>JAUCBN010000004.1:25461323-26061323 GCA_035048815.1 Abelmoschus esculentus
GAAATGACATGTATCCGATTTTACCCGACCTGACAGTACCCGACCTGAAACTCATTCGAGTAACTGTTTTTACATCCTACTAATTCGACCCAACTTGATATATTTATATATATAATGATTTTATTCATTTTTTCTAGGTCGGATAGGATTTAATAAGGTTTTTATTAATATATTGGGATCAAACGGGATCGAGTTTAAATTTATTGTTTCATATTGATATATATTAAAATCGAGTCGATTTAAAATCGAGGTCGAGACGACAAAAAACCCGCCCTAATCCAATCTGTTACCATCCCTGAATAGTGGAGTTATGCTTTCACTAATGCAGTTTTTCTAATTACTTGATTGCCTGGTATTGTTGGAGACTTGAATTCAATTATAAAATTATGACAGTCAAAAAGTAAGAAATAAAAACACATTTTTATTTAAAATAGTTAAAAAAATATGGTACATCACATCATTCATATTCTCATCTAATAAGAATTTTTTATCTCATTTTTTTAAGGTAAAATTCATCTCTTTCCTATATATCATTAAAGAGTGGATAACTATTTAAAAATTATTTTATCCAAATTCTACAGCTCAAATTTTTTGCCAATTACTACAATTATAGAAATTCTTACCAAATATATTTGTTTTTCTTATTTGGTAATATGCAAAATATATGTTTCCTTTTCTAGCCAGGGTAAAGACTAGTACCCGGTGGTCTCCCCCTATAAATGAGAAATTATATCATAGGCCCGACCTATCACGTCACTCATGATGCATCCAATAATAACCATCCACTTCATCATTAATCTTCAACTTATTTTTTTCCAACCAATAAATCTTCACTCATAATTTATATGTCATTTTAAAAATATAATTTCTGAAAATTATATTAATTATATAGTTGACTAATGGCGGAATAGATAATTTTTATTAATTAGGGACTATGAGTGATGTAGTAAGCCGAGCTTATGATATAATCTCTCTTATAAATAGAGACTCGTATACCTTCATTTCTTGTATACAATAGTTTTATATAAAGAAAACAACAATGGCAGCAGTTGTCGGAAAATCTATTTTATCATTTTGCTTGGTTTTTATTTTTATTGTCTCTTCGGTTCGCTCAGGTATTCTTATTCTTATTTTTCATTTCTTTACGTTAATATATTTATAACGAATGAATTATTCATTCGTATATATTCTGATATTTTTTTTTCTGCAGATGCTGATTTGACTGGTGTTGGTGTTGGTGTTGGTGTGGATGCTTCTCTCTCATGTTTCGGACCCAGTTCTGATGAGAAAGTCTGTAGTTATTTTTGTTTCTCTCTAGGGTTCAAGACTGGGAGTTTGATGGGACCAGAAAATCTTTGCTGTTGTAGTTGAGTCACTGAAATCCAACGTTTCTGTCTTCAGACCATGTTGTCGATGAAATGTTCTCACGGAGTTTGGGGATGTCTTAATAAGAGTTTTAATGTTTATGTTTATGATGACCTCTATTTTTTCGTAAAAGATTTACGAATTATATTCGGATTATGTCGATAATTTTATATAGATTTATACATGAATCAAATCAAGATAAAACTTGTATATATATAAATGAGTATTCTATGATTTAATTTTTTAATTTTAAAATAAACTTGGATCCAAGAAATATTTAGATTTAAACGTTAAATAAGTGTCTAAACTATATTTTTTTAGTTAGGTGTCTAAATTATTTTTGGAGCCAACTTTATCTATCGTTTCATTCCGTAACTCATTTAAGGTTGTCATTAATTTTTATTGTTGAAGAACATGCGTCATCTCTTGAAAATTCTGAAATAAACTCTCGTCGGTGTTCTATCGTTATTCGTCTTGTATTGTTCGACGGGACTATTTGATAATTTTGATATGGGAATGGTGCAGAAAATATTCATAAAATTCCGGTGATCGATGTGGTGGATAGTGATGTGACAATTGGCGACTAAATCAGCCTAAATTGATATTTAGATCTGGGAAGTTAGCGATTTTGAAATTTAGTGTTTGTTTTGTAAAATCTAAAAATTTTAAAGATTTTTTGTTAATTAAATAACTTTTAGGATATGATACATGTCTTTTTAACAATAAAAATTAACGAAAAATATTAAATAAATTATGAAATAAAACATTTGAACACGTAACTAGAAAAAATGATTTAATTTAAATACTTATTTAACGATTAAGCCAAATATTTATACCGAAAAGTAGGAGTGACCATGGCTTAGTTTGTTTAGTTCAAAAATTAAGGTTTCTGGAATAAAATCGAAACTAAAAATAGACATCTATGAAATGATCTCATATAGTTTTTTAATGTCTTAATAAAACTAAAAATATGGTTTCTTGAATAATTTAAATTGGATTCATAATTAAAAAATAGATAAGTTTGATATATTTTATAATTTACGATAAAAATTATAATACAAAAAAATTTGTCACTTGTAGATGACAACTTAAGTGAAAACGTTATCAGATAATTTTTTTAATTTTATCTTATGTTAATAAAAAAATATCAAATATTATAATTTAAGATAAAATCGTCACATAAAAATAATATCTTCACCAAAATTATCATCCAAAACTATATCATAAATTTCATTATCAAAAAAAAAAAACTATATCATAAATTTCAAAATATTTTTTAACTTACCATATTTCTTTAATTATTGAATTTATTTGAATTATTTACCCAGCTGTCGTTTTCCCTCAAAATTTAAAAAATGATTAATTACTGCGAAAGTCACTTATGTTTGAGCAGTATAAAGTTAGTTATCCATTTTGAAAATGAATTAATAAAATCATATACGTTTTCGAAGTATAAATATTTAATCACTCTAAGTGTTAAAAACCATTAATAGATAACGGAAAAATGATATATGATGAATTAAAAAATTATTTTTTATCACGTAGACTACTTACGTGGCTCCCTTCCCTATCATCTTCTTCATGTCAACGTGAAAGAGGAAAGAAACCACCGATACTTTCAGCACCACAACACAATCACTCTATCCCTCCGACATTACCGCAACACAATCACCGGTTCACAACACAACCACCCCCACTACTTTGATCTCGTCATTAGTTTATTAGTGTTTAGGAAAGCTTGCAAGTATTTTCAATCTCGCAACACTTCTTTGTCTCTCTGCATAGTTATAGCCTGCTAGTTCGTCAAGGACAAGATCAATGGCAGCCAACGAAGTGGATTCAACGCTTTTAAAGCTAGAATCGGCGTGCTCCGGTCTAAGAATACTCCTACAATCATCAGCTCAAATGGGAAAAGACCTGGAAGAGATGGAGAAGAGGGTTGATTATATAGATGAAAGTCTCTCAACAGCTGCAAAACGAGTAGCGCCTTTGCAGTCCCTGGCTATGGCTGCTAAGGCTCTTGAGACCAGAATTAATAGAGCCGTCTCCCCGGCTCTTGATCTCCTCCATAGTTTTAAGCTCTCTGACTCATTTCAGCACAAGCTCATTGAACTCTCCGAAAAACTATCTATGGAGAAAAATCTAAGGAAGAGGCTTAAAAAGCTGCTCAAATACGTCCAATGTGTTGATCAGCTTAACGAAGCTATTAACTTAATTGATCGAGATGGTGAGCCGGTGATTCAAAAGCTTCAAGAGATGTTGCAAAAGCGCTGATGCGATTAAACCCTGATTACTTAAGAACATACACTCCGGAAGGAATTGATGGAATGAAGTGGGAGAGTCTAGAGACATCAATTTTTCTCAGGATCCAGCATTTCGAGCTTGCCGTCAGAACAGTCATTGTATCAGAAAAGAAACTGTGCAAACAAGTTTTTGAAAGACTTCCCGAAGTGCTTATTTGACTAGAGTGTTTTGTCAAGATTACAGATAAAATCATGACGGTATTTTTCTGCATTGGAGAAGGTGTTGCAAGGAGTAACAGGGAGCCTCAGAAACTGTTCAAGCTCTTAAAAATGTTCGACTCCTTAGAAAAATTGAAACTCGAATTTACAGAGATTTTCGAAGGTGAATCTGGAGCTGATATTTGCATTCGTTGTGGAGCTGAAAATGGGGTGGTTTTTAATCTCTTTCATGTTGAGATGAAGAAGATGAGGAAGAAGGAAGCAACATAAGCAGCTCACGTAATAAAAAAATTATTTTTTAATTCATCAAATTATCTTTTTTACCTATTAACGGTGTCTAGTGATCAGATATTTACATTCTGACTTTTTCAAAATTGGTAATTAATTTTGTACTACGTGAGTTCCGCAATAAATAACTCAAAAAAAATTATCCTTTTTTTCTCTCCAAAATTCATGCTTTTTCGACACCAATCCGGTCAAGAGTTTCCCGAGAAATCACCGCAATGGCCTTTACTTTCAGTAACTTCGTTTCAATCGCTCCTTTTCTTCCTCCTTCCCCTCTTATAACTCTCCATCACCGTTTTTTTCGGTTTATGTAAAAACTATTTTTTCCTTTCATTTCAAAACTGAATTAAGAGCAAAATCATTGGATAAAGTGAACCCTTTTTGGTGTTCTTTAATCTTGCATGTTGAATTTTCAGAAGTTTTATAGAAAACCAAGGTGATTTTGAAGGGGGAAATTCAACTTTGGATTGAATAAACGAAAACCCAGGTGAGGTAAGTGAAAATAAAAGTACCCTTTATCGAAAAAAGATGAAAAATCCAGGACTAAACGATGGGTTTGCTTTGATTTTTTTGTTTCCCCCCAGGTTTCTCGGGAAACAAACACAAATTTTGAAGTAATGGCATCGGTGTTTCTGTACCATGTGGTGGGGGATTTGACGGTGGGGAAGCCAGAATTGGAGGAATTCACTGATACAGAGACGGTGGCATCGGCTATAAGAGCAATAAGAGAGTCAACAGAGTGTGGGATAGCAGTTTGGAAAAGAAGAACTAATCCGGGAATGATTGAAAACAATGAAATGAGACAACAGAGATTTGTTGGTATTCTAACATCTCTTGATGTTGTCTCCTTCTTAGCCAAACCTCAGTGCTTGGATGATCATGCCAAAGCTATCAAAACACTTGTCTCTGATGTTGTTGTCCCTAACAATGCTCTTTTAAAGATTGTTGATCCTGGCACCAGGTTAGCTCATTCCAAATGTGACTTCAAACTTGGTTGAACTGCATCTGATCTTCAATTATATATGTGTATGCTTGTTTAATGAACATAGAAATTTGTTTAATCTGGTTGCTTGAAGTGAATGTTGGTAGTAAGGACATGTTAGCAGTTTTGTCTTTGCTTAATTGGTGCTGTCTCTAGTGATATTGCTGATTCATTGTTGGGTTAGATTGATAGATGCACTGGAGATGATGAAGCAAGGTGTGAGGCGACTCCTTGTCCCGAAGAGCACGGTTTGGAAAGGAATGAGCAAGAGATTCTCGATCCTTTATCATGGGAAGTGGCTCAAGAACATGGATGGTAGCTGTGGTAACCTCAGTGCAAATACCAGTTTCACTTCGTCGTCGTCTTGCTCTTCGCCGACCCCTGCCTACATGCAGAATAACAGCTTTTGCTGTCTATCTAGAGAAGACATAATACGTTTCCTCCTCGGTTGCCTCGGTGCTTTAGCTCCACTCCCCCTGACTTCTATATCCTCGCTTGGAGCTATAAACCAAAACTATAACTCGATTGATGCCTCCCTCCCGGCTTCTGAAGCAATGCAAAAACATCCCGGTGATCCCAGTGCATTTGCCATTATGGAGAGCACACCAGAAGGTCACCATAGAATTCTAGGAGAGATTTCGGTCTCCAAACTATGGAAATGTGATTATTTAGCTGCAGCATGGGCTTTAGCTAGCCTCTCAGCCGGACAATTCGTTATGGGGATCGAAGATAATGTGAGTTCAAGATGGCTCAGTGATGTTTGTGATAATTCAAAGCCAAGGAAACACAGTAGTACAAACTCTGGGTTCAATCCAACAGGCCCAAGTTTCGGAGTCGGCCGGAGCACATATAGGGGAAGAAGTGCACCCTTGACGTGTAAAACTACGAGTTCGTTGGCTGCGGTTATGGCTCAAATACTATCTCACAGGGCAACCCATGTTTGGGTTACTGAAGGTGAAGGCGATGATGCTGATGTTCTAGTTGGGGTGGTGGGTTATACTGACATTTTAGCTGCAGTCACTAAACATCCTTCTTCGATGGTACCCGGAACTCGATCAATCTTGGAGCTTCGCTCGGAAATGCATCATTGACATCCTCCTGTCATCCTCTTTTCACCATTTCCTTTTCATTCTATTCTATTCTATTTATTTTAGTCCCATTGTTGTTCTTACTTAACCACCATTTATGCACTCTCATGCAGCACAATATGGTCATGTGCCTGATGAGAGAAAGCTATCTGTTGTCTACTTTCTATTATGTCCTGTTCTTTAAGGAAAATATATAATTTCTCGGTTTTCGTGTATACGATGTTAAAACCTCGGATCGATCTTCCTTCACCCTTGGAACTACCTTCATCGGCTCTCAGCACCACCGTGCGAACAGTCTTCCTTGGCTCTCAGCACCATCGTGCGAACAAAATTAAACAATTGCCAATCATAAACTTGATAATATATACATAATTGCCGACCACATTTATTCAAACCAGACAATCAAAGAAGACAGTCATACAATGGCTGTTTATTGAGACGAGACACAACATGTAATGCAATAACGCTAACAGAAACCGTAGGTGGCGGCGGCTCGATGCTCATTCTTGGCCGTCCTTCAAGAAGCTCTTGGACCAAAATGCAGAAGATTTGGGGTGTCGGGTGAGGCCATTTTTGTAGTCAACATAGACCAGACCAAAACTCTTGGTGTAGCAATGAGACCACTCACTAGTTGTCCAGTAATGACCATGCACAATATCCCCTCATATTGACTTCATCCCTGTCAAGTCACATGCCAAAAATATAAAAAAAAAATCAAGTTCATGTACTAATGTGAACTAAATAATGCAGGGACCAAGTAGAAAAAAGTTGCCAACTTTAAGGATTAAAAGTTGTTTTATCCTCTTTTTGATTTACTTGATTACTTAAAATATATGTTTACTAGGCGTAAAAATCATGTCTTTTTCTTGCGTATCCTTCTATGCTTTCTTCGAAAAAATTTTAAAAATTGATTTTTTAATCCTAACTCTTATTTTCTATATCTTATATCCTAAACTCAACACCTAAAAAACATCCTATCCCTAATTTATTAATAGCTAACCACAACCCTTAACTCTAAACCATAAACCCTAAGCTCTCTAATTTAAAACGAAAGCATAAAAAGAGACATGAAAAAAAATAAATGATTTCCACCGTTTACTTGTATCTAGAGGGGAGAAAAAAACTTTAAGAGAAAAAATGTTAAATCTTGAATCCAAAACTTAAAAGAAAAGGATAAAAATTAAAAAAATAACTCTAACCGACTATTAACATTTACTCTAAAAATATAAAATTATAAATTAAAATTTAATTTTATAATATTATAATATATAAAAATTCAAAATTTTGATTTTTTTAAAAATATAATGTATCTATATATATCGATGTCCAACGCATAGCACACACATCTAGGCAAAAGATGCTCATCGGAAACATCAAAAACTGTTTAATATTTCAAGTACTACGAACAACTCTCGATGTGGAAAAATTATTTCATGGGTCAGTTACATCATCTGTCTATAAGATCAATCAATAAAAATTACTTCATCAATTTTTTTATGTTATAATTTTTTTTCAAGTAAATTTTTACTTAGAAAATTAAAAAATAATGAGTGGACAGTTTCTATTGGTTAGTCTCATGAATGACGTGATGGAACTGACTCATGATATAATTTCTCATCGATGTGCCAATTTCTTCGGTTTCTCCGCCACCTCCATTTTTTCAGTCTTTTTTTATTTTTTTAAAAATATTTATCGAAATGGGTTATTTTATGAATTTAAGATAATTATTTAATATATTGAAAATTAAATTTTTTATTTTTTAAGTGTTTTATTTTCAGGTTTAGAGATTTAAAGGATATAAAATTTATAAATTTAAGTTTAATAGTTTAGAATTTAAAGTCTAGAATTTAGGGTTTAAGATTATAATTTAAAGTTTATAGGTTAAAGATTAAATTATCGTTATATCACTCAAAAATTTTATTTTTAAACCTTAAATTCTAACTTTAAACTCTAAATATTAATCATCAACTATAATTTCTAAATCACTATACCTAATCTATAAATTAAATCCTCAAACCCTAAAACAAAGGTGCCGGTGAAAACTATGGCCACCATATTTAATATAAATCCTTTTTTAATAGCATTTCGACTATACATTATGGATAATTATTTCATGCATAAGTGCTCATAAAAACTTTATTTACACGAGCGCCTTAGTTTTAAGAGTAAAAATTTTATTTAGGTTTTATAGGTTAAGTGTAGTAATTTTAAATTTAAGAGTTATTGATAAAATTTAGAGTTAAAATTTAAGGGTTATAGGTTAAATTTAAAGTTAAGGCGATCGTGAAAACAAAAAAAAAATTGTACCACGTATATAAAATAATAATTTTATATAAGGGTGTTTAATGAGTTGAACAGCTCGTGAGTTGTTTAAACTCGACTCAATTAAAACTTGATAAATGCTTGATTCAAATCGACTCGATTTGAATTTAAACTAAGCTTGAGACCTTAACGAGTTGAATCGAGCAAAATCTAATTCGACTCTATAAGTTCGCCAATAGCTCTATAATTTTTAAAGTATTTCGTTAGTAATCATTTCATTCAAAAAGTAAGTATAAATAATAATTATTAGATTATGGATTATTATTTTAATTTTAGTATGTTAATTTAGTGTTTTTATAGATTGTTAGTTTAAAATTTAGACTTTAAAAGGGTTTTATATATTTTTTGATATTTTTTATTAAATTTATTAATTATGTTAATATTAAGCCTTATATCGTACCATTAAATTTTATTTTAAGTTAAAAAATAAGGTAATTTTTTTAGTTAGCTTAACGAGCAACGAGTCGAATTGAGCAACAAAATATTTTAACGAATACGAGTCAAACACAATTTTAATGAGCTTCATGAGCAACAAATTGAATCGAACAATAAAAAAATTTAACAAACAAGAGTCGAGCATTGCCTAACTCGCGATCAACTCGCTCGATAACTATCCTTAATTTTATACATTAGTTATAAATTTATCTATATAAACTATTTTTTAATCCATAAATATTTTGAAAATTAAAATTTCAGTCCTAACTCAAACAATGCTAATTACATCAATAAAAGTAAATTACGTTATTATTTTTTGTATTATACATAAATTGTAAAATTAGTTTCTTCTTTCCAATTGAATCGTCTTAAATACAAATATTTAGTCACATTATTTTGTATTATTTAAATCAAGATCGAAATTTCAAAATACAGAGACAGGGGAGTACGAAAATTAAGATCAATTAAATTAGTGTGTGAAAATCACAGGTTTTAGATAATGAAGGTACTAATAACATAATTTTACCAAAGAATTTTATAATAAATTTATCCTCTTGTTCTTGCATTTCCCAAGAAACCACCCCATCACGCTATTCGACGTTGCTTATAAGTAAACGGTAGTCTCCAGGTCCAAGAAAGAAAAACACAAGGAAAATTCAAAGAATTGGGTTAGAAGGAGAGAAAAAAATGGGTTTGAAGGTAGAATTTCCTTTCAATTCAATAAGTAATCTTATTTATGGTTTTATTTTCTGGGTTTTTTATCTCGTTTGTCATTGGTTAATTGTTTCAGTTGATCGTTCTTATGGTTTTTTTTTCTGTCTGATTGATTGTTTCCCATCATCGTTCTTTTGATTTTTCTTTAGAAAAATGTTAATTAATGCTAATAGAAAGTTATCTGAAGCAGATTACACCAAAATCTGGAAATTTTAGGCTTTGGGTTCAGCTGATTCCACTGAAAATTTTAATCACAAATCTATGGATATCTCCTTGGATTTCATAATTTTTCTGTAATTGAAACTGTTTTGGATTATATCAGGAAACTTCGTATTGGGGGCTGGAATGAAATTAACAAATTTTGGGGAGGGAAAAGCTAAAGATTTTGTATAAAACGGCTTAAATTGAATGTTCGAATTTCTAGAGGGACCAAATAAGAAATTTATCCAGTTTGTAAGGGGCAGGCACCCCTGGATTCACCCCTGACTACAAGTACTCTGTTTTAGACTTGTCTATAGAGTGGATGTGATAACTGATAAGTCTTGGGTTGGTCGATTCTAGTTTTAGATTTTTCGAGTTAATTTGGGTTCGGAATTTCGTTTTTTATAGTTGAATCGAATTAAATTCAGTTTGTATATATGTTAATGTTGTACCTTGCATGTTGACTGTATAGGAGGAATTCGAGGAGTATGCCGAGAAAGCTAAGACCTTACCGGAGAACACGACGAACGACGACAAGCTCATTCTCTATGGCCTCTTCAAGCAAGCTACTGTTGGACCAGTGAATACCAGTTAGTACATTCATATGATACAACTCATTTTAATCATTTTCCTTAGTCACTGTATAAAAAAGGGGACTAATGATTAATTTTCCGATTTGAAGGTCGTCCCGGAATGTTCAACCTGAAGGAAAAGGCCAAGTGGGATGCATGGAAAGCTGTTGAAGGTAAAGCAATGTTTGAATCAGTACAGATTTGTTAGATCATTGGTTGGTTTCAATGGAAGTGGTATAGTCCTATATGAATCGACGACGTTTTCGATTCGTGTTTTCGACAGGGAAATCTTCGGAGGAAGCGATGAACGACTATATCACCAAGGTAAAACAACTGCAGGAGGCTGCTGCTGGTGCTACATCTTGATGTTTGATACATGAAAATGGTGTAATTTCAAGCCTCAGACACTCTAAGAATAAGCAATGTAGCATGAATGAGGTGAAATGAATAAACATATATATATTTATGGTGTTTATGTTAATGGAAAAATGGACCTCAAAATTATAATCTGATCTTACCTCAAGGTTTTATTAGATAACATGATTAAAATCGATTCGTTCCGGAAAAAAAAAATTAATAAAAATATTAAATATAATATACAAAATATAAATTTATAAATAAATTAGGTCGATAATTTTTTTTATCATAAACTCAAATCTAAATCAACTCAAACTTTTTAAAATCCGATCTGTTCCAACTTAAAAACCAAAATTCAATAAAATAAATTTGACCCTACCATATTTGGTCGGGTCGGACTTCGAAGTCACCCATTTTATAACTAGGGTTTAGACGGGTCTCAATTTGATAACAGTTAATTTACATAAATACCCCTTATATAATTTTTATATTTTTAGTTAGATTTTGATAAAAATATATATAAGGTACTAAAATTATGGTATTAAATTAAAATTTATCGTGATTTCATGTTATTAAATATATGTAAAAAATCAGAGGTATAAAAATTTGTTAAAAATTGAAATTATGTTAAATCGTATAGGTCAAAATTGTAATTGCAATTTTATTTTTGAATATTCAATCGAATAAATATATTTTTAAATACAAATAATGTCAAAAACGATTTTTTTATATTGATGTTAGATCTGTAAAAAAAAACGAGGAATATGATAAGGTGTGGCTCCTTAAAATACGTTCTTACGTATTTTTTTTTATCATTTTGGTAAGAATTTATATAATTAGGTAATAATTTAAGTAAATTTGAGTTTTTTACTAATTGGTATATAAATTCTTAGGAAAATTCTACGACGAGCGTCAAACACCGCTGAACACCGTTAACGATGAACACCGCTGAATACTATTAAATTGATTTATAAAGATTAAAAAATTTAAGGGCTCAAAATATAATTATAAATTATTTGAATTAAATTTTTATTAAATTACTTTTTATGTATATTTTTTAATTAAATAAAAAATACTAAACTCTAAAAATTAGTTTAAAAAATAAAAAAATCTAAACTCTAAATCCTAAAATCAAAATAAAAAATTCAAATCACTAAACATTAAATTAGAAACCCTAAAATATAATATTAAAACCCTAGATCCAAAACCTAAACCCAAAAATCTTAAAAATACTAAATTGTAAACACTAAATTTAAACCATAAAATCATAAACCCTAAAAAACCAAAAAAAACCTAAACCCTAAACCTAGAATCTAAAACCTAAAATCTATTTTAGGGTTTACTGTTATATTTTTAGATTTTAGGGTTATGATTTTATTTTTTAGGGTTTAAAGTTTATAATTTATTGTTTTGGATTTTAGGGTTTAAGATTTAATATTTTAGGCCCTTGACTTTAGGGTTTTAAGTTTTTGATTTAATATTTTTATTTTTTAAATTAAAAATAATTTAAATAACTTATTTTAAAAAATAAAATAATATATATAACTTTTTTAAAAAATTTATTTTAAATAATTTGAAATTATATGTTTAGTCCTTAGAATTTTAATTTTTATTAATTAATTTAATACTGTTCAGTGGTGTTCATCGTTAGTGGTGTTCAACAATGTTCGACGCACGTGGTAGACTCATCCAAATTCTTATCAATTAAATAATAATCGTGTAGACTTTATCTTAAATATAGATCGTAAGAATTTGTATAGGGTTATATATTATTTTGGATAAAAATCATTTATCTTTTTATGGTACATCTTTCTATGTCTTCTTTAAATTTTTTTAAAAATTTGAATTTTTAACTTTAATCCTTATTTTTTATATCATAAACCCTAAACCTTATATCCTAAAAAAATACACCTTATCTTTAATTTCCTAAACTCTAACCACAATTCCGAGCATTAAACCCTAAACCTTCTAGTTTGAAATAGAAGGCGTGAAAAAGTAGACGATTTCCGTCTCATTATTTTAGGGTCAATCTCTAAATTAACACTCTTATGTCCTAAATTTCTTAAAATAACATATAAAAGTCTATATTTTCATTATTTTAGGGTCAATCTCTAAATTAACACTCTTATGTCCTAAATTTCTTAAAATAACATATAAAAGTCTATATTTTCGATTTAATACTATTATAATAAACTTGTTGTACATGCACGACGAGTTTCACTAGATTTTTTATGAATCTAGAAAAAAAATAAACTTTCAAGAATTCACTTAGTATCTTCAATGTTTGGAGAACAAGAAATTAACTATTAGATATTAACTTTGATATTTAGCTCCATGAATAATAAAAAAAGTTGATAGTATTAGCTATATAAGCCTACTAGAGTGTGATTTTTTAATCAAGAAAAGTAGAAGGATTTAGTTTTAACACATTTTAAGTAGAAGGACTAAATCTTAATATTTCCAATATTTAAGGACATGCAACATATTTTTACCAATAAAGTACCGACCATATGATACAATGCATGTAGCCTTCTCACTTATGGGACCACAAGCATCCACCATCAATGGGGAATCTAGAAAAGATAATTCAGCATAAGTTCCTAAAATGTTAGATTCAACTCCAACTATATTTCCACCAAATAGTATTCTCTTTATTTGTCAGAATTGGAATGAATTTAGAGTAAAAAAAAATACATATATGCGATAAAATCAAGTTATACAATATAAAATTATTAAATTTTTATATATTTTTAAATCGTTAAATAATTGAAATAGATGGCTCAAATTAACAGTCGGATATATAAAAAATATCATTTATAAAAAAAATAAAGAGAATCTGTTTACTTTTATATTTATTATTATTATTATTGATATTATTTTTCTTTGGTGAAAGAATTTCCTTTTTTCAATATTTTTTTTGAAATTTAGAGAATCCATTAAAGTATAAAATATTAGGGAGTGGTTTTCCTCTTTTTTTTCTCCTTTGAATGATTATTCTCAACCTTTCTTTATCAAAAATAAATTCTAGAATTATTTTTCTTAATATTCTAGTAAGAAATTCCCTTTATATAGTTCAAACCCACACAAATAAGAGAATAATCTTCCATAACCATTAAATAAATTAATAAATTAAAAAATAATTTTAATTTAAATATACACTTTTTAAAAAATAAATATATTCATTTATTTTCATAGATATATATAACATAAAAAACATTAAAAAGAGATATAAACTATTTCAGTAATCATCGAATCATACGAAGATTATCAAACTCGTCAATCAAACATTTGTAGATGCATAGAGTATCTATCTAAACACTAAACACTAAAATCTTAAACTCTAAATCTAAATTAAATTTTTATTTAAACTCGTCAATCATACCGTTAATTCTTTGATAGATAGATATATATATCATCTATTTGAACACTAAATACTTAATATCACAAGCAATATCATTAGCTAAACAACGAAAGCACATCTCCAATCAACAAGCATATGACCCCTAATTCATCAGATATACCATAGGTGCCAAAACAGGCAAATACTGGACTTACCTGCCAAGGCTTGAGTTAAGCAACCATGCGGCCTTAGATTCGAAACTTAAAACGATTTTCCGATAGCATAAACACCTTAAAGATTTATTCAATCGACCTCATTCATGCTACAGAGTAAAATAAAACTTACATAATCAGACTTCGAACCGACATGAATTCGATAATAACTTAAGACTAGCAATAGAAGAAGAGTACATTGTTTATTCCTAGTTATGACTTGTTTCAAACCTATGTAAACAAGGGCTTGAAATGACACCATTTTCTTTCATGGTCACACACATCAAGCAGGCATTCCAGCTGCCTCAAGCAGCTGTTTTACTTTGGTGATGTAATCACCCATAGCTTCCTCCTTGGATTTCCCTATCGAAAACCCAAACCAGAACCAAACATAAATTCAGTCATATATGTTAATAACAATTGCCAATGAAACCAACTAGCAATCTTATAATCTATGCTGATTCAAACATAGTTTTACCTTCAATAGCCTTCCATGCATCCCACTTGGCCTTTCCCTTCATGTCCAACAGTCCGGGACGGCCTTTGTATAGGATAAATAACACCATTAGCCTCGTTATCATATAATTATTAACTAGCATGTTACTTAGACTCGGGTCTAATTGTAAGATAAGTATATTTATCTAACACATATGATTAATAGAAGGATCTATGGAGGTTAAATCTCCATATCCATATGTCAAATACTATCGGATTAATGGAAAGTCGGAGCAATACTAAGTTACTAAAGAAAATGTTAAAATGGGTTATATGTATACTAACTGGTGTTCACAGGTCCAACCGTAGCTTGCTTGTAATGTCCATACAGAATGAGCATGTCATCGTTCGAAGGGGTCGTTGGGAGGGTCTTAACTTTCTCGGCATAGGCATCGAAATCTTCCTACACAATCGAGGATCAAAACACAACATTATCATATTAAAACATTGGAATGATAAAATCTCAACTTTTTTGAGGGACGATGTATTGAAAGTAAAACAATAATAAAAGTACAATGATCCAATCATGATTTTAGTCCCCTAATTAACCAAAATTTGAGATTTCAGCATAACAGTATACAACTACAGAACCAAATTAAAGTAGAGAAATCTAATCTCAGATTTCAGCAATCAGCATAACAGAGATAAAGTAGCAAATAAGAAGATATTTTCAGCAAGTTTAAGCATCTTAAAAGAGTAAATCAGTTGAATGCAGTTCTTAAAACTTCTAGATCTAGAGGTAATCTACTTCAAATTGACTTCGTCTCTACAGAACAACAATATCAAATTTTCTATATTACTCCCTGTATTTTTTAAAATTAGTAAACCAGTCAAATATTTCCAGGTACTGTTTGGATCAGAACTGAAATCTCAAACTCGGTACAGTAAACAAATCCGCAATTGAAACACGGTACAGAGAATAACGACAAAATTTAACCTAATAAAACCGTAAGCAAACAATCAGAGATCGACTTGATCGAGAAAAAATCCAGCAAAATCCAGATTCGAATAAATGAAACATCAAAACGAACAACAGGAAACAGAAGTAAATTATCTAATCGGATAGTGAACGGAAATTAAAGAAAAAGAAGAGCCATCAAACCTTCAATCCCATTGATTTTGATAGATTACAGATGCAGAAAACTACGGGGGAGAGAGACAGAGAGACGACCGAGTTTCTTCTTCGTTTCGCCTTCGATGGACTCAAACTACCATGTATTCACTATTTATAGCCCTCAGCACAGTGATATTATTATTTAATTGCCATGAATGGGCGCAGAGATTAAAATAAATGGCGGAGAAAACAATGAAGGATAGGATGCCGACAGCTGGGATGGTAGGATTATTTAAATTGAATATATAATAATAAGGGTAATATACATTGTCAGTGCCTGAGCTTTTAAATTACTTTTACTTTGATCATACAAAATTTAAAATTCGGATTATAGTTGCTAAAATTTTAATTTATTTTTATTATAACCACTATCGTCGAAATTTAACGTTAAACTCTCGTTTTTAAAAAAAAAATCTAATTTTAACAATTAAAATCATCATAAAAGACTATTTTTTTATGAATAAAAGATTATTGATTAATTCTAACGGTAAAAGAGTTTTATTTTATTAAAAGATAAATATAGTTTTATTTTATTAAAAATGATTTAATTTTTATTGAACTGTCATTTTTTTGTCGCTATTTATGTTGTCGTACGATGGTTTTTTAGTCAAAAATATCTTACAATTGTTCTCTTTTTTATCGGTTCAAACTTATTAAAAAACCTTTTGTTCTCCTCAAATTTAATCGAAACTAAAAAATAAACATAATAATAATATCACTTTTAACCATTAAAACAACTTTAAAACTAAATTATATTAGTCTTCCGGTCAAGTGAATCATTTTCAACATAAAGATCAATCAACAACTGATTCGGTCATATTTTTTAACATGTTAAAAATTCAGTATTGTATTTCAAATTTAGTGATCAAATTAATTTTTTTGAAAAAATCCGGTGACTTTCAACGTAGTTTTACTCTGATAATAATGAATCCTAATCTTTTTGGACTGGGGCACATGGATATTTATGGTAATTGGGTAATGGTTAGTGTTAGTACTAATTATACAAGACAAAATTCTTAATTTAATTATTCATAATATTTTATTAAACATTATTATATATCTATGCCTCATCACCGCTCTTTTCTCTCGAATCCAATATTTTAAATCGGAGGGAGAAAAAAAACTTATATGCATATCGTTGGATTCGAGATAAATTAATTTTATAGTCTATCGAGATCTGGTTCAATTAATTTTGATTTTTGATTTTTATATGAATTTTAGGTTTTAATATTTTATCATTTATTTGAAAAAAATAATATTATTTTATAATTTTTAAACAATATTTGATGAAATTCTAACATTTTTATCATAAATATTTCTTTAAAAAGTACATTTCTAGATAAATAAAAGGAAATGAATAATATCTACATATAATATTTTAAAGCTATTTCAATATTTTAAATATTAAATATTTAGTTTTACACTATTAAACAATAAAAATTAAATAAGAATCAAATTTGATTAAATTTGGATAACTATAATTTTTAAATTTTTAAATTATTGAAAGACTAATAGCTCAGATTAATTCTACTTTAACTTAGATAGTAACAAATTACGTAATGTAAAACTCTCTAAATTTTATAAGATCATTATAAGACTGAAACAGATGAATCAAATTAACTCACTTTTTTTTTCGAATGATAGTCTTTACATAACCAATTATTAATCTGAATCATCCGTTTCAATCATCTAATAACAAAAAATAAGTGTAATACTTACAATTTATATCGTGTAACTTAATCTTATCGTACTTATAAGGATAAAGGATAAGACACTTATAAGAAGACCTATTTATAATGTGATATAGGATAATAGGAACCTTATGATTTGATATATATATATTTAATACCAATTATTAACAAACTAAACCAGTGAGATCTCAAGCATTTAAATAAATGAATAAAATGATAACATCACAAATATAAATCATTTTTAGAATTGAAAAATTCATTAAAACATAAACACGAATCATCAGGTCTAGATGAAACCCTAATCATCCTAATAAGTTAATGTTTGATCCTACAGAAACATACAATCATTATATATAACTCAGAGTGAGTAAACTGGAAAGGAAAACCCACATTTAAAATGAAAAAATATATAAAAAAAATATGTAATTTAGATTCTAACAGGTTTCTGGACTGGACATTTAGAAATTGCTATCTTTAAGAATCAGGCAATCCATCCATAAACTTATTGACTTATTACGAATTTACGACATTCGGATTCAATCACAGCACAGCTAGAAACTAAGTTATGAAAAGATTAGCAGTCAACTGACCGTGGCTTGTTATGAATGTGCTATTTTCGTCTCATGATGGCATTTCGATGTTGCCTTCACAGAATTTCCATGATCCATCATCTTGCCTCCGAAGAATATATCGGATTTTATACGTGCTGGAAGTAATCAGTGGATAAACAAGCATGACTTAGTCCATGCGCTTTGATGAAACAGTTTTGAGTTCTAGATTTGATGGTAATGCAATGGCAGGAAAAGTACATTCTGAGTATATATATTTGCTCACCTGTAATAATTAGGATTCTTTAGCTGAGATTCATCAACTAGTTCTGCTGCCTCTTCAAGGAGAGCCTCGATTTCGGCTATCTCCCCCATGTTTGCATCCATCAGAATGTCTGCTCGAAGAATGGTCAATTGAAGCAAAACAAATCTCCAATAACAACATCTAGCTTTCGCCGTATCAGCCAACGCTTGCCACTGCAGACCACAATTATGTCAACAAAAAATAAAAACCAAACTGAAGGTTTTAGCTATGAAGTAATACTTCCACCTCCAGGAATAGAATCTTGAAATAAACAAACCGAAATATTTCACGGCATGAATTCAGAGTTAGTGCCTTGCAAAGGTTTAGTTTTGAAATTTTAAAAAATCTCAGGAATGGTTGAAACTTGATTTTGATTTGAGCTAGTCTTGGTTTAGTACGAACTCAAAGTACGCATTTATACGGCATTCATTAAATGTCGTCAACCAATCAAGCTCCCCAAGTTTTTTATAACAAATAATTAAAGGTTGAAACAGTCAACTAAATCACATAATTTGCTATCATCAGTATTAAATATCTAAAAACAGTTGTTACGTAAGCAACATTCTTGTTTACCAAATAGCACAGAGGTAGCAATGAACTGATCAACGCTAAACTTTAACCATTCTTATCCTTCCTTCTGGGGTTAGGGTGATTAGGCAAGGAGACGGCAGAAGATTCTTGTATTATTGTACTGTTAATAAACAAAAGCATGAAATCAAGTGAGGCCATTCATAGGTTTTACCTGAATTAACATCGACTCATCAAGGGCTTCAGAGAGGGTATCAACCTGATGGTTAGGTCCCAGGGCTTCAGCTTTAATTGCTTGCCACTGCCTGACAAGAGCTTCAGCTTCTTCCACAGACATTTGCTTCCTGTCCACTGCCGTGATTGATGTTGACAGGCTAGCAGGAAGGCAGGAAGTTTTTGAATTCATAGCTTCTGAAGGGTTCATGAATTGAACCTTGGCTGATTCCAAGAGTTTCTTTATCCTACCACCAATACCACTTGCCCTGATATGAGCAGAGTTGTAATCCAAGAAGGAATCTCGTTTATGGGTAAGGGAGTTTGTAATCACATGTGGTTTACCGGAGGCCCATATTGACATACGCCTGTCCCCACTCAATCTCATTCCTGAGAGCTTAAAGCCTGTTAAAATAATGCACCCTAATACAGCAACAAAAGTTACCCTTTCGGTGACATTACTCTGGGAAAACCAGCTTTCCCAAGCTTTATTCTGGTTTCCTCCAAATTTTCTTTCCAAACGAACAGACGATGCATTGGCATTGCTTCCACTGCTATTGTCAGACATTACAAAAGGGCTTTGCAAATCCGTTGTTGGTAATTGCTTAACGGTTGATACAATATGGAGAGAAGATTTCATACGGGGAAGGGAATCCTCAAAATCTTTCCTCTCAGATGCAAGAGCAGTGGCTGGGGATCTATGGCCTAGATTAGGGATGGTTTGAGGGGAGCCGTTACTTTTCTTGCTCCTAGGAGTTTTTCTTTCACCACCAAAATAGTTAGCCTGCAGACAAGTACAAATGTTAGCGCTTCACCGTTAATCTGATAGCTCAGTCATTTTGCTCTTACCAAAGAAGGAGAACAATCCTTTGTATCAGGAAAGAGAGAGAGCACAGCATCCTTCAGCCAAATTTCCTGATTGTCAGGCAGTTATTTGTTAGAGTATGCATCAATCTTAAAGATAAACAAGAACTTAAAAGAAATTGAAGGGGACATGTGGAAGTGGACACAGTCCAACTAGCAACTAAATCGTAATTATTATCAAGTGCAGTGCACACAACCCTTGCCAAATTACCCACAAGTCAAGACCCCAGTAAATTGACCTATTTCATTGATCAAGCTAGGATCCTATGCTTGCATGCTTGAGCCAATATACTAAAACAAATCACTTTGCAGTACATCTTTTTCTCCAATTTTACATTTGTTTCATTGCCAATCCTTTACAGAGTTTCATATCATACATTTTCTTTTAGGCTTACTGAAGAATTTTGATTCTAAGTTTTCTCTAAATAACTCAAGCATCTCATCTGATCCCCCAGATTGATATTATCTGAAAAAGCATACACCAAAGTATAGCATCTTGACTGTACCTAATAAACTCAACGATCGCCAAGGCCAATAGATAAGAGATCAAAGCTGAACTGTGGTTTACACTATTGCTATTGGGTAAAGCTCCATCACCCCCTCTATCAGTCTTTAAACAAGTCACTACTCCCCTATATGTGACATTCATTACCTGAAATAACACATAGACCCCTATTCTCCTAAAGTTCCTAAGCAAACATAAAATAACAATTTGATAGACAATCCACAGTCAAAAGAGTAAGTTAAGCATATTTGACCTCCTAACCGTTAAACTTTCTGCTCATTGCAAGCTTAGATGCATATTTTGAACAGGAGATGGTTTAAGACTTACCAACGATGCATTTGTACTAGAACTGCCTTGCACCTCCTTTCCCTTGGCCGTAATAGAATTTAGGGGTGCACGATTTGAAGTTGATTCAAGCTGTTGAAGCTTTTCAATAACCTCAGCCTCACTTCCCTAAAAACCAACACATGAGTAATTAAAAAGCATTTCAATGAAAAGAAGCTCCAGTTTCCAAAGAACAAAACCTTCAATTTGTATAATTTTAAATCTATACCTGTCTAAGAAGGAATAAACAGACAGCCTCCTCAACCTTTAGATCAGCACCCTCAGATGTTATCAAACACTCGCATATAGTTTTTGCTTTGGTAATCTACAGAAATATAATAAAAAGTGACAATAGTAACAAAGAATTGATAGAAAACAATCTCCCCACACAACCACTCCAATGCAGAACCCCCAAAATATTATTCATAGACCAACCAGCATAGAGATTACCAAGTCAGTTTGCCTGCTTGAAAATCCAAGAGCAATATGAGCAATCAATGCCATGTAGAAACAAGTAAAATCAATTACAACCCTTTGATTTTGTGATTCAATTGATTTCTTATTCTTCCTTCCCATTGCTAAATTATCCCAGGGAAGAATATCAACTATTTCTGAGGCCAACAGCCGATTAAGAGCTTGGCTTAAGAAACTTGGCCAATCTTGGACCTGGCAAGTTGTTTCCACATCAAGCCCCTGCCTGAGCAGTTCACGTAGGGCAGCAATTGCTCCTCGTCGCCTGTCAGCATTTTCAGGTGATCGAGGCAAGCCTAATAATTCCAATGCGCATGCAGGTGCAAGTTCCTCCAAAGATTCTTCTATCTAAGAACCATGACAAATAATTAAGGTAAATAGAAGGCTGTGACCATGAGAAGTAAGGATAAAACATGATTACTTATTTGCACCTATCCTCCGACATTATTGCAGTCATCAGCATGCAGAATATATTAAGTTCTTAACCATTAGATCAATTCATTAGAAGTTTTGTACTGTTCTGATTATGCTTACCTTTTTGCGTTACTAATCATATGTTATTAATCAAGAAATAGACGCCTATTACTGACTGAAGCAACGCATGTTGTGGGAATCCTTGAATAAAATAGAGGCAAAAGCATAATATAGCAATAACAATTACCTGAGATAACAACATCATTTGTTTAAGAGATTTTGTACTCCTGAGAAGAGACTGAGCTCGAGCAAGAGCTTCAAATCCTTCAGAGACCTTGTTCTTTTCGAAACCAGCCTTTGCAATTGAACACTTCAAGAAAGCACCTATTATAAGAAAAGTGGGCATAGCAAAGTTGATGTTAAAGTTGGTAAAAGATGCTAAGCTCTTCACCTATTTGCCTCACCTCAGCGAGTGACATCGATAAAAGTAAATCATGAATATATGGCTTAGCATCTGGACGCTGAATAGCTGCCCTCCCAATTTGAAGGACAAGCTCCTCTTCTCCGACCTGATTCACGAGGAACCTATCACATCAGTTCTATCTTTACAAGCTAAAAAAACTGCATTTTTAAGGCTTTCTTAGGAGAATGCTTTTGCTACTTACTATTTGCTTCCAAAAGTAATATATATATATATATATATATGTAAATTTGGATGCCGAAACAGATAAGGTTTTTGAACAATAATACGTTAAACATTTTAACTTCTTTAATAACAAAGTATAGAATTTGAATTTCATATGCAAAAATTATGTTCACTATCCATTACACATGTACATTTTTCGCCTTTCAAAATTTACTAATGCAGGTTAACAAATTCTGAAGAAAAAAAAAGCAATATACAAAGTCCTGGGTTTCATCAGTCTCTTTTTTTTTTTTTTTTTCTTGCAATGCTTCCTCAAAATTTTAAAAGCAAAAACACATAATAAAATTTGAGATTGTAGTACTTGTTTTACTAGGAGCAAATGACTGAAATATAACTCCAAATCAAACATAATGAATAGACACGAACACTATTTTCTTAATAAAATGCTAGCACTTGCTTCTAAATTCAAAGATTAAAAAAAGTTTTTATCTTCAAATACAAAACTAACATTATTTCACTAAATGTTTAACAATGTCTCCTAATTATAATAAACTACAAATTAGGGGGTGGATCAGTGGAGAAATGCACCTCTTGAAGAAGGCAAACAGCAGCAGGCAACCAACGCCATGGAATTCGAAGAGATGATTTTGGGGGAATCTTCTCTTTCACATTTCCGGCGTATTCCATTTCGAAAAGTAGCTTATCCCTCACATCCATCAAAACTTCCTGGAGAAAAAAACGGAAATAATTTTAAAAATCCAAAAAGAAAAGTACAAAAAACGAACTGTTCGATTATTCACCTGTCGAGAAACAACAACTTCACTAGTGTAACCATCGTCAACCTCAGTACCCTTCAAATTCATCACCGACTTCACAATCTCATCTTTCTCAGCTTGATTCGAAACGCCGATAAGCTGGTAACAACTAACCGGAATATCAACAACGGCTGCTCCACGAGAGGAAGAAGGAGAAGACGATGAAACCGGCGCGTTGTTCTCGACAATGCCGCCGCGAGTGTCGATAGCACCGGATTGCCAGCGGCTCCTAACAGAGGGAAAACGGCATCCGTTGGATTTGATTAGGATTTCAAATCCAGAAATTTCAGAGACACTAGAGCTTCGAGTGAAGAAGAAAGAATAAGATGGAGAAATTGGTGGAGACACCGTCAAATTGCTCAGTCCCATTTCACCCTGCAAAAATTCAAATAAAATTGACAGATGACTTGTTCTCCATGAATATTATACAATTTGTAACTGATTTTTGACTAAATTTTTTGCAGTGATTTCGTGTTTTCAAGGATTTGTAGATTGCGTTTGTTTAGCTCGGCGAAATTTGGAATCCATAGCTATTGGGTAAAGGTTGTTTCACCGTCGGTCCGGATACGGCCCGGTCTATTCTAAAGCTTCTTATTAAGTTTAATATTGGATTGGACCGGATCAATTAAATCAGATTGAGATAATTTTTTATTATTAAAGAAATAATGTTAACATTTTTTATATAAAAATGATTTATAATTTATATTGAGAGCAGGGTTTTCTAAAAAATACAGCTTAAAAGAGGTTAAAAAATGGTTATATCAAAACTTTTATTAAAATTATAAGAAATTCAATATCAATTTCGGTATATATTAAAATTTTATATTTTTTTATAAAAAATTTGGTATATATCAAAATCTTTATATTTTTATAAAAAATTTGATATATATGAAAAATTTTATACTTTTTATTAAAAATTGGATATACATTAAAAATTTGATATTAAATTTTTTATTTTTTAAAAAATTCGATACAATCTTTTTTTTAATCTGTCGTTTCTTAGAATTATTCTTATACAGGGTCTTATTTCAAAAAAAATACGAAGGGTCTATGGAATATTTTAAAATTAAGTTTTAACTTTATATTTTATTTACTTTTTATTATTTTTATTTAAAAAATTGCTTTTATTTTTATTTCTGTTCAATTTTATCTTAACTGTCGATATAAATTTAATTACAATTTTTTGTCCAATTAGATGAATAATTTTTTTTCTCGCCTATTCAATTCGACTCGAATAAATCATTTACTATAGATATTAATTTGGATCAAAAAGTAAAATTTCATATACATAGGATAAAAATAAAAATTTATTTACTATATCTACTCGGTTTGTAGGGGTGCAGAAACTCGTAAATTAAAGTATTTTTTAAATATATATTATACTTTTTAATAAAAAAATATATAAAATTAAAGTTAATTATACTATGTATCTTCAAATTATGACACTCATTTTAAATTTTTAAACGGTTAAATTTTATTTTTAAATTATGATCTTTATTTTATATTGGTCCTTAAACTTTTGAATGTTCTAATTTTATCTCAAACTTTTAAATATTTTATTTTTATCTCTAAATTATCAATATATGCTAACTTTTAAACATTTTATTTTTATCTCTAAATTATAAATATATGCCAACTTTTAAACATTCTATTTTTATCTCTAAATTATCAATATATTCTAATCATATCTTATGTTAATAAAATTGTTAATTTTCATGTACGAACCCTTTAACCCAAGTGGTTAAAAGAACGGTTGTTATTCTTAGAGATCACAAGTTCAAGTACTAGCGAAACCACAATTAGCTTGTTCAAAAAAAAATGTATATTTTTATATAAATATTGATATGAATTATGTAATAATATGTTAAGATATAAACAATGATTTAAGAATTAAATTAGAATACTAAAAAAATTATGGAATTATTTAGAAGCTAATAAAATTATCGCCATTCAAAAGTTAAAATCAATTTAAGATGAGAATCATAATTTAAAGATAAAATTTAAAATTAATTTAAAATGATAATCATAAATTGAAGATGTACGATATAATTAACTAAAACAGTAATGAAATTCTTTTTAAAAATTGGTCAACAAAATCCAAAACATATAAATAAAGAAATTGAAAACGATTTACTCTGATAATCTAATGCCATTTGTGAGAGTATTTTAGAAGTAACAACAAATCTTTGTATAAATTGACTATATCATTTTTTTTTCAAATATATTTAATGATTTTTTTAATAAATTAAAAATATTACCTTTGTATATGTTAGTTTTTTTTTCTTCGGATTCTCCGAATTTTATCATGAAATCGATACGTATCATACGTTTAATTTGGGTAGGTGAATCTTTCAACTAAAATTTTTTGTATACATAAAATCTCAAACTTAAAACTTTTTTAACCGATACCAAATTGTTTACCACTCAAACTTAATTTTTTTAATACCAATATAAAATGTTAAAAAGTTTCCTTAAAAATACCTTTTAACCATCCTTCTAGCGAACCTAAGACTTAAGCGAAACCAAATTGCTTACTACTTACACCAACCCCGTTGATACAACTAGTCTTCATTTTAATCGGTCAAATTCTGCAAATTTCCACACTTAAATCATTGTTTAATCCATCAAATTAATCAAGAGCTGCAGCTGCCATTATTCAATGTATAAATGCAACACTTCTTTGATCATCTTTGATGTGCTTTAACTTGCAGACTAAGAAATGGAGAGGGATATGAATCTGCAACACTTTAGCCACAAACATCCATTGATCTTCACCAAAGAGCATGTTGATGCCTGATGGAGGCAAACAGATCATCCATTGCTCAGGGTGTGAGAAACCAGTGTCCGGTCCGAGCTACGGTTGTGCCAAATGCGAGTTTTATCTTCACGAGATATGTGCGAACCTACCGTTCGAGATAAGTCATCCGTTTCATCGCGATCACCCGCTTGTTCTCTTGGCTAATCCCCCTACCGGATACGTCAAGTGTCTCTGCGATTTCTGTGATGAATCTTGCAACGGATTCGTTTACCATTGCTTTTCTTGCGGGTTCGATGTTGACGTCTCGTGTGCTCTGCTGCCACCGTGTGTAACCGGGGAGTTTCTCGAGCTCAAGCGTTTAAGCCACAAGCATCAGTTGGTTTTCATGGAAAAGTATGAGGAAAATGTTTGTTGCTTCAGCTGCAAGGAAGTGATTTCCGGTCCTGGTTACGGTTGCTCTCGGTGTGACTTCTTCCTCCATAAGAAGTGTTCGATGTTGTCCCCGGAGATTAGTCACCCCTATCATCGCGAACATCCTCTTTTTCTTTTGACAAATCGCCCGCAGTATTATTCGAGCTGCGCCTGTGATTTTTGTTGCAGAACATGCCAAGGCTTTGTTTATCACTGCCCTACTTGCAAGTTTGATCTCGACATCAAATGCGCTTCACTTCCTCGATGCATTGTTGAAGCCGAAAATCATCGACACCGGTTCATCCACCTGATGAAGGCGCTACCGTTTATATGCTACGCCTGCGGCATAGAGGGTGACCGTTTCCCTTACTTATGCACTCAGTGCCAAGTAATAGTCCATGAAGAATGCAGATCTTTACCCAATACCATTGAAATTAGAGACCATTGTCATCCTGTTACACAATTCGGTTTTCTTCAAGGAATTAATGATTCGGGTAACCATCGCTGCGGTATCTGTCGCAGTGAAGTGAGCGCAAAGTACGGCGGTTACGGTTGCTTTTGCTGCGGTTTCGTTGTTCATTTGAATTGTGCAGTGAAAAATTCTGTTTCCGTGATAAAAACCGAAGGGGACGAATTCTTTGACTCGACCAACGACATCGGTGAAGCCGATATGATAGCTATGGTGGTCAAGCATTTTAGCCATCCACACAATCTAACACTAAACGCAAAGGTACATGATGATAAGCTTTGTGATTGCTGCATGAAACCCATTTTGGAGCAATGCTACAGTTGTGAAGAATGTGACATTTTCCTCCATAAAACATGCCTTGAATTGCCTAGGAAGAAGCAACACCCTCTTCACCCGCATCCGTTAACCCTACTCGAAAAGCATCCGAACTACGGTGGCTTGTTTTTCTGTGACGGTTGTCATCAACGATGCCATGGCTTCACCTACAGCTGCGAGCAGTGCGATTTCAACCTCGATGTTCGATGTGGTTCGTTGTTGAACATCCTTAAACACAAATCACATGAACATCCCCTTGTTTTTAGCAAAGGAAGTAAATGCAGTGGTTGCGGTTAACAGTAACGAGGCCTTATACTCCTGCTCCGATTGCAACTTTGCCCTGGACTTCGACTGTGCTTTGTTACCGAATACGATGAGGCATAAGAACCATGAGCACCCTCTTGACCTCACCAAGGCGATACAGATCAGATATACTGCAACTTCTGTGAAGACGAAATTGTTAGTTGATTTGTTTAGGACTGTTATTTTTAGTTTTTTTGTTATTAGTTTGTTACTTAAACTTAGGAAGATATTGTTAAGTGGTTGAACATGTTGTTAGTGGGTTGTTTTTTACTTTATATAAATTTTGGATGGCTGATGAATAAAAATGTGTTCAATTCTTCTTTCTACATTAAGTTCTCTTCTCGTTATTAAAATAACAATTGGCATCAGAGCCTTATTTTCTTAAGGATCTGTGAGAGTGTGTGAGGTTATCCTGCCATGGATGTTGAAATAAGTTCCAGTTTCTCTTCAATTTCTCCACCGATGTTTGATGGAGAGAATTACCAGATTTGGGCAGTTCGTATGGAGACGTATATGGAAGCTTTGGATATTTGGAAAGCAGTGGAAGAAAATTATGAAATCCCTGCTCTCCCAAACAATTCTACCATGGTGCAGATCAAGGTGCACAAGGAGAAGAAGACAAAGAAATCCAAAGCGAAGGCATGTCTGTTCGCTACAGTTTCATCTACCATCTTTACTCGGATTATGACTCTGAAGTCGGCATATGAGATATGGAACTATCTCAAGTCAGAGTATGAGGGAGATCAAAGAATCAAAGGAATGCGTGTGCTAAACTTGATTCGAGAATTCGAGTTGCAGAAGATGAAGGAAACAGAATCAATTAAAGAAGTATTCTGAAAGATTGTTAGACATTGTGAATCGAATCAGATTACTTGGTTCTACCTTCAATGACTCAAGAATTGTTGAAAAAATTCTTGTAACAGTGCCTGAAAAATTTGAGGCATCTATTTTAGCCTTGGAAAATACCAAGGATCTGGTTCAAATCACTCTGTCAGAGGTACTCAATGCTTTGCAAGCACAGGAGCAAAGAAGAGCCATGAGACAATAAGATATTGTTGAAGGAGCCTTGCCAGTTAAGCAACATGAAAATGTGAGGTACAACAACAAGAAGAAGTATTTTAAAAAAAATCAAACTTTTACTGCAGAAACTTCAGCCAACAACAGAGCAAGTTTCAAGAAGGGATCCTACCCTCCATGTCAACATTGCAATAAAAAAGATCATCCTCCTTACAAATGTTGGAGAAGACCAGATGCTAAATACACTAAATGCAACCAAATGGGGCATGAAGCTGTAATTTGCAGGAACAAAAATCCACAACAAGGAGAAGAGGCTAAAATTGTTGATCATGAGGATGAAGATCAATTGTTTGTAGCTACATGCTTCGTGGGTAGTGAATCAAATGAAAGCTGGTTAATTGACAGTGGTTGCACCAACCATATGACTCACGATAAGGAGTTGTTCAAAGATTTAAAGCCAACTAATATCACCAAAGTCAGAATTGGCAATGGCGATTATATCTCTGTCAAAGGAAAGGGGACTGTTGCAATTGCAAGTTGTATAGGTACAAAACTTCAAGATGTTCTTTTTGTTTCTGATATTGACCAAAATTTATTGAGTGTGGGTCAACTTATTAAAAAAGGCTTTAAAGTTATCTTTGAAGATGAATTTTGCTTGATTAAGGATACAACTAATCAAGATATCTTCAAGGTAAAAATGAAAGGAAAGAGTTTTTCACTCAATCCTTTAGAGGAGGAGCAATCTATTTTTTCCCTCAAAGAAGATGTCACGCAAATTTGGCACAAGAGAGTCGGACACTATCACCATCAAGGGCTATTACAACTACGAGAAAAGAAGTTGGCGCTTGATGTTCCCAAGCTTAGTGATGTAATCTCAAGCTGCAAAGCATATCAGTTTGGTAAGCAAAATAGGAAGCCGTTTCCAAAGTCAACCTGGAGAGCCACTCATAAATTACAGCTCATTCACACGGATGTTGCAGGCCCTCAAAGAATACCTTCTTTAAGAGGTAGTCGCTATTATATCGTCTTTATTGATGACTTCACTAGAATGTGCTGGATTTTTTTCTTGAAGTTTAAAACAGAAGTAGCTCAAGTTTTTTAGAAATTCAAGGCAAGAGTTGAGAATGAAAGTGGCTGCAAAATTTAGTGTGTAAGGTCTGACAATGGGAAAGAGTACACTTCGAGAGAATTTGATAAATTTTGTGAAGATTTAAGTATAGAGAATCAACTTACAACCCCTTATACACCGCAACAAAATGGTGTTAGCGAAAGGAGAAATAGATACATTCTGGAGATGTCAAGATGTATGCTGCATGAGAAAAATTTGCCAAAGCAGTTTTGGGCAGAAGCAGCAAATACGGTTGTTTTTCTTCAAAACAGGCTTCCAACAAAGGCGATGAAAGAACAAACTCCATTTGAGGCATGATATGGTTTCAAACCATCTGTAAAATTCCTTAAAGTATTTGGTTGCTTGTGTTTCACTTATGTTCCACAGAGCAAACGTGACAAGCTTGATAAAAAAGCCTTACCAGGTATCTTTATAGGCTATAGTACTATCAGTAAGGCCTATAAAATTTTCCAACCACAAACTAGAAATATTATTGTTAGTAGGGATGTTTACTTTGTGGAAGATGAAGAGTGGAACTGGGATGATGCAAAGAAGAAAGATCAGACTACAACAGAGTTAAAACTCAAGTTTTCTGGTTCAAGCATCGAAGAAGAAGATGACTGGCAAAGTGAAACAGTGGATGATACTCCTTTGAGAGGAACAAGGCTGCTCTCAGATGTTTATGAAAGGTGCAATATTGCTGTGTGTGAACCTGTCCACTATGTAGAAGCCAAAAAGGATCAAAAGTAGATAGATGCAATGAAGGAAGAATTGTCAATGATAGAGAAGAACAAGACGTGGATCTTTGTAGACAAACCTCAAGGCAGAAAAGTAATTGGAGTTAAGTGGGTGTTTAGAACTAAACTCAATGTTGATGGTTCAATCAACAAACACAAAGCCAGACTTATGGTTAAAGGATATGTATAAATCTTTGGTGTCGATTACTCTGATACTTTTACTCTTGTTGCTAGATTGGACACAATCAGGTTATTGCTTGCAATAGCTGCGCAAAAATATTGGAAAGTATTTCAATTGGATGTCAAATCAGCGTTTTTGAATGGTGTCTTACAGGAGAAAATTTATATCGAGCAGACCTAGGGATTTGTGAAAGAAGACGAAGGAGATAAAGTTTATCTTCTCAAGAAGGCTCTCTATGGTCTAAAACAAGCTCCGAGAGCTTGGTATAGCAAAATTGATGAGCATTTGTTGAACTTGGGATTTATGAAAAGTCTATCAGAAATAACCTTGTACGTCAAGCACAATGGCACTAATATTATTATTATTTCACTGTATGTTGATGACCTTCTGGTTACAGGTAACAATACAGATCATATTCAAAATTTCAAACAACAAATGATGAAGGTGTCTGAAATGGCAGATCTTGGTCTCATGTCCTACTTTCTTGGCATGAAGATCAAACAAGGAGATGGTGAAATTTTTATCTGCCAAAAAAAGTATGCAAAAGAAATACTGAAGAAGTTTCAGATGGAGGAGTGCAAGTCAGCAAACACTCCAATGAATCAAAAGGAGAAATTGTGCAAAGAAGATAGTGCTGACAAAGTTGATGAAGTGTATTTTAGGAGTTTGATTGGTTGTTTAATGTATCTCACAGCAACAAGGCCTGATATTTTGAATGCTACGAGTATTTTATCTCGATTCATTCATTGTGCAAGTGAGTTACATCTCAAGGCTGCTAAAAGAGTGATTCGATATGTCAAAGGTACTAGCAATTTTTGTGTCAAATTCACAAGGAGCAAGGAGTTCAAACTGGTTGGTTTTTCTGACAGTGACTGGGAAGGTTCCGTTAATGATATGAGGAGCACTTCGGGCTATTGTTTTACTCTTGGTTCTGGTGTTTTCTCTTGGAGTTCAAAGAAACAAGAAATTGTAGCTCAATCCACTGCCGAAGCAGAGTTTATTGCTGCAACAGCTACTGCTAATCAAGCTTTATGGCTGAGAAAAATTTTACTTGATCTTGATCTGGAACAGAAGGAAAGCACAGAAATTCTTATTGACAACCAAGCTGCCATTGCTATCTCTCATAATCCCATGTTTCATGAGAAGACTAAGCATTTCAACATTAAGCTTTTTTTTTTGAGAGAAGTGCAGAAAAAGGGTGATGTTATACTGATTCATTACAAAACAGAGGAACAACTTGCAGATATCTTCACCAAACCGCTTTCGATAAGTAAATTTAAAGATTTAAGAGCAATACTTGGTGTTTGCAGTTCCCAAAGCAAGTAGGAGTGTTAGTTGATTTGTTTAGGATTGCTATTTTTAGTTTTTTTGTTATTAGTTTGTTACTTAAACTTAGGAAGATATTGTTAAGTGGTTGAACATTTTGTTAGTGAGTTATTTTTTACTTTATATAAATTCTGGATGGCTGATGAATAAAATGTGTTCAGTTCTTCTTTCTCCATTAAGTTCTCTTCTCGTTATTAAAATAACAAAAATCGACTCGAATCGCTGGTTCTACTGCTGCAAAGCGTGTGACGTTTACGCTCACCCGAAATGTGCTTCGGGGCAATATCCATACATCAAGTTAGGACAAATGTTCCCATACGAAGCTCATCCGCATCCGGTTGCCTTCGTTCACAAAGCAAAAGGCCAACCTCCGTGTAGTAAAACTAGTAACCCTTGCAAAGGCCTTGCCCTTAATGTACTAAGCCTAACTGCAATTTCATCATTGAATGGTGCCATGTGGAAATCCTCCATTTCTATGATCAACTTCAAAACCCCATCTTTTTGCTGTTGACACATAATTATGCTCGAAAATCGTGTTATTTTTGTGAGCAATCGTGTTCGAATTCAAAGCATTGTTCGAAACCGAAATGATTCTCTACAGCACCCTTATCAGCATATAGAATGTAACCCCTAAAATTAACATAATTTCTTAGATTAAAAGTTAGGGTTTACTTTCTTAAAACTTGGTTTGCAAGTTAGGGTTTTCATAAATTAAAAATAATATTCAGATAAATTATTAAATAATTAATAATTTAAAATACTTGAAAATTCAACATTTAAAAATACTGAGTTCAACCCATAAATAATATACATAAAACATTCTGAAATCTGAATAAAGTCCAATATACAGGAAATAATATTCAAATGTAATTTAATAATCTAGAAACCAAAACCGTAAAAACATACGATAAAAATATATGAGTCAAGATCCTCCAAGTACCGTACGTAGCCTAGGTCCAAGTATCTGAAACAAAAACTGTGTGGGTGTAAGTTTGGAAGTCTAGTGTGTCTCTATGGTGCGGATAAACATAACTACAGTACAGATAGGTATAACACAGAACAGAATATCATGATTTCAGAATATAATATCATATTGCAAAACAGAACAGATCATGCGATGAAATGAATGTATGGTATGATATGCACCCAACTCCGAACACCAATCAGAAGAGAAGGTTCCCCTGAACCACTCTATCTCCATACACACCATCAGAAGTGAAGCTCGACCCGAAGGTGGAGTCACTGAACAAAAGTGGACACTCGACTCGTAGGTGGAGCCACTGAACAGAAGTGGATACTCGACCCGAAGATGGAGCCACTGATCAGAAGTGATATTCACCAATAGGTGATACCACTGAACTTCCCCGTACACAGAACCAACCGATGCCATGACATGAACAGACAACAGAATGTGAACAGATAATAGAATCGAAATACATGCCTAGAAGGATAACAGGAGGCATGCATAACAGTTTCAGAATCAGATATTCATTTAATAATTCAGAGCATGACAATTTTACAATTATTTTCATAAAATAACAGAAATAATGCAATCAACATATTACACAAAGTTAACAGATATACAGAAAGTTGCACACAGACATAAACAGAAAATGGTCGGGAGAGACACACCTGAAGCAGAACACTTAACGCCGATAGTGACGTCTATTGGGCTCAGTCCTAGTACTAGGTCTAGCAGGTGTAGAACGTGCGTGTCCCGAAGACTGCTGAACAGGAGGTCGTCCAGGAGGAGAAGGAGGCAGATACTCAGGGTTTGAATCTAAGTCACCTAAACCAAACAGAAACTGATTCAGAATTCGATACAGAAAACTTCAGATAAGACATTCGAACTTAAAAGCCCTAAAAACGATACTTCGGGTTTGAATTTCGTAAAACGGATAGCGTCATCGAACTCAGGACGTCGAAAAACATAAAGTGGGACCGAATCGGAAACAGTCAACGCTGACGTCAGCATGGTCAACGCTAACATCAGCAGTGACGTCAGCAGATAACGTCAACCGGGTCGGAGATCGGGTCGGTCAACGGGTAGGGTTAACGGGTCAACGGGTCGGGCCGGGATAGATTTTCCCGAGAAAATCTGGAAAATTCCAGAATTTTCCCAGGTGCCAAACAGGTTAAAACAGACCCTTAAGCATCCAGATTCGATTCTCATGCCCTCTAACTCGATTCGAACCACTTCTAAACACCCAAAACGACCCTAATTCGATTCTACACCAACTAAACCTTCACCAACACCCTCAAATCGGAAATTAAAACTCTAACACTCAACCAAATCTTCAAAACAAACAACCCGACACACAACCAACAAACAACACACTTATTCGGTTAGAATAACCGGAGATGAATCGAACCTCTTCAACCAATTATGCAGCCACAAAAGGTCAAACAAAACTCGGAAACCTCTAACACCAAAATCGAACAAATAAAGAAAGAAATCGAAACTTACCAACACACCGGAATGGATCGAACGAGAAAGGAGAGCAAGACTGATGATTAAATGATTATCAGATTGGGTTTACTCAGAGGGAGAAGAATGAAATCCCGAAAGAAAACAGAAAGAATCCAACATTCAAGAGAGAAATAACTCCCCGGACAATTCCGAACGGAAAAGAGGGGATGAGTATCGGTTACCAAAAATAATTGGGTTAATTACCAGATAAGGGTTTGGATTTTTATGAATTAAAAACAAAACCTTCAACTTTCAGAAATATCAATTTAACCACTGATAAATCCCCAAATCTTAGGGTTTTGAATTTAGGGATTTGATTTTTAAATTGGGAATAAAATTGGGGTGTTACATAGAATCTCTTTTTTTCCAGAGTGAGGGTGTAATCTTAATTACGTTTAAAGCAACTCGCCATCTTCTGAGTGAAGCAATCGGTGCGGATCCAAAAATTTATTTGAGGGCGGGCATATATGAAATTTCGAAATCTGAGGTGGGCACAAAGCTTAAATATTGTAAAAACTTAAAGATCAATTCATAAAAATTAAGACAATTAAGGATAAATATGTAAACTTTAAAAAGTTCAGGGTGGACACGAGCCCACCTATTCAAAGCATGAATCCGTCACTAGAAACAATCAGCGACTACATAAAGATGAATCTATACTTACATGCAGGGATAGATCCAAATGCCCCGTAAAAATTAAAAATTCATATATAATTTAAATATTCTCTATATATTTTTCTTAGAAAATATTTTCATCGTTCCAAAATTTTTCTAAACTCGACCCTTAGAATTTTATATGTTTGACGCCCCTAACATAAAATCATATATCTTTCTCTTTTTACCGGAAACTTTTGGCATAGTTTACTTGGTGATTTTCATGTCCCCTGTTGGAAAATCTCACTCGGACATGGCATAATTTACCGGGTCATATACAACCTTTTTTTCTTAGGTAAATTATACATATGATCATTTAATTATAAAGTTGATGTTAATTTAATTATTATATTTTATTTTTAATAATTTTATCATATAATTATTTAAATAGATTTAATTAACTATCAACTATTACAAAAAATAATAAAATTATTTAAAATATCTCAACTGGGTTATGTCCAAACTTGATTATTATGTTTTCAATTTTGATAATTTCATTACATAATTATTTAAATAGTTGTAATAATTGTTATTTGAGATGTAATTTTTTAATATTTATTATTAGAGATATATTCCTAAAATATTTTTTAAAATATTTATTATTATGGGTAAAATTTTTTAATATTTATTATATTATAATCTAATTTTTCAATATTTGTTATTGTAATCTTTAAGTTTATTTTTCTAATACGTATTATTATGAGTCCATTTGTTCAACACTTGCTATTAAAGATTTATTTTTTTCTTAATATATATTATTAAAGATATACTTTTAAAATTTATTTTTTTAATATATATTATTAGGAAACCATTTTTCCGATGCATATATTATCAATAAAAAATAATTAAATAATATAAAATAATCATCGTGACTTAAAATTATTAATAATATATATAAGAAAAACACATAAACAGACAAATTATATTTATTATTAAAATTATTTATGAACTTATTCAGTTATACGTATATTTAATATTTACGAACAAATTCGTTTAGTGTTCATAAATATTAATTGAATAAATATGATTAAATGTTTGTTTATTCATTTAAGTTTGATTCATTTGCAGTTAGGGACCAAATAGATCGAGACCTTATTGAAAATTTTAAATAATTGATAAATTTTGGTCTAATAACAATTTAATCATTATAAAAAATAAATATTTAAATTGAAAAATAGAATAACTTATTAAATATTAAATCATGTGGGAGTTAAATTAAAATGGATGATCTCTTACCCTCAAATATTTTAGTCTAATAATAATTTAGATCTTATAAATTTAAATATTATTATATAAATTAAACTTTCTCCTTTTAATTTTGAGTTTAAATCTTTATACATTACATTTTTGAAATTTAATATTTTAACTCTTTCGATAGTTAAATCCTAGATTCATCCGAATTTTCAGGCTTACATGTAATATGTTGGACCAAAAATTATTAAATGAGTTTGGTTCACCAAGTCATTTATAGTTTCTATCCAATAATAATTTTTTATCTTATTTATTTAGGATGAATATACAACGGGCGTCGAACACCGCTGAACATTATTAAATTAATTAATAAAAAATAAAAATCTTAAGTATCACTCTTTTATTAATTGTATGTTGAGTCCTTGAGATTTTTAATTTTTACTAATTAATTTAATGGTATTAAACAGTATTCAGCATCAGTGGTGTTAGATACCCGTTATTTTTTTCTTTAAGGTGAATATTCAATTTTTTTTATATGAATAACGTATAAGTTAGGATTATGTAATAAATTTTGGTGTTGGGTAAAAATAGATAAACTTTATGCTTATATATATGACACGGTGATAGGATGATAGATACTAGATTTGCCTTCGTTTGAGTTATTATAGTAACATTTTTAAGACTCGTGAATCAGTTTCCGACGAGCTCGAACCGGTTGTTAACGACGTCTTCTGGCGTTGGCGATTGCTTTCGAAGCCAGGTAAGCTCCGGCAACCGGAACGCCAATCCCAGAACTCATACAAGCCAGTAGTCCTACACGGCCCATAACCTGGTTACTCTCGGCGATTCCCGTTTTGCAATACACGGCAAAGTCCTCACAGTTGTTTGCGAACAAGTTGTAGCATCCAAACTCTTTCCCTTCTAGAAAATCCATCGCCGCCTTAATAACTTCTCCGGGAGGCTTGGACTGCCGTCGGGAGCAAGTCCCTTGTTTCCTAGTGATGAATTCGAAAAAGGAAACTCCATACTCGTAGAGCTGAAGCTTTTCACCGTCACGGAAACAATCAACGCATACTTTGGCTATTTCGCCATTGATGACTCGCTCGTTTTCACATATCTGACATGGAGGCAGCGGACCAGCTTTCTTTGCTTTTCCTTGGAGATGAATCACCATATTGTCTCCCACATATATTCCTGCATGAAATCGTATCGAGAAGATAAAAAAAACATGTAAAACTCTGAGTTTACGTTATGCATAGATTGAATCTAAAAGAAAGCGAAGCAAACCATGGTGATCGTATAGACCTCCCTTTCTTTGACAGTAGATGTGATCGCCTGGTTTGAGTTGCCTATTCGGAGGTTCCATGCTTTTAACTGCCACTGCCACGCACCAACTCTCAGATGTGTATTCCTTGCTTATCAGTGCCATGTTATATTATAAGTTTATCTGGTTCTTTTCAGCCTTAAACTCCAGATGAATTTATAGTACATATCAGGTTAGAAGAAGCAACATACAATGGAGAATAAAAAAAATGACTGTGGAAAAAGCACGTGCTTAGAAAAATCCTCCTTCGATGATGCTCAATTACACCTACAGTGTGGATGCTTGATATGATTTCTCCATATAAATCGTATGCCTTTTTATTAGAGTGTAAATCGTCTATATCTTTCGCATACCTCTATTTGTTTCTCTGCTTTAAATTAAGGGTTTAAGGTTTAATATTAGGTTTTGGTTAGGGTTTAGGAAATTAAGGGTAGGGTGTATTTTTTTAGGGTGTAGGGTTTAGGGTTTAGGATATAGAAAATAAGTATAGGGTTTAAAATTTAATTTTTTAAAAATTTACGATAGGAGGCATGGATGGAGCCATGATAAAGAGGCAGATGACTTTTACCCTTTTTATTATGCCTCTTTTGATATCTCACTTTAAATTAGTAAGTTTAAGGTTTAGGGTTTAAGGTTTAAAGTTAGGGGTTGTGGTTAGGGTTTAAGAAATTAAGGATAAAGTGTATTTTTAGGGTATAGAGTATAGGGTTTAGGATCTAGAAAACTAGGGTTAATGTTTAGAATTCAATTATTTAAAAAAATTTAGTAATAACATGAAAGAAGACACGATTAGGAGGTAAGAGATTTCTACTCTGATTTGTGTGTTTTTAACTTAAATATTCATCCAACAATGTTCTCTTGGGGGTGGACATTCGCGTTAAATCGAATAAAATTTTTTGAGTTAATCAACTTGAAGAGTTTTGTTTTATAACTTAAATTTTATTTAAATTTTTCTCGAATCAAGACAAATCTATAAAATTCGAATTCAATTGTTTGAGTTTCTATTCAGAGTTAGTCGTAAACATTTATAATATTATTATATTAATTAATTTTAATTTAAATAATTTTTATATCTACAAACGATACATATTTCTTTAACAAAGCATAATCATACTTGCAAAGATTTATTATGAAACACTACGGTCGATGTTTTGTTCGAGTTGTTGTCGAAGGATTTAAGATTTATTATACTTGCTCCATTCTTATTTCAACACTAATTCCTACTTAGATAAAAATTCAGTAAATTGGGGTATGCATCATTCGGTTTTAATTAAATTAATCAATTCAATTAAAATATCTTAGTTAATTTGATCAGTTAATTTATGTAGGTTTGGTTAACGGTTATTTTTTTAAAAAAATCACCTATCGGTTAATTCGGTTCAAAATCGATTAATTAACCGAATTAACTAAAATTATTATATATTAAATATTATACATACTACATATATTTATTTTTTATCATTAAATGTTTTGAAATTTTATAAAACGGTTATCAAACTTTTATGAAATTAGCATAAAATGAAAATTTAATGATTAAAAAATCATTTTAGTATAATTTAATGACCTTAGTACAATTTACTCAAAATTTTATAACAAATTTTGGTTAATTCGGAAAACAACCGAATTAACTTGTTTGAAAGACAATTAAAGTTTCAAAAATTTCGATTATAACTAATTTGATTCGACCATCAACCAAATTAACCGAATATATACTCGTACATATAAACATATGAAAAGATTATCTTTAAAAAATACAAGAATCTTCCTATATGATATAAAACTATAATCCCTAAAAATATTAAAAAAATATATATTCCTAATATTTTTTTTCTCGTCTAAAAGGAACAAAATATTTGTACTAAACGAATATTTATGTTTAAAACTTTTTATTAAAAACGAATAAATGCATTTCATGAGTACCAATCAATCTTTTTCTTCATGTGTTAGTGCGTTCGAATAATTTGAGGATTAAATTGATAAAATTTACATACGTAATATATGTGATATAATAAAAACTAAAATATAATTAATTAGTTTTGAGAAAAAAAAATATAATTAATATAATAATTATAGTTGAAATAAAATAAAGAAACTTCATTATGTTATATTAATATAGAAATTTATATTTATATCCAAAATATAAATAAGAAAAGGTAAACAAAACATATTAAATAGATATAATGTCAAAATATATCTTTAATAGTTGATTAAATAAAAACTTTGAAAAATAAATTATTAAAAAAATATAAATTAAAATGACTATTTAATTAAACACTGAACATTTTTTAATATATATCTACCAAAATTAATTTAGTCATAATTTAAAAAATTTAAATAAATATATTTCTCATGTTTATTTATTCTTTCAGTTTTGTCAATTCTAGCTCAAGAAACAAGTGAACACACTCGTGCTTTTGCCTAATCCCCTAGCTCAATTTGCCTGAATGTCTGCGATTTTTGCGATGAATCTTGCTACAGCTTCGTTTACAGTTGCTTTTCTTGCGCGTACGATGTTATGTCTCGTCTGCAACCGTACCCGGAGAGGTTCTTGAGCTTTTCGGCCGGAAAACATGGATGTCTCCTTGTTTCTAGCAAGGGAAGCAAATGCAGTACATGCGGTTACGGTACCGATGTTTTGTACTCCTTCTGGGACTTCCCCTGCGCTTTTTACAGAATACAGAATGGCATAAGCACCATAAACTCACTAACCAAGACGATGTAGATCAGGTATACTGCGACATTTGCGAAGAAGAAATCAATCAGAAGCACTGGTTCGACTGCGGCAAAGCGCTCACCTGAAATGTGCTTCGGGGCAAGTAATGAACCCAGATTATACCATGAAACACCTTAATCCGAATATATAAGGCGAACCACTTAAAACATAACATTATATGTGTGTGTGTACAGAAAGAATAAGGACAATGGTCTGGTTTTTAAGCCAGCTAGTATAAAAACATTTCAGTGTTGCACATAAACTATAAAGACAAAACACTTGGAAATCTTGAAGAGGAGCAAAGGAAATTGGGTTCTCCTAAATAATCATGTTAACCTACAAATCATAGGGGAGGGTAAAAATATGAGGAGAGGGAAAAGCCAAGGAAGAGCAAGCCTCCGATTGTGGCGACAGTGCGCTGTGAGATCTTCGCCGCTAGCATGCTTCCTCCCACCACGGCCAGTGACGTACAGATGGTATGTCCTATTACAGCTCCTACAGCTACACCCACTGCATTTTTATGTGTTGCTAGCTGCAGCATCATGAAAGACTTCACTTAGATGACAGTTTATGATTAACTTTAGAAATTACAGACATCAATATAACAGCATAGATAAAGATATTATCCCGCAGAAAACAGTTTACAAACTTCTCATGTAAAACAGAAAAATATGAGCAACCATCAGAAACAGAGACAAGTTTGAATCACAGTAATAATTTAAGATCAAGGATAGGTTTTATCTTACAGCAATTGTGGCGATTTGGCTTCGATCCCCCCATTCTGCTAGAAATGTTAGAATAAATGACTACATGGAAAGAGAAAAAGGAGAGGAATTCAGAAATAATAGATGATTTAATCAATGAGTGAAAATAGACTAAATATAAATACTTAAGACGAGCGTTAATGTGGAAACAAAACCTCCAAAAATATTGGTGTACAAAATCTGGAGAGGAAGCGTCGATAATGTGTTTTCCCTTGGCCAGTCTCAAGTTTCTCTTCCACCTAACACGCGAGATAATCAAAGAGCAAATTCAATATGAAGGTGAGAAAGTTGACAACAAAGAAAAACAAAAAAATTCAGATGCCATATGATGCAATCTTTAAATATAGTACAAATCATTGATGTCGGATAGGTGACAATCCAAAGAATATATACATGTGTATATATAACATAGACACGCGCGCACACACACACACACACATATATATATATGCAAGAACATGCACACATAACATGGATAAGAAAAATTCAAGATTCTCTTGAAGAAATTGTGCACTTCCGTGAAAAGGATCCCACACTTTTCTAACTGAAAACATAGACAGGAAACAGTTTGGTAACCCAACTGACTAAATTACAGGTATGTCCATTTAGACTGCCCCAAAATTATCTGTCACCTTATTCCGGTTCTTTATTGTGAGAAGCATCTATATTAATCTGATATGCTAAAATGGACATATAAAAGAAAAGATCAAATTGATAGTTAGAGGGACACACTTCTTCCATTTCCTTCTTCTGAGATCCCTTTGTATCTGATCTCCAAGCAATGTAAAGTAACCGAAGCCCAAAAAATGCGTAGAGAACTGCATATAAGGAAAAATGGTTATAACAAAATGATCAGAAAATGAAATCATTAGAAGAAATAAATACATATATGAAAAGACAGTCATTATATATACCTGTTGCTGCACTATTTGTATGCTTCCTTGATATCAAATTCGGAACAATCCTACCTAGTCCAGTGGAAAGTATCTAATTGACAAGCAAAAACAAGTACAGGTAACATTATGAACTTTGCGAAAATGTCTTTGGCAGTACATGATGAAAAATGTGCTTGTATGAAAGAAAAAGCGTAGGAACCTAAAACGACTAATAGGTCAAACAGAGTCATGAGAGAGAGAAAGGAAATGGGCAACATACCGTCATTACAAAGAGGGCAGCTAGCGCACCAGATAAAACAGTCGACTTTGGGTGCCGCATAGCCATAAGAGCTGCTATTATAAAAGTTTCATCTCCAATCTGTCATTGTATCCACAGCATGCTAACTCAGCATTTGCTATAAATGGTATTATTTTTAAAATAAGTGATGAATGCACATATTTCTTAGCAAAACATCTCCCTTTAAAGAACATAACTTCTAACATATAATTGTAAGGGCGTGCTCACACACATAGAGAGAGAGGGAGAGATCTGACTGCACAAACCTCACTGACAATTATCATGGAAAAACTTGCAAAGAATGCATCCAAGATCCCAAGACCAGAATCAAAACCAAGAGCAGCACCCACGGGATCATCTAGTACACCATTCTGAAAGTTCTTCGCAGCAACCTGTTTTGCATAAATCAATTCATCAACATAATCAGATAATCCTAATGGCAATGCCAACAAAAATTACATCTTCAATTACAAGGATGAAGCTAATGTTTAACCCTTTCAGGTGGATTAACTAACGCCCTTTTTACTACTTGACCCTATTTCCTATTCAGTAACTAGAAATCAAAATAAAAACTGAATAAAGAGAACCAACTTCCCAACAGCTAATAACTAAACAATCAATGAAAATTCAAAATAAAACTAACTAGTAACTAAACCATGTCAAGTATATAATTTCTAAGTTTCTCAACAACCAAACAGATGAAAAAGAAGGAAAAGGAAAACCAGACCATGCCCCGACGACCCAAATCTTTAATTGACCCACCAGATTCCCCCTTCTCAGCTTGAGCTTCCGAATCCTGGGAAATTACACAAATAGAGAAAATCCCATTTCATTATTTGCATAAATTTGAAAGAATAAACTTAAAAAGAACAAAACCAAAAACAACTAGATGAATTGAATGATACCTGGGCAAAAGAAATGGAAGACAGAGCGAAGAAGAGAAAGGAAGCAATGACAAGGAAACGAATGGAAGTGGAACCCATATCGAGAAAAACAGGGTTTGTGAGAGGGAATCAAGGGGCGGTGAGATTTAATCGGAAGATCAAATTTTTTTAGAACAAAACCGAAAATTGAATCAAAGGATAGAGATCTGGGAAACGGGTAATGGATCTGAAGAAAGCTTCGATCGGATCGAAGGATTCATGTGAGAATCAATGAGATCGGAGAAAGAAAAGGAGATCATTCAAAGCGTAGTGAAGATATTCTCTGCAGTTTTTTGCATTTAAAATTTCAGCTATCGTTCAGATGGTCTAATAGTTTTCTCAGTCCCTTTATAATTCCTACTTTAAAATTCAGTCCCTTTGCTTTTAATTCCAAGACGTTTGATTTAAATTTTGACTTGATTCACTATTTGGTCAACGAACTATACCCATTTTCTCCTATTGGTACCTAAACTATTATTTCTTTCCATTTCACCAAAATTATTGGCGTTCAACATAACATGCGATACGTTCTTATTATAATTTAGGTACTAAAATTGAAATTATTTATAATTTTAGGATAAAATGTGAATTAAGGGTTGAAATTTTAAGCTCAATCGATACTATAAATAATTCACTAGCCTTTGGAATATAGTCCCTATCATTTTAAGTGTCAAAATGAGTTTACGATTCTATAATTATTTCAGCTAATAATATTATCTTCAAGATTTGAACTTGAATTTTTTCTTTAAAGATATAATATACTTTTATGGGATAGAGATCCTTTAGTTTAATTATAATTTGATCCTTATAAAAATAAATATTTAAATTAAAAAACATAATATTTTATTAAATATATAATTAAGTAGAGATTGAATTAAAAAAGAATGAGTATGAATTATCGATATTTTGGTCTAATATCAATTTAAATCTTTATAAATTTAAATTTTAAACAAATTAGACCTTGCCCTAAATATTTATAGGGGTCTAAATACAATTTTACCGTTTATGGATATATAATTTTATAATTTTAAGTTTAGATTATGAATTTGTTAAATTTAAGGATCAGAATATAATTTTACCATATATTTGACTTATAACTTTTAGATATGAATTATAGTATGATTTTATCATTTTAGAGGCCAAGGCCCGGTCTAAATTAATGGGCGAAAGACGAGAGGCTTTTACACTGTTGCACTCTAACTCTAAGGGTAAGTCTAGAGACACTATTTGGGGTTAAAACACGATAAATTTTAAAATTTATTTTTAAATTTAAAATGTTATATCTTTTGATATTCAATATATTAAGTTTAATATTGTGATTCGGATCTAACTCGTGATATTTAGCACGCTAGATACTCAACCTATGGAAAGAAATTCTAAAAGAATACTCGTTTTCTCTACCGTATGATAGGTCAAATCATTGGCGGATCCAAAAATATATTTGAGGGTGGACAATCATAAAATTTTAAAATTTCAAGATGGGTACAAATCATAAATATTAAAAAATTAAAGACTAATTTATAAAAATTAAAAAATTAAAAATAAATATATAAACTTTAAAATAATTAAAGTAAGCACGACCTATTTTATTTCACATATAAATCCGCTCTTAGGTCAAATATTTTTATACACACATAATCATGTTTGCTTCATAAAATGCTCCAACTCTTTTAAGTCCATCGAACCACCTAGAGACTAGGTATAAACAAATAAACAGAGGTGTTCCAACGATTTAAAAGATCTAGTGCAGTTAGATACACTGATTAGCCTAGTGGTCAAGGATGTTCATCTTGTCTTATCTTGTATAAGTTCGAATTTCGATATAAAAAAATATAATGTCTATTTAATCAAAAAATCTAGTGCAGTTCACTAAAATAAGACTTCTGATTTAAAAATAAATTAATATTTTATCAATTCGATGCGTATGTAAAAATAAGTCTATTATGACTCAAAATCTATGAAATATATAACAATTTTTTTTTCCTTTTTTTAAAATATGTATGTCCCAACGCTAAAAAAAACTAAACATATACTGTAACCTTAAATCTTAAATCTTAAAAATAAATCACACCCTAAATATTTAATTTTAAACTGTAAATTATAATTTTAAACCCAATTTTTAAATATTGAAACATACATATGAATATCTTTCTATCAAAAAGAGATAATAGATTTCTATTTTAAAGTACAATATCCTTTGGTTTTCTTGTATATGTATTATTAGTCTATATCTAATCTTTTATTTTTATCTTGCAATCATATAACTCATTTTGGCCAAGTTGCCTTCGAAAAAACTTGCGAGAAAACAAGGTCTGGCCATGGAACCAGTAAATGTGAACAAAAGAAACCAGCTGGGGTCTGCAGACCTAAAAGTAGAGATGATCCTACAAACTTGAGAGAATGAGGATTTCACTTCAACTGTTGTTAGTTTGACCACAACCTGTGACACTAAGCAGCCAAGAATGTGTTTCCAAATGCGACCAAATCTGGCAGAATTATTACTTATGCACACACAACTGTTTGCCTTTGAAAGCTTGTTGCCTCATGGGAACAAAGAAGAGGAGAATGAGGAGTTCCAGACGTGGACTCATAGGCACCATGCATACATAGCCAGTCTCTGCAGAAATTAATCTCAAGATTAGAGTAATTATGATCAGGAAGCAACTCGGTATAAGATTTGTTAAACTTGTTCATGATCGAATCGATCGGAGCAGTCTCGGAATGGATCGTCAACCCTTTTATTATGTCTCCTTTAGTGGTTTCATTTAAAATAGTGAGTTTAAAGATTAGGGGATATGGTTAGGGTTTAAGGAATTGAGAGTATGTATATTTGTAAGGGGTAAAGTTTAGAGCTTAGAGTTTAGGATATGAAATTAGGGTTAGGGTTTAGAATCAGGCTCAAGTCGATATAATATTCATATGTTGATGGTTAGATTTTTTATTATATAAATTTATAATATCAAATATGATATTAAATGTATTTTAAAATATATATATGGAGAAAATTAAGATAAAATGTCAAGAGTTTTCAAATTACTTAACTTCAAATAAGTAGGACCTATTTAGTTATTAAACTCGAAAAATGTGAATCAAAGGTTTAAATTAAATCATAAGTTTTAAAATTTAAAGTTTAATTTTTTAAATTTTATAGAAGAATTATATGATATCTTTTACGTATTTAATATAAAAAATATATTTTAAAAAATATTTTAAAAAGTTTAAAAAATACTCATCACAATCTTCACCAATGCAATCCATCAGACCTATAGTTAACATCCCACATTCATATTATCAGTCTCGACTATATTTCTATTCGCTTATAAATTCTTTGTATAACACAAACTATTATATATCCTCAATGTTCGACTTCTAAAATCGAACATTGATAATATATCCTTATCACTCAATCATTAATTAACAACAATTAATTATAACACGACAATAATTAAATTACACATGATAACACTTATGCTACTTTTATCATGTGACAAGTTTCAATTTAAGAAATAAAACATAACTTAGTGCCCAAAATGTAGTTTTAAGAAGTGACTTAGTATCATTTAAGCCAAGTTATGACTGAGGGAGTTTGGTCCTAACATCTTTGACCCCATTGAAGCAAAACTACAGAAAGTAGGTGGGAGGGTAAAACCACAGACTAGGGACACATGCACAACCTGAAACACTAATAAAAACTCTAAAAGAAAAAGGAAGAAAGAGAGGGTACAAAAATGGCAGTCTGTGCAGAGAAAAAGGAGGAAGGGTCATGTCACAGCAACACCAACATGCCCCAAAGATCTCTGATAAGGCTCAGTAATAATAAGCAAAACAGCAAACAGCTAGCAACACCCATGGATGGTAATAAATAAAAACACAAAGAACAACACCTTCACAACCCTCAAATCACTCCTTGCTTTCTCCCCGTCCCCTTTGCCTCTGCTCCTGGGGGGCATAACTTACCCTTCCATTTCTCTTTCTCTCTCTCTTTATATGTTTCTTTACCGTTTTCTCTCTCCTTTTCTTTCCATGCCTATATAGCTAGGGTTCTTGCCATTGCCAGCATCATAAGCATCGAAGTTATAGCCTCGAAACCAGATTATAAGAAGAGAAAGCTGGTGCTGTTCATGCAGGAAAAAGGAGTTGCAGGAAAGTAATCAAAGGAGAAAGAAAATAAGAATAAAATTTATAAAGGTTTGACTGAAGAAACCGAGGCCACGCTCGTCTTGTACCACTAGTAATATTACTACTGCCCCTTTATCATCTTTTTTTTTTCTGTTTTTTATTATTATTATTATTATTAAACACCCAAGACAAAAAGAATAAGAATAATAGGTTAATTCTTCATCCCAAGATCTCCCTATAGTCAGAGTCAGACACCCCTTCTCTTCATCTTTTGCCACAATCTCTCCTTTTCACCTATATTTTATTATATTCCTCATATTCGATATCTGATAATTATACTAAATCTCGATTATATCTATAGTTGAATATAATCAAACCCTTAAATGAAAGATAAACTTTATCGGGGTTGATATTTTATAATAAAATTCAAGGTTGATATCGAACTTTTTATCATTTGATCTGGTTTTTCTATTTTTTAATACCTTTTACACCTTTACAGCAAAATGAAGCAGATGGTCACAATATAGTATTTTCTATGAAATTCAAGCAAGATCTGTTCCCCAATAGCTTGTCCATTGAAATTTGTGTAGTAAAAGCCTAAAAGGTCTTCTTCGCGAGATCCAATCACCCCCACTAACCTACTGGTAAATATCAGACACCCTAAGTTTCCCTTTCTTCTTCCTTTCTTCCCATAACCCTACAGTTTTACAGTCTCTAATTTTCCTGAGAAAATATCATCTCTAGATTTAGCTACCTTTTCCGATCAGTAAGAAAGTTTTTCTTTCCGGTGTATGTAAATTTTGTACAAATCAGTCAACTTTCCGTTTCTTTTTATATGGTACTACTGGAAAAATTTTCACTGGTTTCATTTTTATAAACCTAGAAATTGTTCAGTTTTTTTATTTATTTGATTCTTGGTTTTTGTGGTTGGTTTTTGATTTTTGGTATATGATATGGTGTGCAGAGAAAGAGGTGGAACATGGCATCGTCGTCGTCGAATTCCCCGTGCGCGGCCTGCAAGTTCTTGCGGCGGAAATGTCAGCCGGAGTGTGTTTTCGCGCCTTACTTCCCACCGGATCAGCCGCAGAAGTTCGTCAACGTCCACAAGGTGTTCGGCGCCAGCAACATAACGAAGCTTCTCAACGAGTTGCACCCGTCGCAGCGCGAGGACGCGGTGAATTCTCTGGCGTACGAAGCCGATATGCGGCTCCGAGACCCCGTCTACGGCTGTGTTGGGGTCATATCTCTCCTCCAGCACCAGCTCCGCCAGCTCCAGATGGATCTCAGCTGCGCCAAGTCCGAGCTTTCAAAGTACCAGAGCTTGGGGATCACAGGACACGCCGGGCTGATAGCTGCTGCAGCCGCCGCCACGGCCACGACCCATCAGAACTTGGGGATCAATCTTATCGGGAGTGGCATAGGTGGAGCAGGACGGGAACATCATTACCACCACCATCAGTTTTTCCCTAGGGATCAGCAGCCGCAGCAGCATCAACAACAGATGCTAATGAGCTTTGATTCTGGCAGCAACTACGATGGCAACCTTCTCGCTATGAACGTCTCGTCGGGGATCGGTCAGCTCAGTCAGTTCCAACCACCTAGAGCTGCTGCCGGAGATGACCGCCGTTCCATTCATCCCTCCTAGGGTTAGGGTTTTTTCAACCCTAAAATTATCATAGCCACTCAAAGGTACACCTGACCCTTCTCTGTTATCATCATTATTATCCTAAAACTTTGTTTTTATTTCTTTTTGTTGTTGAAAACCATGACTACTGAGTTGACTCACTGTCATAATCACAAAAACTAGGGTTTATTGCAATTTGCATGGTGCTGAATAAAATGCTAAAATTAGGGTTTTAATTGAATAAGACAATTTTATATAATTTTTATTATGGTTCAAAATTTTAGAAGTATTTTCAAAAGAAATGATCAATAATCCGTATTTTTAATAATTTTATAATCGCTTATAAAACACGAAATATTAATTAAAAATATTTAATCAAAAAATGTATCGAATACGAAAGATAACAGTTCAAGTTGTTATTCCTAATCAAGAAATAATAATCTAATTAGCTTAACAACTTCATTAAGTAGGCACTCTTTAAGTTGATATATACAATATTATTATTTCCATATTTAAATAAAATAGTCCATTTAATACAATATTATTTTAGTTTAAAATATATATTAAATAAGCCTTTGAACACTCTTTAAAGCTTCTTTCAAGGGGGGAACCTAAAACATTCCTGACCAGGTCACTGTGAAACCCTAGTTTTAAATTTTTACCATAAAAGGTTGACTGTAAATGGTGACTATTTTGCCAAATTTTGATTTTTTTTAATTGGAAGCTAGATTGAAGTGTAGGGTATTGTCGTGGTCGTACCCTTAGCATAGCAAAAATAAAAATAATTATAAAAATAGAAGATCGTAAAAAGGATGGTGAGACACAGTTCCCCATTGTTGTTGACCAAACAGCCTATAACATAATATATATATATATATATATATATATAAAGATGAAGTATAATTGAAGAGTGATGACTTTGATCATGCATGAATAATTATTAACTTTTGTATTCATGTCATGCCCGTGTATAGATCTTGATTTCTTTTGATTTTAAGATTTATGATTAACGATTTAAATTTTATATTAGTTTAGATAATTACAGTAGTATCTATTTTAAAATATGTACTCTCAATTGATCGTTTAATTACTGTGCTGTAATACTCGTGTTTGAACACGTGACCTTTAGGAACAATAATCGTTTTTTTAACCACTGAATCAAGATAGTTCGTGCTTATGCATCAAATATTAACTTTTTTATATATTGGGTTAGTATTTGATGCACAAGTAACGCAAAATTTTTTATACAAGCTTTTTAAAGTCTAAACTTTAAAACATAAACCATTGACCCTAAAATCATAAAACTTAAACCATAAATTAAATTTTTAAACCCTAAAATAGAGTTGCTTGGGTAAACTAAAATTTACGCTAACATGTAACATTTTTTTTTTGTATATATATATATATATATTATTTGTATTGTGTATCCGTACCGTGTCTATCTTAGAATCTGAAATTTTCTGTTAGGGTACTTATTCCATACACCGGCTGTGAAAACTAAAACTTTTCTACAAGTGTCTTGATTTTAAGGTTTAGAGATTCAGATTAGAGTAGGATTAAGGGTTTAGACTTATAGGTTTAGAGTTGGGATAGTGATTAGAATTAGGGTTTATACGTTAAAACTTACCTGATCTCTCACTATATTATCATAAACCTAACCACTGTCCCTAAATTCTAAATTTATAATCATAAATGCATACTCTAAACTAAATCTCAAACCCTGTTTATAAAAAAATTAGTTTCCACCCACGTGTGTATCGAATATAATTTTTTTTATTCCAACCAATTTTTTAATGACTCCACCCCGGACTTGCTTGTAAAACTTCTTGGGACTCTATTTGCTTTCTTTATCAGTTTGCTTGTGATGCAGGTAATGTTGGAAGATTTCAACCAAAGATTCAGCGTCGAGAGCCTGCTGTTTTTATTTTAATTGTTAAATAATCATTAAAATAGGGTTTCTTCTCTGTTCCTGTTTTGCTTTTAGTAGACATAATATAGACTACTATTTTTATATTTTAATTTAATATTTATAATGTTAAATATTTGAGGTTAAAGAAATGTGCAGGAACTCATTCCAGACTTACAGTACCACCATGAGTTCGTGGGGGCTTTCGCCTCTTAAAATGTGCCCAGAACAACACCCATGCTATCCGGTTTTGTTTCTTTTCTTTTGATTTTTCCTACTATAACAGTTCACACAGTTAATTCTTTCTCCTCTCATTTGGTATGAATAGATATATACATATAGAATATACTGAATTACTGATATAATTACGAGATAATATATTTTTATATAATTTTTAACTTTTTAATAACGCATATACATCATGTATGCATAATGTTTAAATCCAAATCACATAAATAAGTTATATATATATTATTTTTATATAATTTTATCCTTTAATTAAAATATCAATCATAACAAAGTTAAGAAGTGCTCTAAACTAATATTTTTACATTAACTTAAGGGATTTCTTCTCTGTATCTCATTTTTTTCAAGTGAAAATTGTTTATCTCTTTCTCATGCCTTTATTCATGTCTCCGTTTTAAATTAAAAGTTTAGAATTTAGGGTTCAAGGTTAGGGGTTGTTATTAGGGTTTAAAGAATTAAAGTTATGATGTATATTTAGGGTGTATGGTTTAAGGTTTAGGATATAGAAAATAAGGGTTAAAGTTTAAAATTTAAATTTTTAGAAATTTTTAACAGGTGGCATGGATGGAGGCATAAGAAAGAGACAGAAAATTTTTATCCTCTTTTTTCATATGGGTTAAATGATATTCCTTCGTATTTTTCATATAAGCTATATCATATACGAGAGACTTAACTAAATTTAAAAATTAATTTATTAAATACTAAAAATGTTGAGCTATTAAAATCTTATTTAAAAACTTAAACTTTATCTAAAATTTCTTCAAATCAAGTTTATGAAATTATAATTAGAGTTAAATAAAATTTTAAATCAAGTTGATTTTTGCTTAACTAAGCTAAATTAAAATGAAAGGTAGAAAAGAATATAGAAGCAGAAGTGAGCATTAAATGTCCTAGTTATGTTAGGTGTCTGTGATGAGAGCCAATAGGACAAAGTGTATGTAAGAGGTGGTTGGGACTTTAAGGTCACAGAAAGCATGGCAGCCAAGGTCCCTTGCAGAGGAAATGTCCATTGTCAATTCTCATCAAAACCAGAGAAGAAGAAAAGAAGAAGAAGAAGAAGAAGAATAAAAAAGATGGCATTTAAGACTCACTGCGATTTGCTCAATGCCATTGCCAATTTGCCATTACCCTTCTCTCAATCCACAGCAAATCCATTGACTATTCCAAAGTTATTTGCTTTGCATGCATGGTAATAATGACGTACTTTTGCAATGATGACTTTCCCATTCAATGCTTGGCCATTCGACAGTGAGTAGGCCTTCTCTCTCTCATGGGAAAAACTGTTGGCCTTAGCAGAGAGTTTCTCTTATTTGATTTGTACTGGTTGATAATAGGTTAAACTATAACAGAGGTCATTTAATTACAGGTAAGGTTATATTTAGGTCACTTAATTATGAGTAAGATTATATTTGGGTCACCCAATTAATAAATGTTATATTTGGATCATTTAATTATAGGTAATGTTACGATTGGGTCATCTTTTATATTTAAAAAGTACATCAATTTGATTATTTTTAATCACTTGTATACTTTTGTTAACATTAGAATATTTCATTTGAAATCATTAATAAATCTAATACACAAATTGATAAACTTTTTTTTTAAATATGAAGAGTGACCAAAATGTAACCTTACCTATAATTGGGTGACTCAAGTGTAACTTTTATTAATTGGGTGACTCAAATATAACTTTACCCATAGTTGAGTGACCTAAATGTAACTTTAATAATTGAGTGACCCAAATGTAATCCTACTCATAATTGAGTGACCTAAATGTAACTTTAATAATTGAGTGATCTAAATGTAATCTTACCCATAATTGAGTGACCTCCGTTCTACTTTACCCTTGATAATACTATAAATTTAGATTATATCTAGAGATAATTTAACGGATCGAGAGATGATAGAAGACATAAATATATTACCTTAAATTTTAGATTTTATTATATTTTATTTATTTTATATTGATATATAATTTTTTATATCTTGTATTGTAAATATAATTTCATAAAAGCTCGTTTATTTTAATATAAAATTATATATCCGTACCTAAAATCTTATACCCTAGAGTTTTGTATGATCTTAGTGTTTTCATATATCAATTTTGTTATTAAAGGATTATGTAACTTTAGGCCCAATTTTACTAACAGTTGGTTGACATGGCCTATTGGACCAACTTGAAGCAAATGAATTTAGATTCGAACACCTCGTTAATTATAAGTAACTCGTATGACAAGAATATTACGTGTTCAAATTTATTTTTTAACTATTGGAATTTATCGATTAATCAGAATTAAATTTAATACGAATATATTTTTTAATTTATTTTTTTATTTATAATATTAAAATTGTTTTTAATATTTTTTAAAAAAATAATATCTTATCTTATTGAATCAATTAATTATTCGTTGTTTTAAAATCTATTTAAATTTGTAACATTCAATTGTAACATAAAAACGTATGCGTTTGAATGTTATTATATTTAATTAACCTCCATTTTATTATTAAATTGTATATTAAAATATGTTAAAATATAGATGGTCATTTGATTCATATTTGACAGGTTCTGATATAATTTTATATGTTTAATTTTTTTTAAATTAAATTTGAGTTTAAGATAAAAGATAACTCATCTGACCTAACTCAAAATAATAGTTTATTTTTATTTTAAATATTTAAATATAATTATTACAACGTCCCTCTCTTTATATATACATTCCACTTATCCACTTATTTTGTTTAATAAAAATAAAATAATTATTATAATAGTACTTCATCTCTATTTATATTTTTAATTAACTTTTTATTTTATTAAATAATGATAAAAATTGATAAAAATATATATTAAGTTGGATCAGATTAAAATTTTTAATTTAAAATTTATGTTTGGATCAGATGAAATATTATACGATATCAGATAAATCAAATTTAAATAAACATATTAAATTTATAAGTTAAATACAAATTTATTAAAAATAATACTCTCGTCGAACAAAATATAGATGTAAAACACATAAATCATTGTTTTTTTTACCATGTGTATATTTACTTTTATAATATTTTTATGGGTTAATATCAAAGATTAATCGGATATCAGTTCAACCGATAAAAATTATAAATTAATTTCAAATAATAATAAATCATATTATAATGATTATTATTATTTTTTTCCTCAAGTTTATGTCAAAAAATCATATTATAATGTTTGCTAAACTAAATGACGGGTGAGTTTGACTAACAAGTAGATCCGTTGACTACACGTGCACCTAAACCCACGTAGCATTGGGTGGTACTACTACCCATTCAAGGTCAACTTCTAGTTGGAGTAACTAAAACTAATAATAATGCTTGAGGGGATTGATTTATAACGGATAAAACACACTCCAGTCCTTAAATTTTATAATTTCATCCAATTTGGTCATTGGAATTTTAGTCATACGTGGAATTATAAGATTCACGTCTACGAAGCTAGAATTTAGAATTAAGGGAGAAAACGTAAATGTTTATAGAGGAAGGGGCAAATTCATAAAAAATAAAATTTTAAAAAATTTATATAAGGATACAAAAGTAAAACTAATAATAATGCTTGTGGGGATTGATTTATAAGGGATAAAACACACTCCCATCCTTACATTTTATAATTTCATTCAATTTGGTCATTGGAATTTTAGTCATCTTGATGACATGGAATTATAAGATTCACATTTAAGGACGAAATCAAAATTTAAAATCAAAGGGATAAAACGTAAATATTTATAAAGGAAGGGAGAAATTTATTAAAAAAATAGAGAGATACAAAAATAAAAAAATCTTCAGGAATGAGAGGAACAATCTGTCACTAACCGCATTGCCACTTGAAATTTTTAAAATTGTGTTTTCAGGTAATAGTTTTAAATTGCCATGGTATTAAAAGAATTGAGAATCTAAGTTTAGGGATCAGTTCAGAGAATTTTACCAAATTGAAGATAATATGGACCTACAAAGAAATTAAGGGCCAAATTGGGAGAAGCTGTGAAGTTTAGGGACTAAATATTTTATGGCATTTTCTAATCCGAAGCTGTCCTCCGCTCCATTTGTGAAATTCCGTTTCCGTCGCATTTTATACCAATCCCAAAGGGAAAACTGAGAATAAACAGAAATACAGTAACAAGAACAAACATGAGAAGCCCTGCAGCAGGAAGAACGGTAAGGAGAAGGACAAGAATCAACGTTGGAACCAACGTCACACCGTGCTGCAGCAAAGTAGGACTGAAGAAAGGGCCATGGACGCCACAGGAGGACGAATTATTAGCCAATTACATCAACAAGGAAGGGGAAGGACGGTGGAGGACGATGCCGAAGAAGGCGGGTCTTCTCCGTTGCGGTAAAAGCTGCCGCCTTCGATGGATGAACTATCTCCGACCCTCCGTCAAGCGTGGCAAGATCGCCCCCGACGAGGAAGATCTCATCCTTCGTCTTCATCGTCTTCTCGGCAATCGGTACTTCAACACGTCCCAACATAAAACAAATCTCTGTTCATGATACATACTCTCTTCATATTTAATTCATATATTAGGGTTCATAGTTCATACATGCACCATAAACAATTTTGTTGGACCGCTCGAATCTCGAACATAAACGGTAAAACAAATATAATTTTTTATAAAAAATTTACTAGGTTTCTTTGGGTGCATGCAGGTGGTCACTTATAGCCGGAAGAATCCCAGGTCGTACAGATAATGAGATAAAGAACTATTGGAATACTCACCTGCGTAAGAAGTTGATTGGCCAAGGGATCGATCCTCGAACCCACAAGCCTTTAAACCCCGATCAACCATCCCCGTCGACCAACCATCTCAAAGCTGCTGCTGCTGCATCCATGGCCATCAAGGACAATTATTACCTAGGCATAAGCAACGAGGAAGAAGGAGACGATAATATTAATTGTTGTACTACCACTGATGATGATGTCCTGTCTTCATTTCTAAATTCGCTGATCAATGAAGATGCTTTCACCTACCAGAATCAAATGCAAGCTGATGCATTGGTGGTACAGGAACAGGGTTAATTATGCATGTTAGTTGTGTATTTGTGTTTCAAGAAACATGTTCGAAAACAGGTTACATATATATTTCCCTCTCGAACTTCCAGCGTTTGTACTCCAACGGTTAGGATAATTGCCTTCCAAGCAATAGACCCGGGTTCGACTCCCGGCAAACGCATTCATTTCTTTTTAATTTAATTACTATTATTTCTTCAGGTACAAATACATACCATCTTAAGTTTCCTTTTACTTGCCGATAGGAGCAGCAGTTACTGGCTTACTAAATCAAAGTCCTCAAAGGGGTTAGAACTCATCGCTATATATTCGAATTCGTCTATACCGGTTAATACGGATTCGAATATATATCGACCCCGGTCAACTTGGAGAGGGATATGAATCTTCTCTGTCAAGTGGCATATATAATCTCTTGAGGGCATAGCATAGTAGGGAACAATGAAAACATATAAGCCACTGACTAATGTAGCAGCAGGGAAACACAAGATGGATGTAGGTTGAGGCTTCAGCAGGATATCTTTAAGTTATATATATATTAAATATAATTTTTTAATAATTAATTAAAAAATATTTAAATCAATAATATTTTTTAAAAAATTATCAATAATATTTAAAATGTCCAAAATCATAATATATTTCATTTTTAATATTTAAAGTAGCCGTTAAGAATGTTTAGAAACAAAGTCCATACAGTCTTCACAACGGTCTTTAATATAATTTTTAAACAAAATTATCCGTTAGATCGCCATGGCTGCCTCCCTATATCTTTAACTCTTCAGTTCACTGAGAAAATCCAATCCGAACCATCTCTCAATTCTCTCAAAACTTGTGCAAATTCATCGAAATTTCATCGAATCTCAGCAAACCAACCCTACCCATCACTTAAAATCTCTGCAAATCCATCAATGGGTATGCACTTGAACGCCATCCCTCAATCCACAATCACCCAATCCCACCGCCACACCCACAAGATTTTCCTCTTCTGCAACTACATCCTCCTCGGCGCCGCCTCAAGCTGCATCTTCCTCACCCTCTCCCTTCGTCTCTTCCCATCTCTCCCCGGTCTCTTTCTGATTCTCCTCCATGTCGTCACCGTCGTCGGCGCCGTCTCTGGATGCGCTGCGGCTTCTTTAGGCACCAACAGGTGGTACGCAGCTCACATGGTGGCCACCGTGTTGACGGCTATATTCCAGGGCTCAGTGTCTGTGTTGATCCTTACGAGGACGAGTGATTTCTTGGGGTATCTTAAGTCTTACGTGAGGGAAGAAGATGGAGCTGCGATATTGAAGCTGTCCGGCGGGCTTTGTGTTGTGATATTTTGCCTTGAGTGGGTGGTGATGACTCTGGCTTTCTTTTTGAAGTATTATGCTTATGTAGAAGGTGTTGGGAATGGGAATGGTGTTAGAATGAGTGCTAAAGTGCAACATGAGGAAGAGGATTTGAAGGATTGGCCATGGCCTTTCCAAGTCTAAAATTATAGTATAAGGATTTGTATATCTATATAGCTATATAGATAAGGATTGGATTTGGTGAGATGGGGGCTTGATTTTTGTGGTTATGAAGGTTTTTTTTGTTGAATTGTTGATTGATTGATTCATTTTAAGATGTGTTAATGATGTTGTGATTTAGCTCTATAGATGAAGATGATGAGGAACACATCCAATGAGGAATTAAAGGAAAATCAACATTGAACTCTACACCTAAAGTATTCAAAAACTTGAATTTCACACTAGTCTAAAGATTCGTATCTAACAACAAATAATATGTTTTAAATTTAAGGTTTATGAGATTAATTTTTAAATTATAAAAAATCAAAACAAAAAAAATATTAAGAATTGTTTGCATAAATAAAAATTTTATATTCATTTAATAAATGAACAGTTCGATTTACCCAAATCTTTTTTATTTTTTTATATTGATTAAAAGTTCAAACCATAAAGTATGAAAGATTAATTGCATAATTTCACCATTTTGACAAATATATAGACAAGCGTGTTAGTGACATACACGAACATATTCGTAGATACATAAACAAACATGATCACAAACACTGAACAAACAAAACACACAAACATCTTCAAAAATAATTAAACAAACAATAACATAATCTTATTATTTGTTTAAACTCAGTTCATTTACGGTCCTACTTATAACCCATTATAAAATACCCATTCTCGATTTTTCAATTCTAGCTAAGCATCCAAACGAGACTGGTAAAACAAGAGGGACAAATCACCTCTGAAAGTAAGATAACCAAAATTTTGGATTGATAAAATTGTCCCATATTGAACACAGGATGCTAACATAATACTTATAACCACAGGAACGAGGGCTAACCAAAAATCTTGTCAAAGTCTAAAAACTAAGTTGGATGCAGGAATTTCATACCTAACCGGAGGGATAAACGGAGGAACAACAGTGTGTGCTAGTTTTCTCTACTCCATCGAACAACGTATTCGAGACAACTGAAAAGAGCATTATCAGTGAATAAACAAAGAAAACACCACTCGGTTTCTAAGGTTCGACACCACCGACGACAACCAATCTATAAGTAACAAGGAAAACATCCCCCAAGTTTCAAAGGAAACATGACCAGATTATACATACAACAAGACAAGCACTAAAGTGCTACCATGTAAATAAAAAGGTTACAACAACAGATTATTTATCACTGCGGATGGTCACGGTGCACACAGCCTATCGTCGCAATTTCATTGCGGTCCGCTTGAAACCCTCAAGGTTTTTTCCCTTGAAATCCATGGCTTCGCTTATAACCCTAGACAATAACACATGAATACATTGGAAAGACTAATGCCAGATGGAAGCAAGTCGAGTCGAAGGGTTTACCGACCTACGGTATAATTATATACAATTCACATAACATAAACATACCACTTCTCCCGATATCACAGCAAATTTGATTTAAGAGATGGAAAGAGAAGTGGAAAAACCTTTTGATTTTGGTTCTCCCTTTGGCAATCCTCTAAAGACCTATGCCATTGGAGCCATACATCAAGAGGTAAAGCCACGGCTTGGGTCCTGCATAGCCAGAGACAGTTATCGACGCTCCTGGCACATTAGGCAAATGGTGGCCGACTTGGCATTTGCAAAGGTGCAATATTCGCATGACCAATGGGTGGAATCATCAACATTTCTGCTGGAGCAGCTGGGTCTAGAGGTTGAACCTTTGCCCTTTCCACTTCTTCCCCTACTGCTACCACCTGCCATGCCCTTCGAGCTGCCCATCCTGCTGCAGGCTCCACGGGAATCCACATCTGATAGACCATTTTCTAGAGCTCGAACTAAATTTTCAAAGTAATTCCTCGTCACACTGTTTCCACAAAGTTTGTATAACTAATTAATTTAGATACAGAAGGCAAGCCAATTCTCTAAAAGGTTTAACAAAGAGAGAGAAGCATCTTTTTCCAACATAATATTTTTTCCACACAAACCAAGCTTTAGAATTGACCATCTTTAAAGTCATGATAAGATCAACAAATTTTACTTCATCTTGAATTTCAAAAAAGGAATCTACATGGTAACCATATTTTTTTATAAAGAAGTTACCTCGTTAATCCAGCAAGTTTTGTCCGAAACTCATTAAAATCTTTTGACGGACCCTCTGCATTGAGGTAAACCTGCAGCTCCTTCTCTGCACATTGATGAAGTCGTTCTAACCCAGACTCAGCCTCACCTGCAAGACAATAGAGGGATGAGTAGTGCAAACCAGTGATGTTGTTAAGGGCACAAGAGGCAGTTTAGGGCTAACTCCTACATCGCATGAGGTGAAAGATGCGGCCAAGGCACTTGCTTAGTTGAAGAAAGGTGCAATATATATGTGTGTGTATCCGTAAATATAAATAAAATATGTTGAAGATATATAATTATACTAAAAAACTCTGAAGAGTGGTCAAACTTAATCTATGTGATACATGCAATTTAGAAGAAAAAATTTGTTACTCGTATGTTTTGTTTCCTTGTGATTTTATTTCTATTATTGAATGGTTAATACTGAAAAGTAGAGACTTAGATATTAGATCATTTCTCGGTAGTAATGGTACAACTAACGGAAACAAAAATTAAAATTAAAAGAATAATGAAAGATGATTTGAATTAGGTGCAACACCATACAAAAAAGTGAGTCAATCATGCATCTGATCGTAAATGCCAAGGCAAACACCTTAACAACACTTAGAGCCACAGCTCCTAGGTGGAGAGCATTACCTTGCAAGTATTCAAAGAACTGTCTTTTAGCATGTTCATGTTCCGGCAAATAATATCCATAGGCATATGTCCATTTGAGAACTCTCCTACATTCTACTATCTGCACAATTAAAGTAGAAGTGATGAGCTAAAGTAACGTATAGCTAGTGAGCCAAGCAAATTTTTGGAATTTACCTGTAGCCATGCCTCAGTGATGAACTTCAGCTGCGACTCAGGTTGGCACTGTATGTCACTCAACTTCTCAAGCTGCAATTGACAAAATTATCAGCATTGTTCAATTTTTTTATAGCCTTCAAAAACTATCTTCAAGACATCCATGAAAAATGGTAGTAAAATAGTTGTCTTGACCAGCATCACTGATAGTTGGTCAAAACTATACAAACTTTGGCTTACATGCACAGATTGCATTTGCTGTAGATCTGCCAGTGCCTTTTGCCTAGACTGCATCAAGTAATGAAAAATTTTAGAAGAGGCAACAAGTATTTTCTCACATGAGTATATCGTGGATATTCGTCCAGAAAATAAACTTAAGCAATCAAAAGAAAGAAGTCGATAGTGTATTTACATGCATTCAAGCTTATATACTTGATTGTTTGTCCAAAGAGCTAATTAATCAGGTAACCAGCAAGCATTAAAAGTTAAATGTAGTAGACAACAACATACTTCAAAAAAAAAAAAATTAGAGAACTAAACAAAGAGCTCAAACAAATATTCCTGCATGTGCATCATTTTGCACATGCTCTCTCCAGCCTTTTGTCCAGATCTGATCTGTAAAGCACTAAAAAATATGAAACATGATTATAAAAAGGTTATACATAACTGAGAAAACTATCACGTTCAAGCTGATTGTAAGATTTTCTTCAACCTATCACGTTTTATCGTTTTAATAACTATTTCTATCTTAAATCCCTTCTGAAAACTTCCTCAATTCCATGGCTGGGAAACCACTAACACTTCTCTGCACTTGCTCATTCTATTTTTACCAATATGCCTCTCAGTACAAAGCACCCTCCTTGAACACAAAAGTTCAACTGAGTCCTAGTACATCCTACAGGGCTTTTAGAATAGTATAGCCAAAAAATATACTCCAAACATGTACCAAACTATGCCAATCACGGCACTTTACAAATAAATCATCAATAATGGTAAATCAACTCAGGATAGTCTTTCACATAGGTTTTAAGTGGAAACACATGGAGGAGAGGGGGAGATAATGCTTAATTGACAATAGGATAACACAAACTTATGGACTATACGATAGAAGAATCCTTATGATGCCAACTGCTAATTAAAAATTCAGTAACACTGACAAGCATTATCTCATTTTCACTATATATATCACAAGTAATGCATACCGATTGGTTTGTTGCCCATCGTTCATAATAATGAGTATATCTCTCCAGAGAATTTTTAGCCATCTCTCTTCGTTTCTCAGCCTCATCATACTGTAATAAATATTATGGATTAGAAACTCAAGGTGGGCGGTTAAAGAATGACACAAATTGACTAATGACAAGTCCTGTGAAATGCTGAATGCCAAAGGAAAGAACTAGTTCCATACCACACCATCTTGCTTTGCTGTCTCATAACGGTTGCAAGCATAAAACCCACCAGTTCTCTCACCATGCTCTGACCATGCACCAAGGCAAAGCCTGTATATATCTATGGTCAACTGACAGCAATTCTCATAGACAGAAGATAAACAACACACTACGCATACAGAAAGTGAAAGGATCAATTTGTTTTTGATAAAAAAAATCTTGGGTCCAGCCTTCATTTAGGAAAAGTATTATACCTCTTGTTCAGTAGAAAATAAAGCTAAACAAACAATAAGAAAAGATACACATGAATAGGACAATTATTTATTTTGTTTTTTAATAAAAATAAAAATAACCCAAATAAAATTGTGATGTCAGAGTTTCATCAAAATACAAGCAACACATGTAAGTAGAGGTAAAAGCTCTCACCAGCAAAATTCAAATTTACAAGGTGGTGTGCACGTAATATGCATACAGCCCTGGTTCTTCTCAATTGGACGCTTGCATTTTGGACAAGGCTTGGAATTAGCCAATATCCTGAAGATTAAGACAGGCACAATGATTAAAAAACCTACCATTACAACAATATAGCATGGATGATATAACATTGAAGAACCATTTTAGATATTCACCTTCAGGTCCATTGGTATAAAGGGAAAAGGAAAATGGAACCATTTTAGAAGAAAGTTAAACGATGCATAGTTTATAATATAAATTTGTCATTAGTTATGTATAAGGGAATTCTTATTTCACTACTTCATGTAGTAGCAAAGAGAATTCAAAATCAAAGCACAGATCATAAATAAGAACCTACACTCATTATTACCATTTCCACAACCCTCTAATGTATCATCTGACCCCCCATAACCCCCATCAACCCAGCCCCAAGAATCCTTTTCTCTATTTCTAAGGTTCAGAATTACGATTAAGGACTAAATCTAGACAAGCTTTCTCCAGTGCCCCAGTGACTATCCAGAATAAGTGATATTAAAGTAACAAAGCACTCTACGCACATACTGTTTACTTTTAGTGAGGGAAAGCAAGAGGAAATATCTTCTTTTAGGTGTGTCAATACCACAAAAATTTAAGAACCACACATTTTGGAATGAATTAAACAACCTCAAGTATTGGAATAAATCTAATTACTATTTCCTACCAGTTCATATTTTCAGACTCTGCACTATTTTTCAGTATCCACTTGCCTACAGTGCCACAATCAACAGGACGGTGAGCTTCCTCAGCACACTGCAAGGTCAAATGCACATTATGGATCAAAATTCATGTTAGCAATTTTAGAAGTGAAGTAGAATCAAGCAGAAATTCATATACATGAATCATTAAAGGTAACCAGAAAGGATGTGAAAGAATCTCACATTCCAACAAAACCCATATGAGCATCGACAAGTAACATCATAGCTTCCACTGCCCAAAATAAATTCCACAGCATAATCACACCCTGGTGCAGGACACCATTTGGTCTACAAAATAACACATAAATACCCACAAGGGAAATTTTAAATTCATATTTTTTAAATTCAAATGTATATAGCAAACTTCAAAAGTCATCCAGGGAAATTTTCAAAATTTAAATCCCACATGACAAAATACCTATATTTTTTGGAATAAACAAGCCATGACACATATATGATATGAAAGTGGTTAATGTCTTTTTAAGCAAAAGTGTTAAACAGGAGAACAAATTTTCAAATCATCCCCAATTTAATACTAACCATAAAACATAATCCATACAATTCCATTACCCATGCAGTGGCTCCCCCATCCTTCAACCCAAAATAAATATATTGCAAAACTATAAACGAATCGTACTTTTTGATTTTTTTTTTCAAATTTAGCAAGTGAAGCAAAAATAGATGAAAACATTAAATGTTACTAAGGTATGACTGATCAATTAATCAAGCTATCTTTAGTCTTTATTATTACCTTCCTACTGTCTTCAACATAAGATCTAATGAAATAACGAAAGTACTTCTCCCGATCTTCTTCAGAAACCAATGCACTAATCATATCTTGACCAACAGCAGCAGCACAAGATGGATCAGGACACCGCAACATCAAACATCCAGGACCATCATTGATGGCTGTGCTAATATAACCTAAGCAAGAAAAAAAGAATATGTATAAGAAAATTTCACAAGAAAATATGAAAAGGTCAGTAAACACAAAGATCAAACAGTTTTGCATATAAACTCCAAGACAAAAATCATTGAGATGAAGGTCAGTTCATATAAAAGTTAACGAAATACAGCTAGAGTGGTTAAAGTACTGTCAGGCCAGCTACTGAGCTTAAGAATAAATACAGCTAAAGTACAATTGTGGATAATAATGTACAAAAAGTGATTTTTACATGTAAAAGGGCAATATTGAGGTGATTGATAGTTCCAAAATATGGACTATTCATCATAGTCAGGATAAATAGTAGATATAAAGAATTATTCACAGATCATTAGCCTGTTACCACTTCAAAGCCAGCTGAGCATAATGCAAACATTGCTTTGGCCAAAAAGATTTCCAAAATCTGACCAATAACTCTTGAGGCAACATCAAAACTTGTTGATTATATCGATTAGGAATAAATCTCCTATTTTATAGGATCTTATCATCTAGAGAAATCTCCTATTTTATAGGATCTTATCATCTAGAGATAGAGACCTATTTTCTAGAAGGTGTGTTAGTTAGTTTGTTTATATTTAAATTAGTTTAGAGACCTATCTCAGATAGGTAGTTTGTTCTAATGTAAACTCTTCTCTCAGAGTCTATTTATTAGACTTTAATGCTTTGAATAAAAGTTAAGTCGACAGAGTATCTTAATTCTCTGTTCAACATGGTATCAGTTAGGTTGATTCTTCATCCGCCGCCTCTATTTTTTTAAGTCTCGGATCTTTTGTTCATCTGTTTCTTTCTCCTCATCCCATCATGACTAACCCAGCTCATTCGACTTCTGAGGTTAGTAGTCAAAACACTTCTTCACAATCAGAATCTCCCATATCTGATTCGTCTCTCTCCCTCATCACCACTTACAAATTAAATGGCAACAATTACCTTCCATGGTCCCAATCTGTTCGCTTATTTATCACTAGTAGAAGAAAGGGAGCATATCTCGATGAGTCCTCCCCTATTCCAGCCACTACAGACCCTAGATACAGTACATGGTTGAGTGAGAATACCATGATAATGTCATGGCTCATCAACTCGATGATTCCAGAAGTGGGCGAGAATTTTATGCTGTATCAGACTGCTGCAGAGATTTGGATCGCAGCCAGAGATACGTATTCCAATGCTGATAACACTTCAGAGTTGTTTGGGGTAGAAAATCATATCAAAAACCTTCGCCAAGGAGAGCTCTCTGTTATTAAATACTATGGTTATTTGAACAAGTGTTGGCAGCAGATAGATTTATACGAAAATCTTGAGTGGAGGTGTCAAGAAGATCGAATCCTTTTTAACAAACAAAAGAATCAGAGACGTGTGTTTCAGTTTCTCTCTGGGCTGAATGATGAATTTGATGGAGCAAGAGGGAGGATCCTAGCTTCAAAACCTCTTCCTTTGGTTCGAGAGGTTTTTTCTGAGATAAGAAGAGAGGAGAGTAGACGAGAATTGATGCCATCAGCCATTCTGCAAACCGATGCTTCTGCTTTGATCACTAATTCCAATTCCAGAGTCCAACCAAAGAGGAATCGTCCTTGGTGTGAACACTGTAAAAAGGTAGGGCACATGGTGGATAAGTGCTGGAAATTGCATGGAAAACCCATTGATTGGAAGTCAACTAGGCCTTCCATTCCAAAAGAAGCTCACATAGTTACTCAAAGAGATTCAGATAGTAGCTTCAGTCCAAAGCAAATTGAGGAGCTGCAGAGGTTGCTCAGCTCAATGTCAGCAACACAATCCACAGAGGCTTTCGCTGCTAATGCAGGTGGTTCCTCTCATTCATCAGCCCCTTGGATAGTGGATTCAGGGGCCACAGATCACATGACAGGCAATAAATCTCTCTTGGAGAATTATGGTGAGAATAGTTTTCCAGCCTCGATTCGTATTGCTGATGGTTCTCTAAATTGTGTGAAAGGGACTGGTTCAGTTACATTTCCAGATGGTTTGGTTCTCAATAATGTGCTCTATGTTCCAAAGCTTACTTGCAATTTTTTATCCATAAGTAAGTTGATTCGTGATTCACATTGTAATGTGGTGTTTGATTCTGGTGGTTGTGTTTTTCAGGGACAGGGATTGAAGAAGGTGATTGTTAATGCTAGGCTTGACAAAGGACTTTACATCCTTCAACACCTTGCCTCCCAAACTATGGCCCTGTCCACTCAACTTAGGAATTCAACCTTAGGAATCAGTGATGTTTTACTATGGCACTATAAATTAGGCCATCCTAGCTTTTCTTATTTGTCAAAAATGTTTCCAGCTTTATTTATTAATAAAATTCCCTCTCATTTTTCTTGTGAATTTTGTCAACTTGCTAAGCATACTCGACAATCTTATTCTCCTACATCCTTTGCAAACACTACACCGTTTTCTATTGTTCACAGTGATATCTGGGGCCCTTGTTCTGTTAAAAGTCTCTCTGGATATAGGTGGTTCATCTCCTTTATTGATGACTACACTAGGACTACTTGGGTCTTCCTTATGAGAGAAAAATCTGAGGTTGACTCTATCTTTCGCCACTTTTATCAAACAATCCTCACTCAGTTTGACACAAAAGTAAAAATTCTTCAAAGTGATAATGGAAAAGAATATTTGAGTAAGTCTCTTCAATCTTTTCTTGCCGACAAAGGGATTGTACATCTTACTTCTTGTGTCAATACTCCTCAGCAAAATGGGATTGCCGAGAGAAAAAACAGACATATTCTTGAGGTTACCAGGTCTCTCATGTTTACTACTTTTGTACCTAAATATCTTTGGGGGATGCTGTTCTTACAGCTACCTATCTTATCAATCGTATGCCAAGTAAAACTCTTGGTTTTCGAATCCCTACAGAGGTTCTTTTTCGGTGTTTTCCTTATTTTAAGCCCTTATTTTCAAAACTTCCTCCTCGGGTATTTGGATGTACTGCTTTTGTTCATATACATCACAATGCTCGCAGCAAACTAGATCCTAAGTCTATCAAGTGTGTGTTTTTAGGATATTCTTCTACTCAAAAAGGATATAAATGTTATTCCCCATCTACAAGGAAAACATTTATCTCATTTGATGTCACCTTTTTTGAGAATGTACCTTTTTTCTCTCACACTGAAATCCAGGGGGAGAATCATATGGAATTTCAGCCTGATTTAATCTTACAGCCGAGCAGCATTTTTTGTACCCACTGGTTCCAGCAGACCCACTGGTTCCAGCAGTCCAGTTCCCACTGGTTGTGGTTCCAGCAGACCCACTGGTTCCAGCAATCCTACTGTTCCCACAGATGTAAATCCTTCCTTGTCTCAACAGTCTAGTCCGAGCCCTTGTAAAACACCATCTCCTTCGAAAACTTTACCTAATAAAGGTCTTGACATCGTACCACCTGAACTTAAGGTGTATTCAAGGAGGAAACGAGCTACAGCAGAAGAAATTTGTCAACCTAGTATTGTCCAACAACCAGATTTGATTCCTGTTGCTGGAAAAAAGGTTAATGATGCTGGAGCAGAATGTAGTGATGGATTCCAAGAGACTACCAATACAAACCTTGATGACTTCCCTATTGCAATTAGAAAAGGGGTAAGGAAGTGCACGGTACATCCTATAAATAAGTATTTAGCATATGGAAAACTAAAGTCTGAATTCAGGGCTTTTATTGCTAATGTTAATCATGAGATGATACCAAAGAATGTGACAGAAGCTCTTCAATCACCAAAGTGGAGGAAAGCTGTGGAAGAAGAGATAAAGGCTTTACAAAAGAATAACACTTGTGAATTGACAGATTTACCTATCGGAAAAAATGTTGTGGGTTGCAGATGGATATTTACTATAAAGTATCAGTCAGATGGAAGCATAGACAGGTACAAAGCACGGCTAGTTGCTAAAGGTTTTTCACAAACCTATGGCATTGACTATCAGGAAACGTTTGCTCCAGTAGCCAAATTGAATACTATAAGAGTTCTACTGTCTATTGCTGTTAACATGGACTGGAAATTACATCAATTAGATGTAAAAAATGCTTTCTTGAATGGAACTCTTAAGGAGGATGTGTACATGGAGGTTCCACCAGGACTAGAAGGGCAGATTACCAGGCTTACTGTTTGTAAGCTCAAGAAGTCTCTATATGGTTTAAAGCAGTCTCCCAGAGCTTGGTTTGACAGATTTGCTAAAGCAGTAGTTCAAAGTGGATTTACACAAAGTCAAGCAGACCATACTCTTTTCAAGAAAAAAGTACCGAGTGGGAAAATTACTCTTCTAATTGTTTATGTGGATGACATAATTGTTACTGGCAATGATGATGAAGGAATAGAGAAACTAAAAGAGAACCTTGCAAGAGAATTCGAGATCAAAGATCTAGGAACCATGAGGTATTTCCTAGGCATGGAAGTTGCGAGATCCAAGGAAGGACTAGTTATAAACCAACGCAAATATGTGTTAGACCTTCTTACTGAGACAGGAATGCTTGGTTGTAAACCAAGTGACACTCCGATGGAACCAGGATTGAGATTTAGTAAAGAAGGTGCAGGAAATCCTACAAATAAAGAAACGTACCAGAGACTTGTTGGAAAATTAATCTATCTTTCACTCACTCGACCTGACATTGCATACTCAGTTAGCATTGTTAGCCAGTATATGAGTGATCCCCGAGAAGAACATCTGGAAGCTGTAAACAGAATTTTGAGGTTCTTAAAGTCTACACCAGGAGCAGGACTTATTTTTAGAAAATGTCAAGACAGAGGTGTGAAAGTCTACACAGATGCTAGGTGGGCAAGTGAAATAACTGACAGAAGGTCAATTAGTGGCTACTGTACTTATGTTTGGGGCAATCTTGTCACATGGAGAAGAAAGAAGCAGTCTGTTGTTTCTAGAAGTAGTGCAGAATCTGAATTTAGAGCAATAGCCCTTGGAATTTGTGAAGGAATATGGATCAAGAAGGTGCTTTCAGAACTCGAATTGGACAATGAAGAAAGTTTTGAGATTCTCAGCGACAGTCAATCTGCCATGAGCATAGCCAAGAATCCGGTTCAACATGATCGTACAAAGCATATTGAGATAGACAGACACTTCATTTATGAGAAGGTCAACAATGGAGTAGCCAACTTGAAGTATGTTTCTACAACAAAGCAACTTGCGGATATCTTCACTAAAGCTCTCCCAAGAGCAGTTTTTGATGAAATCTCATCCAAACTGGGCATATACAATGTATATACACCAGTTTGAGGGGGAGTGTTGATTATATCGATTAGGAATAAATCTCCTATTTTATAGGATCTTATCATCTAGAGAAATCTCCTATTTTATAGGATCTTATCATCTAGAGATAGAGACCTATTTTCTAGAAGCTGTGTTAGTTAGTTTGTTTATATTTAAATTAGTTTAGAGACCTATCTCAGATAGGTAGTTTGTTCTAATGTAAACTCTTCTCTTAGAGTCTATTTATTAGACTTTAATGCTTTGAATAAAAGTTAAGTCGACAGAGTATCTTAATTCTCTGTTCAACAAAACTAAAAACCAAAGAATATAGAACCTGAATGGATCAAAACAGACCTGTCCAGCAAGTTTTACAGAAAGGATGACCACATGCAGCGGCGTGAAGCCTATCATAAGAATAGTTTTCAAAACATATCCCACAAATCATCTGCCATAAGAAGAAATATGAAGAAAAGTAAAAGTTATAAGCTTTTGAGCATAGGAAATCCTAGCTCAAAAATAAATAATTAAAAATTCAAAAACTCTCAATTAAGTGTTCCACAACTCACTTCTCTACCATCAGGAAATGGAACTACAGGCTTCTCCAACAAGCCAACAGACCTGCGGACTTTTCCCTCATCTGCAAACCATTCATCATGTACTTTACTGATGCTCCTGTACGCCCAAAATGAACATAAATCATTTACAACAATAAGCCACACAAAAATATCATTGCCAATAGATTGCAAAATAGACCCTTATTGACCAAAACAGAGAAAGACAATGTCAATTTCACTCTACATTTACATAGATGCAGTTACAGTCCATTAAAATTTATTTTGTAAATAAGTAAAAACCTCAGCAAAATTTGAAAAGGAACAGAAGCAAAGATATTTCAAATAGCATAATTTAAATCAATCAAGATCACTCACCAACTATAGTATCGTAGCAGGATGCTTGCTTCAACCTTTGAGATGGAAAGCACAGTAGATATCCTCATGATATCATCCACTTGATGCTGGCGAATATCTACTTCACTCAAAATGGTATAATTTTGCTAGGAAAAAAGAGAAATCAATTTAGGATAAACTGGTTCCAAAAAAAAATAATTAACAAAACAAGGGCTCAAAACAAAAAACTTTTATGTACACAAGGTTGAGAAAAGATATAAGCTTCGTGGTGGGGGTATAGCAAAAATAACTGAATGCATGCTGTGCACGTGAAAAGCAGAAACCATCAAAATTATAAGACTAATTATACGACTGACAAAGTGAACGTGCTTCAATTTTAGACATCAGATAGGGCTGTAAGTTTACTGTGCAGCATTAGAAAAAAGTAGTTTTTTTTCTAACATTCACTGTGGACTGTTCAGTAATCATATTAAGTAAAAGCTTCCATCGCAGAAGCAAAGAACAGGTAAATTCCTTTCACAGTTGAGGTTTCTTTTCTAGCTATTAGGGTGCAATGACACCACCTGTATTAAACTAAATCCACCATTATGCCAAAGAAATTCAAATATTTGTTTATATTGTCAAAATTTTGAAAAACAAGGCAAACCCAAACTCAAGCATAGTACTGACAGACGGCTTGACAACCACCGCCTCATCGAAATATATTTCAATTTGTGTAAATATACAATTTAAGTCGACCCTATTCTCGTAGTCATGCACAATTCATAAAATCATACACCAAAAAATGATTCAAATTAGTACGAAACAATCATACACTGGAGTTGGCCTTCGTTAAGAAAAGAGTGGACAGTTTACTAGTTCTTGTTAAGTAGGATAAATGACACGAATATAATTGACAATTTATGTTAGTGGTAAAATAAGTAACTATTTTTAGAAATAAGATTTTTTAAAAATAAAAATAGAAAGTTGACACATATAATTAACCCTTTTTCCTTTCTAATTTTATGATTTTATAGGTTCTTCTGTATCTCCACATTCACCATTGGAGCTGGTCACTTAACTCGTCCTAGTTCATACCAAACTAAACAGTATAGATTTGACAAACATCTTAACCAAAAACAAACCAAATCATCAAGCGACAAAATATACACTAATCGACAAGAACAAAAGCAAGGTAGAAAGAGCTTTAGAATTCTAAAAACCAAAATGAAAATAAAGCAAAATCGAAAAGTAAAAGAAATACCTGGTGTCGATGAGAGACGAGATCGTCGGAATCATCAGAATCGTTGTCAATGAACTCGTAATCCGCAACATCGGCATCGGAATCATCATAAGCAGCAGCGATGGGTCCAGAATCATCATCTTCGCCGCCGCTGTAGAAATCATCTTCTTCGCCCGATTCGTTATTGGCGTCGAGCATATCAAAGTCATCCTCCGATTCCATTTTCACTGCAGCTTCTTTTTCCCTTTTTGCTTTTTAATTGCCAATATATTAATACGAACAGCGAAAATTAGCGAGTAAATTGATTGAAAAATCTGAGATAAAGCAAACCCTAGAAGATAATAATGATGCTGATCGGACGGTGAGAAATTGATGGAAGTAGCAGAGATTGAAGATGAAGAAGGAATGCGGCGTGTGAAGAGAGTCAGATATAAAACTGAGATGAAATCCACTAATTATAAGTGAATGATTAATTCAATTTAGCATTTGAGGAAGGAGAGGAAAATTTGCTGTAATATTGTTTTTGAATTTTTTAATTCAAAAAATATTGTTTTAGCCATATTATTTTTCAGTATATCGTAAGTTATTGTTGAGTTTAGAAGAACGAGTGGTTTTAACCTGTTATTAAATAGTAAATAAATTAAATAATATAATTTATTCAAAGACTGGTGAAAGGAACCTGTCTTTGAACAATGTTTTTTTTAATTTGTTTTATTAGGGAAAAACACTATTTAAAGATTGATTGCTTTCTTCTGTCTTTAAACAATGTTTATTATTTTTATTAAAACACTGTTTAAAGACGGGTTAAAAGCAATCCGACTTTTGATTTGAACAGTAATTCACTATATTGTTAAAAATAATTTAAGTGGTTCAACATTTTTAGAAAAAAACCAACAATATTGTTGGAAAAACGCCGGAAGGAGATGAGAAAATAAATAAATTTAAATATTTTATTTATTTTATAAATTTTTTTAGCAAATGATATTGAATTTTTATTAAATTTATAAAAAAATTATAATTATATTGTATTCAAAAGATAAAATATTAGATTAAATAATTCAAAAATTCTTATAACTCAAAAACAAAAAATAAAAATTCTTATGATGATACATACCAATAAAATTCAAAAACTTCTTAAATATTTTTTATCTTGTCCAAGCGAGAGACACATAAAGAAGAAAGGACCAAAACAAAAACATATCACAAAGATAATTATAAAAACGTGCCAAAATGACAAAAAAATGTGTTATAAATCTATAACATACATGCAATATAAGGAGTAATAGAATAATTTAACCAATTTTAGTATATAAATCACATTGATTATTTAGATGGGAAATCTTTGTGGAAGGAGACAATCTTATACCCATGGTGGGTGCTTCACATTGTAATACTCGAATTTCGTCCGGGGTTCGAGAACAAATAAGGCCACAAGTAAATATTAAATAGGAATAAATAAATAAATAAACAATATTATGTGAATTATAAATAAATTAATAAAAATAAAAAATATAAAAATATAAAATAATAATAATATAGGGGAAGTTATGGAACGGTTACCATGGGTTGGTTTTTGGCCATGATATTTGGCAGAGAGGGGGGTCGGTTCCATGGAGTTTTTGACAGGGGCAGAAGCCATTTTTTGAGGGAAGGGGAAACTGAAACGGGAGGCAGCAGAGGCTTTGGTTCTTCGGCAGAGAAATAAAATGAACATCATGAAGCAATGATGAGAGGCTTATTTCTAGTGACCATGAGACGTCCATTTTGATTTCCATTTCCATTTCCATCGGGGCCAATGCGCAAATTAATGGAGTAGTAAAAGTCATGCCTTGAAATTTCAATTGCTTTTCCATGCACAACCTGCTCCTCGATCAATGAGAAAGCAGCAGCAAGTATGATGATTTTCTGGTGCTAATTGGTGGAAACCGAGCTTCGTGTTTCGGTAACAAAAAAGGAGGCCGAGAGTGGAGAACCAACAACACATTCGGGAGCCAACAACAATCGAGAAGTGCAACGAATTGTTCAAGCATCTGTTTTACACTCGATTTGTTAGGTATTTATTTCTTTCTTCGAATTATTTATATCCCGTTTTATTATTTAATTGTCGGAATATGTCAATATATTAGATAGTTCCTGAACTGCAATGCTTTATTTTATTTTATTATTATTATTATTTTTATTTTATTTGTTATTTATTATGTTTGCATTTTAAAGGCATATAGAATAATTGTTAGGATGACACTTAATTTACGCTTAGATCATAAAATTAGAGCCTTTTAGGATTAGACACTTTAATTAAATAACCAAATTAAATAGGAAGATAATTTAGTAACGATGACGTTCTAATCATATATCTTAGATACACTAAGTGGTCAGTATTTTGACATGACATTATGTTGGCCAAGGGTGTACTTTGATATCGTATTTGGCGCGTCATCGAAACATAGAAAATGGTAAATAATTTAAGGTTAGACTTTAATAAAATTAATTAGGCAAACTAGAAACACCAATAGAATTGTTAATTTATTCGGTGTCTAGATGGTAGTGTCCGATCGTTCGAATGTTATCATAATACACTTGGTGAACTAATAATTTAATAGGATTTAAATATTCAATTGACGGAGCCTCGTAGGTTAGAACTTAAAATGAACCAGATAATAACCGGTCATGCATTCAAACCTTCTGGGTTAAAATTTGTATTTCTTTAAATACGAGTTAAGGTTTCCTATTATAGGACGTCTTATTCAAGGCTCGTATTTAAAAGAAATATACCTTTTTATCCAAAAGGATATTCTCATTCGAACGATATTTATTTGCCAATGATGAATTAAATTATTAATATTATTATTCGAAATGCCGAAATGCCACGTGTAATTAATAAGGTACCGATCTCGGGCGCTCGTAAGGGTCGTCCTTACGCGTAACCGACTCCCGAACCCAAAATGTTTTAAAAGAATCTCTGGTTTATTTTATGGTGTCTGGCCTACCAAAGTGGCCGATGGCGACTCCAAATCAATTTTAAAATTTAAATTAAATGTTTTTAAAGAGACTCCGATTTTCACAATTCACGATTAAAAGTGATAAAATTCGAATTTTTCTAAATTCACTCGCCAGGCTATTTTTCACACTTTCGGTTTTAAAATGGTCGTGACAGCTTGGCGACTCCGCTGGGGACAATTTTTTTGAGAGTCAGGCCTAATAATTACTTACACGTGGCATTTCGGTATTTTAAATATAGATATTAATTTAATTCATTATTGTCGAATAAATATCGTTCGGATAAGGGTAGTATTTTCATTTTGTGTGATATATCTGTCATTCATGCATCAGCTCTCGACCCGAGCTTTTACCCTTGAGTGGGAGTTAGATATTGTCCGACGTGATGCTATCCAGCTCCGAGTTTCGGATTTCTATCTGCTTCCGGTATACTAACCTTACGCGTCGTGAGGTTTTCACCTCCGTTGTAAGGGACCTATACTACCGAATCGATGTCTTATCGTCGCAGTAGACGATAACGATAGTTCGGGACCCCAGAGTCTAGACTCGAACCCACATGTATAGAGTAGAAACCTACCCCTATTAGAGCCAGACAGGGACCATAAGATAAGGCGGTATGCTGCTGAAATACCGCCAAATTAGGATTTCTATGTTAAACTGCTCTCTGGTTATTTTTACGCAATATAATATGCTCTCTGTTAATTTTTTTTATGCGACATAAATTGTTCTCTGGTTATTTTTCGTAAGTTAATTTATTCTTGTTCAGATTATTATTTCACCATACTAACATTTTTTTGGTGGTGTGTGAGTGAGTTCATATAGCATGCATTAGAGGTATCGATTAGAGAGCTAATTGTATAGACAATAGTCATAAACTAAAAGGTTTGATATACAAGTGGAAGACAATATGCCGAGGTGGACCATATTCAAGAAGATTCAGTGCGAGATTAGACATGATGTTTTCAGAAGACTTCAAGTATGGTGCATGTCTACCAAAATTAAGGGTAATTTAGGAATTCTTGGACAAGAACACAAAGAGTTATTTGATAAGACTTCTCAGTTACCGTTAGGAGAATAGTTACAACATCAACAATAAGAAGACACGAGATTTTGCTACAAGTGTTCCAGTAGGTGAAAAGAATTAAGCTTATATTGGGTTCAACATTATTCAAGCATCAAGTCGGGGTACCGGGGCAAGCATAGAGATAAACGAGATGCGATAGCTGAAAGGCGAAGATAGTCAGAAAATGAATATTTGGTAGATTAACTAGGGGCATCCTAGGGTTATTGTTGATAAATGAAGACTCGGGGAGGAAAAGGGAATTGCGAGCCTAGGATTGATGTTCAACTTTCACGAATGACGGGAATTATTGAAGGATGAAACTGAGAAATAGAAGAGAGATTTAGAAAATACAACACGACAGGCAGCAAATCAGTTTGCAAGCTTTGAACCAGTGTTTCAAGTGAAGAACATGTTGAAAGCCGAAACGAATCAGTCACCAAGATTATGCAGAATAGAATTAGTGATCAACTTCAGAACCAAGTACAAGAAATGTCGGATATGTGTAAATTTTACTCGATAAAGTGGAAGACCCGTCAACAGATTTTTAACGATATACCAGGACAGATGCCGAACCAGATTGAACGGTGATCAACCAAGAAGCTCGGGCCAGCTATCTTCTATCAACAAATTGGCTTTCTCTTGTATTCGATCTTTTAGTTAGATGAGTATTGTCTAATGACTAGCTCTTGAAATCGATATCTCTTGCATTCATGCATTGTAAAGTAGATTTATATTTAAATTATTTTCAAGAGTTTTATTAACATATTTTTGTTCATAATACCATTCTGACAGATTGTCATCTTCACATTATTGCATTCATGCATATGTTTATTTCGTATTTTTTATCATTATCATTTATAAGCATTGCATTTTGAGAGGCATGAATGTGTTAAAAAAAATTTAGAAAGTTGTTGAGGATTACTTGGGTAGCATGGAAAAAATCAGTCGATTTCAAAATCAAACATCATTTTCACATTGCTTGAAGTCAAGGAGATCGAGAAAGAAAGTCATCCTGATAAATGCAGATGAAAGATATTTGAATGGAAATTTATCTCACACAAGGGTTCAATTTGAAAGGTTTTTCTTAAATAAAGAAAAAAAAAGAGAAAAAGAAGAAAAATGCAAAATGAAGTCGAAAAAATAAAAGACGGTCAAGTTCACTTTAAAAGAATTGGGGCATCTATTGAAATCCAGAAGATTAGAATTTGAGTTATGAATGCAGCAATAAAGTGTTCGATCATGATACCGATAAATTGAAAAGACTTTGGGCATTTTGTTCACCTTAAACAATGTAAGTGGGGCAAATTTTGAGTAGCGTCATTCTGAAGATGAAAACCAAGAAATTCAAACCAAACTGGAGGCAACCAAAGGAGAAATTACATTGAGGCTTCAAAAATCGAGAATTCGATATTGAAACAGAAAAAAAGAGAGCAAAGTTGAAAGTAGAAATGGGGTAGCTGAAATCACTCCATTTTTTTTTCTTGGTAAATGGCAAACAGTCAAATCACGGGGGTCTATCTGCATTTTTGGACCGTTACTGAGTAATTCCCTGAATCATCCCAATTGCTTTTGCCCGCGAGCATCGGGTGTCCTTTGTAAGGGAAGCTATTTCAATTCATTTGCCCATGATGCTTGTTTCATATATATTTCTCTCAAGTGGCAAGCATTTCATATTCTTTGATTCTTTAATTCTTTTATTCATTGTCATAGAAAAACATTCTTTGTTATGGGTTAATTTTTGATCGCCCATACATTTTTATATATATCATCACTAACATCATTCTTTCAGGTCTTGAATACTAATTGCAGGATTGACCTTAAACCAAATTCGGAGATCAACTTCACCAATGTGACTCGATTCTACTTTATTTAGGCCAAAAGGAGAACATTAATGAGTGTTTAGGAATCATGGGAAAATCCCAGACAAATTTTGAGTGAATTTCCTCTCAAGCATTGTTGACATAGGTCTTTGAATGAAGTGATAACCCAAAACATCATCCAACTGAAGGTTGCTTTTCTTCAAAGATATCCAAGTATGGGATGATATTTGGCATTCCTTGATCTCCCTTCTCAAAGAAATAAAATAAGAAAAATATCATTTGTTGTCCCCTTTGAGCCTGATGTTATTTTTCTTTCGATTCAACCCAAATTAAGGATCACCCCTACATTGGGGGCAAAATAGATGAAAATGTGTTCGAAGTGAAATATGTTTGGGATGCCTTGTGAATCAAGGGCAAAAATATGAGTGAAATGTGAACCAAGAAAAACAAGATGAGTGAGGAATATTATGAATCAACACAGAAAAATGAAAATAAGAGAGTAAGAGTTTGTTTTTGAGAAGTCAAGTTCAAATTGTTGACACGGAAGTTGAAGCAATCGACAAATGAAAAAAATGAACAAAAGTTTTGTGAGATATTTTTGAAGAGATGAACCACCGACAAAAGAAGTGGTGAAAAGGAAATGACCTCTAGGGTGAAAACCCAAAAAGGGCAGTCTAGAGTGATCCACAAAAAAGAGAGAGAAGAAAAGTGTTTCATCCGAACATATTCAGATCAATGCAACAATGATCCTTGGTTTTATTACCCTTAAATAATTATTTGATTTTTTGAGCCTATATATCCTTTCTTTGATAGCCATGAGCCATAGACCACATTACAAGTCACAAAAGACCATTTTGACCATATACAGGTATTGGAACAAGAAGAGTTAGTCTTCAGAATACATCCCGCTTATCAGGGTTAACCTTTCTTCAAGGATTTTCAGTCTTCTAATGCTTGATCGAGATCAGAAAAGAGGTAAAGATTGGGTATGGTGAGCTAGTGAGACAAAGAGTGTCACCTAAACGGGGTAGAATTAGGAAAATGAGAATGTTTCTCCTAGGAAGTCTAATAAATGGAAAAGGGTCACATTGGAGTTGATCTTTACAAATTGGTTCGAAGGCTTTGTTGCATTTGGTATTCAAAGGCCTAATTTTACATTTCCTTGTTTGCCATGACAATCAAAATTTTTCAAATTTCTCAAAATTAGTAAAATAATATTTTGAGCCTTTCGCTTATCGTTTTAACAAGCATCTTGCAGATAAATTGATTAGATACAAGAAAAGCAAAGGATTTCATGGAATTATTATGATGTACTAATCCTTTAAGTGCAGGCAGATCAGGAGGTGGCCTCGATACTTGATTAATGATGAAAAGTATGATGAGGAACAGATAAAGCTCCGAATGTTAAAATATTCGAGCAACAGAGATGACACAGGTAAAACTTGGGACAAAGAGAGAGCAATGACCATTGTTTTGAGTAAAATATAGCCAGATCGATTCATCAAGTGTGGAAATTGTTACTACCGAGACACCACAAGACAAAGAAGCTCTACGGGATGAATATCAGAACGAGAAAAAAAACAATTATGCTCAAAATTTGAGTTAGGTAATGCTGCAAAAAGAATGAAACTTGCAAGTTGAAGCAATAGAAATGATGAGTTCCTTCAGAGCAGAGAATAAATCTTCCCTAGAATAGATCTTCCTTGGTGTGCAAGGGTTGAAAATACAAGAGAAGAATATGTTGAAAACAAGAACAAGCATTATTGAGATCATGACAGACTTCATTTGTTAAAAAAAGAAGAGAAAAATAAAAGAAAATATGGAAAAAAAAAAGAGAGAGAAAAAGAATAAAATCTAAAGTGAAAACTTGAAAGGGCGCTTTAGAGCAAAAAAAACAAAGACTTTGAAAATTGAACCTGAGTGTGGAATGAATTCTCAAATCATTCAAAGAAGATATGTCGGGAGATAAAGCGAGAAATTATTAGCACTTTCCCAGAAATTGAAAGTTTACCCAAGTGGTCTTCAATTAACATGCATGCATCAATAGAAATATCCGCATTAAGATCATACTAACAATACATGATATTTTTGTCAACAAGCTTCAAACTTTTCAAACTTTGGAGAATTTCATAATAAGAAGAACAGCTCCAAAGTCCATGGGATACGAAGAATTTCATAATGAGAAGAACAGCTTCGGATTCCATCATTTTTTGTCTGAAGAAATTCATAATGAGAAGAACAGCTTCAGACCCTGGAGAATTTCATAATGAGAAGAACAGCTCCAGATTTTCCGGAGACGAGGAATTTCATAATGAGAAGAACAGCTTCAAGCTTTTCAAACTTTGGAGAATTTCATAATAAGAAGAACAGCTCCAAAGTCCATGGGATACGAAGAATTTCATAATGAGAAGAACAGCTTCGTATTCCATCATTTTTTGTCTGAAGAAATTCATAATGAGAAGAACAGCTTCAGACCCTAGAGAATTTCATAATGAGAAGAACAACTCCAGATTTTCCGGAGACGAGGAATTTCATAATGAGAAGAACAGCCTCGGTTTCCACCACTTGATCAGTTTGAAGAATTTCATAATGAGAAGAACAGCTTCAAGCTTTTCAAACTTTGGAGAATTTCATAATAAGAAGAACAGCTCCAAAGTCCTTGGGATACGAAGAATTTCATAATGAGAAGAACAGCTTCGGATTCCATCATTTTTTGTCTGAAGAAATTCATAATGAGAAGAACAGCTTCAGACCCTGGAGAATTTCATAATGAGAAGAACAGCTCCAGGTTTTCACGGGATACGAGGAATTTCATAATGAGAAGAACAGCCTCGGGTTCCATCACTTTTTGCTTGAAGAAATTCATAATGAGAAGAACAGCTTCAAGCTTTGTTAGCGTAACAGAGGCCAAGAAGCTTAGACAAAATTCGTGTCTTTTCAGTCTTTACTCGTCTCCTGCTCCACAACATTGAGCAAAGAGAGGAAGTTGTCATACCCGAATTTTGGCCTAAGGGCCTACGTAAATATAACAAGTAAAATATGATTAAATAAAAAATAATAATAAAAAATAGAAATAAAACAACAAAAAATATAAAGAAAAAAGAAAAAATGAAAAAGATGAAAAAAAAGAGAAAAGAAGAAAAATTAACGAAAAATTAAAGATTTGTGTTTTATGCAGGGAAATAAAACCTTGAGCAACATCAATCGAGTTAAACCAACAATGGGTTCAGACGAAAATGTTCAATCTTGAACAGGGAAGCGATGACGATTATAAATGAAAAGATAGTTTTTCAACTTAATCCATGTTGAATTTGTATTAATTGATGGTTTCTCTTTTTGCAGAGAAGGATTCAAGGTTCAAAAAGAATTCAAACAACCAATCAAAGCAACAACAATTCAAGTTTTCACGGGATACGAGGAATTTCATAATGAGAAGAACAGCCTCAGATTCCATCACTTTTTGCTTGAAGAATTTCGTAATGAGAAGAACAACTTCAAGCTTTGTTAGCGTAACAGTGGCCAAGAAGTCTAGACGAAATTCGTGTCTTTTCAGTCTTTGCTCGTCTCCTGTTCCACAGCATTGAGCAAAGAGGGGCAGCTGTAATACTCGAATTTCGTCCGGGGTTCGAGAACAAATAAGGCCACAAGTAAATATTAAATAGGAATAAATAAATAAATAAACAATATTATGTGAATTATAAATAAATTAATAAAAATAAAAAATATAAAATAATAATAATATAGGGGAAGTTATGGAACGGTTACCATGGGTTGGTTTTTGGCCATGATATTTGGCAGAGAGGGGGGTCGGTTCCATGGAGTTTTTGACAGGGGCAGAAGCCATTTTTTGAGGGAAGGGGAAACTGAAACGGGAGGCAGCAGAGGCTTTGGTTCTTCGGCAGAGAAATAAAATGAACATCATGAAGCAATGATGAGAGGCTTATTTCTAGTGACCATGAGACGTCCATTTTGATTTCCATTTCCATTTCCATCGGGGCCAATGCGCAAATTAATGGAGTAGTAAAAGTCATGCCTTGAAATTTCAATTGCTTTTCCATGCACAACCTGCTCCTCGATCAATGAGAAAGCAGCAGCAAGTATGATGATTTTCTGGTGCTAATTGGTGGAAACCGAGCTTCGTGTTTCGGTAACAAAAAAGGAGGCCGAGAGTGGAGAACCAACAACACATTCGGGAGCCAACAACAATCGAGAAGTGCAACGAATTGTTCAAGCATCTGTTTTACACTCGATTTGTTAGGTATTTATTTCTTTCTTCGAATTATTTATATCCCGTTTTATTATTTAATTGTCGGAATATGTCAATATATTAGATAGTTCCTGAACTGCAATGCTTTATTTTATTTTATTATTATTATTATTTTTATTTTATTTGTTATTTATTATGTTTGCATTTTAAAGGCATATAGAATAATTGTTAGGATGACACTTAATTTACGCTTAGATCATAAAATTAGAGCCTTTTAGGATTAGACACTTTAATTAAATAACCAAATTAAATAGGAAGATAATTTAGTAACGATGACGTTCTAATCATATATCTTAGATACACTAAGTGGTCAGTATTTTGACATGACATTATGTTGGCCAAGGGTGTACTTTGATATCGTATTTGGCGCGTCATCGAAACATAGAAAATGGTAAATAATTTAAGGTTAGACTTTAATAAAATTAATTAGGCAAACTAGAAACACCAATAGAATTGTTAATTTATTCGGTGTCTAGATGGTAGTGTCCGATCGTTCGAATGTTATCATAATACACTTGGTGAACTAATAATTTAATAGGATTTAAATATTCAATTGACGGAGCCTCGTAGGTTAGAACTTAAAATGAACCAGATAATAACCGGTCATGCATTCAAACCTTCTGGGTTAAAATTTGTATTTCTTTAAATACGAGTTAAGGTTTCCTATTATAGGACGTCTTATTCAAGGCTCGTATTTAAAAGAAATATACCTTTTTATCCAAAAGGATATTCTCATTCGAACGATATTTATTTGCCAATGATGAATTAAATTATTAATATTATTATTCGAAATGCCGAAATGCCACGTGTAATTAATAAGGTACCGATCTCGGGCGCTCGTAAGGGTCGTCCTTACGCGTAACCGACTCCCGAACCCAAAATGTTTTAAAAGAATCTCTGGTTTATTTTATGGTGTCTGGCCTACCAAAGTGGCCGGTGGCGACTCCAAATCAATTTTAAAATTTAAATTAAATGTTTTTAAAGAGACTCCGATTTTCACAATTCACGATTAAAAGTGATAAAATTCGAATTTTTCTAAATTCACTCGCCAGGCTATTTTTCACACTTTCGGTTTTAAAATGGTCGCGACACACATGTTTTGTCGTTTTATTCTTGTAAGGACGCCTTTTGTTGTTTCTTCATTTATTCATATTTGAAAGATGTCCAGGCTCACTAACACATTGTATTTGACAGAATTAAACAAAAGGAAATTATATGATCAAATCAAATATTCTTCAAACACCTATTGCCGCCGTCGTACGGTGATAGCCGGAGGCCAAAACTCACATGTCGGATTCTTAAAAAACCTGCCTGTGCATGTGAAGTTAAAAAGAACCTCGTCGACAACGATACGATAATATATGTACATGTGTAGAACCAAGGTTGGAAACATGAGACAAAACAACATGCAAATTTGATCCATCACCTTCCCAAATTGAAGCATCCATTACATGAGAAAACAACCGATTTCGAACGCCATACTTACGAAGTTCATTTTCAATTCTTTTGTTACTTATAAAAGAAACTATGATTTTACAATCTCTTGAGACTTTTCTTTCTAGCATCCATTTTCTTCTTGTCTGCAGGAACTTTTGGCAAACCTTCCTTCTTACATGCAGTGCCTGATATTCCTACGGTGCCGGTTCCACTAACCCCTGTTTCAGTTGCTGGAATGGTAGATTGATGGTGCTGGTGGTCCGGATTGTTGCCTCCCTTTGTTGATGCAAATGATGGAGCAAGTGGGGTTGCCAATGATAAGCCTGTACTGCTTGCTGCATTTTTCTGCTCAACATTCAGAACCGAGGTGTTGCGCTGCTCCACATTCAGTGCTGTAGTTGATTCACTAATAGCTCCTGATTTGAACTTTGGTTTCGGCTTTGCATGGATTCCGGTATAAAGCCTGTGTTAAAAGTGCATCACTTAGTACCTTCCCCTTCCAATCAGTTCACAATACAACATTTAAAAGCTTTGACCGGCCGTTTGTAGAAGAAATCAAACTAAAGTAATATTACCAAATGCGAAGCCATTCCAGCTGGATGAGTTTATTCCCTTCCAGCTGAAGGTTCTATATTTCCGCATTGCAAAAATATAAAACTAATTAATAAACGTGTTAGGTCTAGATAGGTTAGGAAAGCCTCACCTGGCATGCCGGGAATACTCGTCATAATTTTCAAGCAGCATCTTGCCAGCCTGTTCATTTAGAGCTGATTCTGGAAATGGTTCAATCAATAAACACCTGACTACCTGCAGTGGCATTAGGCAGTGCCACGAAAGATAGAAGACATGAAGCTAAAGATATAAAGCCGGATTAACGAAAGAACAGTCCCCGGCAAGTTCTGATCAAACACAAACTGAAAAAATGATATAGAATGAAGTCTGGGTCCAGGGGAACTTACAATGAGCACATGTCGTAATCCGAGACTTGGGTTCCAATCTTTTTTTAGTGTGTTTACACAAATTTCACCATTGGTAGCAATATTAGGATGGAAAATCTTTGTCAGGAAGTAGCCTGCAGTACCAATGGACTTCAGAGTATTGACAGTTGCACAAAATAAAACATTTTTCTACACATAAGTGCACTTAAACAGTATCACCATTAACTTCGGTATTGCAAGTGATAAAGTCAAGGAACCATACTTCAGAAGCCGAACATGAACCAGATGTAAATATACCTTGCTTACCACAATAATTTATTCAACATACCTTTTGGCGGAGAATGAGGGAAGTCACGAGACAGCAATAACTTCATGCGGAAAACACCATTTTCATACGGAGTCCCAGCTGCAAAGCCAAAAGAAACTCAATAATGGAAAGGAAACAAGCATGCCGTGAAGGAAGTAAATTTGTCTGGACAGAACTACGTGCCTGGACCTTCAATGTCAGCATAAATAATCGAAAAGTCATCATCATTTACACTAACTTTAATGCCTTCCGGAGGCGATTCATCAAGACTTTTCAATTCCTTTGCCAGTTGCTTTATAACGTTTGGTGGAAGATTTTCATTGGTTGCCTAACGAAACACAAAAGAACAAAATAATCCCTAAACGATCAAATAATTATTTCAAAAAACAAGTATATGGAAATGCCACACCATATGTAAGTGTGGGTGTATATATGAATCGGAAACTATATGCATAAATATTTCTTAGCTAACCAGGACAAAGAATAACATTCAACTAACAATTGAACAATGAATTGGTTAACTTTTCCCCACAGTCAAAAGATATAATTGGTGTTATGTAAATGGCAGAAACTTACCATGCTAAGGGAAGAACAAGAATGCTAAAAGAAAAGGCTCAGAATCTCAGCACAAGTCCCTAAAAGCTCAACAACTTCTGCACTTACGGTGAGAAAAGTGAGAATTCTGCATTTCCAAAACAAGCCATTAAGAAAGGTCAGATGATGAACATAGTTCATAATTTATATTCCGGAGTTCGCATGAAACAAAACAAAATGGAGTTCTATTTTTCATTTGCAGACAAACAGGCACAACCAGCATCAAATGATTTTGAGAAGCTTAAATCCTCAACAAAAACTAGTCAGAGCAAAGATAATATCACTCACAAATTACATCTATACTACCAACTGCTAAACCATTCTTTTTTATGGAAAATCTGTTTGAAACATAGAGACTACAGTGTTCATACCTAATATTCCTATAATCAGCACCTCAAAAACTATGAACAACGTTATTGAAGCTATAAACATACAATCAAAACCCTAAAAAAGGGTTTCCAAATCCAACAACTAAATTTCCAAACACAAACCTAAATCAAACACCAAGTCCAAGTCTAACACGTTTCCCAGCAACTCAGAGCGCCCCCGCTCCCGCCGGCGGCGGCCAACCCCTTTATAATAATTCTATTAAAAATCGAGAAAAAGGAAAACCCATACAAAAATCAGCCGAGAAAGGAATCTGTGACATACCCATTACACAAAGAAAGCATAATAATCGATAGAGAAAAAGAATCGATCGTTTTACTTTTTCCTTTTTTTTTCACCCAAAGGAAACATTAAATTAAACCCTCAAATTTTCATTAAAAAAGGGGGAAAAAGAAGAAAAAAAATCCGAGATCGAACAAGCTTGAAGAGATTTGAGAAAGATTACCTTAGGGCTTTGCACAAAAACCTGAAGAAGGCGATCTCTCTCTCTTTCTTCGCCTTGGGTTTGGAATGGAATGATTGATTGGTTGATTTTGAGGAGAGCCTTTGTATTTATTTTAATTTAATATTTTGGTTTTATTTATTTATTTATTCAAAAAATATATAAAACAGGGAACAGCCTCGGGAGTGCTGACCAATCAATGCCCGTTGGTCACTATGTGGGGTCCACTGTCAAATATTATATTATTTTTTCAAAAATCTAGTCGTTGATTAATTGACACATATTTAGATGGGTATCTCTTTCCATTCATATACACTTTTGGAAAAATTATATATGAGTCCCTATGTACTATCTAGGATATGCGATTAAAATGAGGCGTAATCGATTTTTTTATAAAAATTATACAATTTTAGATTAATTTTTTTGGTATATATTAAATTTTTTAAAAAATATAAAATTTTAATATATATCAAATTTCTTACATAAAATTTAAAGTTTTCGAAAGTATATGAATTTTGATATATATCAAAAAATATCTTAAAATTTTTATAATAATTTTAGGAATTTCGATTATGTTTTTAGCCTCATTTTAAGGCGCATTACGTAAAAAAAACTTATGAGCATAATTAATTGAAGTAATATGTATCATTTAACTATTACATGTCAGTATTTATCCAAATCATCTATTAATTATTAAACTCTAAATTGATATAAGATAAAGTAATAATGACTAAATATGTAATCATATTAATTTTTTAATTATTATATTATTTTTTTAAGATTTTAACTGTCGATGGTTTGATAAGAATCACTTTAATACTTTAATGGTTTGATTAAGAAAAATTTTAATTTGGTGATCAAAATATAAATGTTCGCATAGTTGGATGGTCATTAATGTATTTTACCTTATATCGTATATATTAAGTTTTTGATTTTCAACCCAAATGAAATAATTTACTCAAATTAATCTAATATAATTAAAGAAAAACATAAATAAAAAATCAAAATTTAATTAAATAAAAAAATTATTTTTTTGTTTGGTTAATGATTTTAAAAAATTTGCCTGATTAAAATTAAGAAAAACTGATTAATTCGATAGGTACTCAAGATAATTAAATAAACACCCATACAAATTTGGACTAAAACTTGATTTAAAATATCAATTTGAATAAAAAATCAAATTTATGTATATAATTCGTATCTAATTGAATTTTAGAATCAAATTCATGTATCTAATTGGATAAACAAAATTAAGTACCAAATTGAACTATGAAACAAAGTTCAGATACCAAAATATGTATTTGTCCTTTTTCGTGACAGGAAAGAACTCAGTTTTTCTCGAATTTTGAAATTTAATATAAATAGTAATTAATTGATTTTTAATAGGTCCCACTCGGTGACCGTTGGAGTGTCCTCCTCAATTAGCCGTTGCTCGTGCCCTTCATTCTGTATATTTTATTTACCATTTTTTTTGTTTAGATGAAGTACACTAGTAGTTATTAAATTAGGAAATTAATTATTTTTTAAATATTAAAAATTTTAAAAATTATAAAATAATTATTGAGTTTTATCAAACTGTTATAAAATGATCATTAAATAATCAAATTAGTGTATCATTTTATAATAGTCTAACAAATTTATAATAATTTGAAATTTTAATGACTATTTCGTAAATTATAAAAGATGAATGATCAATATAATAATTTTCATTCTTTAATGACTATTAGTACACTTTATCCCTTCTAAAAATTAAATATTCATTTCATAATTTAAATAATATAATACTACAATTCAAAATAAGAAGCGAATCTTTCTATGTGGTTTAGGATGAATTTTTTACCTTTATAATTTTATTTTTGAGATTTACCTCTATAAATTAATAAGGTAAATTACATAAAATGCTATTAAATTTTAATCTTCATATAAAAATATTATTATTCATTAAATTTTATTTTTTATTATATCATTCAATCATTAAACTGTAACGACCATAAAATACAAAACAATATAGTTTTAGTATAATTTATTTGATATAATATTTTTATTGTTTTTCTGGTTTCAGAGTTTAATCCTGACTAATTCAGTTTAACCTGCACCGCACGAACAAAAATCCTCTGCCTCCTTCATGTCTCCTTTGAATTTTTGTAAAAATTTGAATTTTAAACCTTAAATCCTTATTTTCTATATTCTAAATCCTAAACCCTACGCCCTAAAAAATACACCCTACCCCTAATTCCTTAAACCCTAACCAAAACCCATAACCTAGAACCTTAAACCCTCTAATTTGAAGTAGGAGCATAAATGGAGACATGGGAAAGGGACAGATGATTTGGGTTCGCGCCGTACACCTAGCTTTGGTGGATGAGTTTTTCGACAGGGATTTTTTACGTACACAACGTCTCGAACCTAAAACTTGCTTAAAGCTGCTTACCACTTGTACTAACCTCTGTTGATTTATTTGATATAATTTTTATATGAATAAAAAATATATTTAATTTATCGACTAATTAAGTTGATAAAATTATGTGATCCCGATGTTAGCATTTATGAGTATTTTATCATACTTAATCCTAAAACTTCATAATTTAATTTTTTTTTTACAGATTTCCACTTTATAGACTCTAAGGAAATATAATCTTCTAGCTTAAAACTCCTTTCCACACTCAAATTGAGGTAAAACCGGCACTCCCAGCAGCTGTAGCTCGAATCCAACTGGGGATGGGCACGGAACCCGAACTCGACGGGTTCCGATTCGATCCAGTCCGATCATGTCAGAATTTTTAGTGAAAAATTCAGGTTTGGGTCGGGTCGGGTTCGGGTTTAGAGTAAAAAAAAATCCGACTCGACCCAGGACTAATAATGTAATTTTCCCATATATATTTTAGATATATTTGTAATAATGATCCCTCTTTATATATATTTTATACAATTAGATCACTAAAGTTAATTTTTTTATAATTAAGCCACTAAAATTAAATATTTTTACAATTAGATCCCTAAATTTTATTTTTTTTACAGTTTAGTCCCTAAAATTTTATTTTTTTTAATAATTCGGGTCGGGTCGGATTTTAGAGCTTAAAAATCGGGTCGGGTTGGGTCGAATTTTTTCACCCTAAACCCGGGTCGGGTCAGGTGACGGGTGGAGGGTGTGATTTTTCGGGTCAGGTACGGGTAAGCCGAAAATCCGACCCGACCCGACCCGTGCCCATCCCTAAATCCAACACCTTTTTCCGCACAGCCAGCGCAGCCGTAAGCAGTGTTGCTCAAACCGCTGATGTCTTCTATGAATAGCAATGAGTGGCCATGACTCATGACGTGTTGAAGCTCCGCCATGTTCCTACTCGGACCAGCTTCCGAACAGCTCTTAACTATATGATTTCTCGGCTCAACATGTCCTTCCGGCCCGTAACGACTGAACTTATATATCGTCACCCTGAAACAAACCATAAAGTTTGTCATCTTTGAAATAGAAAAAGAAAACAATATGAAGTTGGAGGAAGATAGATCATGACGTACAATAAATGAACTCGATTCTGAGATTGGGAGGGGGACTTAAGGCACGAAGCAAAGCAAGTAGGACCTAGCTAGTGCAAGGGTCTTTGCTAATTCTTTGAGGTAGCTTTCAAGTTTCAAGCTTGTTGATTTCTTGCTCAACGCCTGCCAGCAACCTCCATTCTTGTTGCTAATCGATACAGAAGAAAGCTTGGACTGAGAAAACTAGGAAATGAATAGCCTTTAACATGGCAACCGAGAGAAGGGAACTTTAAAACTTTTGCCGCCTCCAGGTGCTTGGCTACCACCCATTATTGAAGATAAATCTCATCATCCACACCCTTTCACTTCGTTATTAAGACCAAATAATCCATTCCATTGTCATGCATGTGGCGACAAGGGAAATCATGTTTCCTATATCTGTTCACCCTGCAACAATATTCAAGTTCATAAACAATGTGTTATTGGATAATCTTTAATTCAGACGATAAAAATCGAAAAAAAAATTAAGAAATTTCAGAATTGAACAAGTAGATAAATATCCACCTTTTTTCTATTAATCGGAAAAATATTATGATACTGAGCAATTCAATAATATATTCATGACAATATATAGGTATGAAATTAATATAATCTAAGACATTTTAAGTCCATGCTAATAAATTTAATTTATGATGACTATAATAGTTGTCTTAAGTTTAATTATTTACTTAATTTTTTTATACACGAAAAAATTATTAAATAAACCTTATTTATCACGTCATCTATAATCTCATTTAATGAGAATTTTTAATCTTATTTTTTTAAGATGAATTTTATCTCTTTTCTTCGTAACGAATAGTTATTTAAAAATTAGCTTGAGATATATAAATCTCATCGAATAGATCGTAGATGACGTGATGAACATGATACGTCTAATAATTTTTTTTATACAAGTATTTTTACAAATGGTAAAAACATAGCCTAAAAAATTGATAGAATTGGGGCTATGGAGACTAAGACAATGGGCCGTTTCCGTCATTGGTCCAAATGTACATCCGACAATACTTCAAACTTTATTTGGTCAGTCATGCTTTGCCGCTTCTTCCAACACAAATATGGTATTAACCATTAGAGTTCACAATCTCAGAAAGCTATGTACGGTTTCAAACATCCTTGTTTCACAGACACCGTCATTCGGTTCACTCAAAAACTATGTTCCCACTCCTATAAACATGCTCCAACTCAATTCTGATCTCAAGTATCTGGTCAAAACGGGTAATCTCCACCAAGCTCGTCAAATGTTCGACGGAATGCCTCAAAGAGACGAAATTTCATGGACAACCATGATTTCTGGGTACGTCAGTTCCATGAACTCAAATGAAGCATTGCTTTTGTTCTCCAAAATGTGGGTCTCACCTGGGCTTTCCATGGACCCCTTCTGTCTTAGTATTGCACTCAAAGGTTGTGCATTGGAATTTAATCTTAGTTATGGAGAATCGTTGCATGGATATTTAGTTAAATCTGGTTTTATTAACTCAGTTTTCGTGGGGAGTGCCCTTTTAGATATGTACGCTAAGTTTGGCAAAATTGAGCTGGGGATCAAAGTGTTCAATGAGATGCCTATAAAAAACGTGGTTTCATGGACTGCTATTATTACAGGGCTTGTTCATGATGGATACTATAAAAGGGGTTTGGCTTATTTGTCTGAAATGAGAAAATATGGAGTGGAATACGATTCTTATACTTTAGCTATTGTTTTGAAGGCTTGTGCTTCTTTAGGTGCTTTGAATTTTGGTAGGGAGATTCATACTCATACTATAAAGAGAGGTTTTAATGATACTTCATATGTTGCCAATTCTCTTTCTACTATGTATAACAAATGTGGAAAATTAGATTATGGTTTGTGTTTGTTTGAAAAAATGAATACACGGGATGTGGTTTCGTGGACATCTATTATAACGACTTATGTTCAGATGGGAGAAGATAAGAATGCCCTTGAGGCTTTTATAAGGATGCAAGAATCAGGCGTGAAGCCAAATGAGTTTACTTTTGCTGCTGTCATCGCCGGTTGTTCTGGGCTTGTGAGAATTAGTTGGGGTGAGCAATTACATGCCCATGTTTTGATTATTGGTCTTGCAGATGCTTTATCAGTAGCTAATTCCCTCATGACCATGTATTCGAAATGTGGGCAGATATCTTCTGCTGCAATGGTGTTTCATGGAATGACAAGAAGGGACGTCATTTCTTGGAGCACTATAATTTCAGTGTATTCACAAGGAGGCCACGGGGAAGAAGCTTTTGAGTATCTCTCGTGGATGAGAAAGGAAGGGCCAAAGCCAACCCAGTTTGCTTTTGCTAGTGTGCTGAGTGTCTGCGGAAATATGGCGATTCTGGAGCAGGGGAGGCAGCTTCATGCTCACGTTCTTTCCATTGGGTTAGAACAAGAAGAAATGATACAGAGTGCTTTAGTTAATATGTACTCAAAATGTGGGTGTATTAAAGATGCTGAAAAAGTATTCAATGAGGGTCAGAATTATAATATTGTGTCATGGACAGCCATGATTAATGGGTATGCTGAACATGGATACATCCGTGAAACTATTGATGTGTTCGAGATGCTTTCCAAGGTTGGTCTGAAACCAGACTCGGTGACCTTCATTGGTCTTCTTACTGCTTGTAGTCATGCAGGACTAGCCGATCTTGGTTTCTATTACTTCAATTTAATGAGTAGTGAGTATCAAATAAGTCCTTCAAAAGAACACTATGGATGTATGATCGATTTACTCTGCCGAGCTGGGCGACTGTCTGAAGCAGAGCAAATGATTAAAAACATGCCGTTTCATAGAGATGATGTGGTTTGGTCAACCCTTCTTAGAGCTTGTCGGGTCCATGGTGATATTGAATGTGGACGACGCGCAGCAGAAAGGCTTTTTGAAATGGATCCAGATTGTGCAGGGACTCATATCACCCTTGCTAATATATATTCTGCCAAAGGAAAATGGAGAGAAGCAGCTGATGTTAGGAAAATGATGAGGTCAAAGGGGGTCATCAAGGAGCCAGGATGGTCCTGGATTAAGGTTAAGGATAGGGTGTCTGCATTTGTTGCCGGTGAACGATCTTATCCAGAGGGTGAAGAAATTTATGGCATGTTGGATCTACTCTCTTCGAGGGTGGATTTTTCTGTCCAGGAATTGAGTTCTCTTCTAGAGCTAGAGGATTAGTTTGAAATGAATATTCGATTTCATTTTTTTCCATGTAAGTTTAGCCAAAGAGGATCAATAACATATGAAAAGAGTACTGGGTAGAACTCCATGACATTTCAACAACCTTCTTGTTTTACACAAGATGGAAAAGGGAGAAGATCCTCTTACAACCCCCTTTGATTTACCCCAGGGGTTAATTCCGGAAGCGGTAGCTCGACAGTTCAGAAACTTCATCCGAGAGTTTTGGAGTACGATTCAAAGTTAGTGGTTAGACGGTTAAAGTGGTTCATGATCGTTACTTTACTCTTTTCTGTTTTCTATGTGGTAAACTTGGTCATGGCGAAAGCTTTTGTCCTTACAGTTAACTCTTGGTTCGAAGGAGGCAGTGTTTGCTTGGGATTATATCGCTAAAAGCGCCACCACAGAGGCCGCTGCCGCCGACTAGCAGGTGGCTGAGGGAGGGTAACGTGATCACAAATCAAAGAGCAATGTAGAGGATTTTCAGAATCTCTATCTTCATCCCTTGCAGATGAATATCCCAGGGGCTGATCTTGTGCGATTTATCTAGATATGACCCAATCTCAAATAATAAATGACAAGTATTTATGTTTTATAATTTATATGGTAAGTCATAGGGAACGATGCTTATATGTGTTATATAATATTAATTTATAATTGTTGACTCTTATTTTAGTTAATTTAATTTCTTCAATTTTTTTTATATAAATTCAATAGTTTAACTTAAAACATATTTTATCATTTGAATATGTTATGCTTATTATCACAGTAAAAGTAAGATATTGTAAGAAGTTTATTATCTTATAGAAGTTAATTTTATTTTTATGAATTTAAACTTTGAAATTTGATATGATTTTCTTAAAATAAAATCTAACATGATTGTTCTATATATAATCTATAGGTACAGAGGCTTAAAAGTAAAATAAATGCTTAAATTATATATATTTAAATTATATTTTAACTTAAATAACTATTTATTTATTTTTATTTATTTAAGGTTTTCTGTGACGGATTTATTATTAACATTCATTTAGTTATCCGAATAAAAAATAAATTTAGAAAAATAAAAATATTAAAAGGTTGCTGGTTGTTAAGTAACCTTATTAAATATTTTAAAAATATTATGATTAAAATAAATTTATTTTAAAAATTCAATCCGTATTTATATAATTTATCCTCTAATTTAAGTGGTTAGTTTGATGGTCAGACATTGACCTTTTTATCTACCAAGTATGAGTTTGATTCCCACAAACAACATAACCGAATCTTTTATTTATTATTTTTTTTCCTTTTAATCTAATAGAATAATAACGCCTATTATCACCGAATTAATTATAATTAATTTTAAAAATTAAAAGTAATTAAAAAATATATATTATCTTTATTACACTATTCTTATTTTATACGTGATACTGTAATATTATTTTTTATATTATATCAGAGTGTTATATTATTTTTAAACAATTAATATCCGTTGATTAACCATTTTTATTTTTTAAAAAATAAACATTAAGTGTGTATTTACACTAAAAAATAAATATAGTAAAGTGATTAACGTCTCCTATTTTTCATTATATATATTTTTAATTATTTTAAAATTTGTTTGAATTTGAAGTCAACGAAGCTGACGCGTGTCCTCCTGTCACAATGACGCGGTTTCTTCGTCGCCTTACGTCCCATAAAACCTTCCTTCTTCACTTGCTTCTATTGTAGCCTATTGACTCTATCTGTTTGGTATCCAAGAAAATACCATCAAATCTATGATTCATTTCTTCTAAACTTTCCTTTCATTTATTCACACTTATATTTCCAGTAAAAAAGTTTAAATAGTTTAAACACCAGCAGCTTCAGATGGAATCGTCGGAAAATCAGTCGAGCATCGAAACGTCGACGTTTCACTCAACCTTCGCCGATTCCTGGATCACCGAACCCTTCTCTCGAGACAACCAAGCGTTGACTATAGCACTCAAAAGTCAATCTCAGATCCCTTCGTCAACCCCATCACTTGGCCCACGCCTGAAACATCGATAAAACGACAACGTACTGTCTATCCTTCACCGCTTCCCACTGGGAAAGTCTCCAAACGGAAGCCGCGGGTCTCGAAGCGGCCTCAAACCACGTTTATAACAGCGGATCCGGCTAATTTCAGGCAGATGGTTCAACAGGTGACCGGAGTCGGAGTCGGAGTCGGAGTTGGCGATGGACATATGCCGGTGAGTCTGGTCCTTAAGCCGGAACCTCATAGACCTGGAAACCGGTTGTTGAACGGTGCTGGACCGGGATTTTTACCGACGCTTGACACCTCGGCGGTCTTATTGGATCATCAGCAACCATTTTCTGGAGCAGTTGTTGGGTCTAGCTTAGATTGTGATATTTTCCCGAGCTTTCCCACCCTAGAATCCTGGAAAGTTTAGTTTTTTCCCCTTAAATTATTGTGGATAATGTAAGGTTTATGGAAGATAATGAAAATTGGGGTGGGATAATTACTTTTTACTACCTTTTTGACTATCTTTAGATGTAAAAAATGATAATTTTGCAATTTTAATCCATGAATTTTTAAATTAATTCAATTAAATTATTGAATTATTATTACATAATTGTGTAATTTTAATTTTAGAAAGCTAATTAATATTCAGATAAAAAAATAATACTTTTATGAAAATTTTTATATTAGTTTCATGAAAAATTTAATTTTAAAAAAAATCATACTTCAAATAGATTTAACCCCAAAATTACATGAGACTTTATTATTAAATTTAGTTCGTATTAAATTATTAATTTTTTCATTGAGCTTAATTCATATTTTTTAATTTTATTATTTAAATTTAATTAATTTCTTCATTTTAAATGAACGTCGCATATTAAAATATAAGCGTTGATTGTTTGTCGAAGTTTATTTCTTTTAATTTTTAATTTTTAATTATTGATATTCAATGATATATCTTATCAAACCATTTTTCTTCTTTATCGTGATTATTTTAGTTTAACGCATTATCGATATAGTTATGCGAATTAAGACACTGTTTAATAATTTATTTATATTTTTTATATACGAAGTTAATTTTATCTCTTTTGATTACATTATGTACATTCTTTTTCTTTATTTAAATTAGTTTTTTTAAGAAAGCATATAATATCATTACTTCTTTAATTTTAAAAAAAATAATTTTACTCTTCGTAAGTTAATCATATGGTTTATATACTATTTGAATTGGACTAAAATTTTACATTTCAAAAACTAGAGAATAGAAATTGATCAAATTAAAGTATAAGAGCTAGATTTATGATTTATACATAGTAGAGGGACTAACAATAGAATCCGACCCGCCCCCGCCCCAAAAGGGGCAAGAGGGCAGCGGCAAACTATAATCTGCCAGACATTTCAGCAAACAGCTGGTGTGCAAAAGATGGAAGACCATTTGCGCATTGAAAATCCAGTTCCCCATGTTGTTCTCCACGAACAAGTACCTCTACCCGTTCCCCTTCTCTCTCTTAATTTCCTTTTGTTTCAAGTACTCTGCTAATCTGTGTTATTATTTTGCTAATGTTATGTTGCCAGGAAATCGCCACCCAAAAAATCATCCAGGCTCAGAGCCAGAGGTGTTTGTTTGGGATTATCATTTTTTTCTGTGTTTCAATCAATCTATTGATTAGCTAATTAATTGCAGAGAGGCAGCCGCCGGACATACGGATGGCAGAGACCTTTTCTCCGAGCGGCCTGATCCCAGTGCTCTGAAAGTGTGTAATTTTGCTTTTGAATGCGCTCCCTTTTTATTATCTGTATAATTCTCTTTAGCCATAGTTTCTCAATTTCTGTATTGTATATGTATATATATGTACAGGAGCATCTACTGAAAATGGCTTCAGAACATCGTGCTGAAATGGCTTCTAAGCGTGGCAAGCCTAACCCTCCTGAACAAGGTTCATATTCCATAATTGACCTTTTCTTTTTCTTCAATTAGGCTGAATTCTACTTCCCCTACTTGCTAAAAGAGAGATTTTGAAAGGGGAAAAGGCTTAACTCTTTACTTGTTTGCATTGAAGTTGGAATGTTTAGGATCATGTGCTTTTTGGGTGTTCAGTAAATGTTGGAAAATGTTCTTGGTTTACTTCAATTTGATGAGTAATTCAAAAGAAGGCTGATTGAAGTTTATTTTGTACTTTGGCTTTAGGTAACCTAGAAATCGGAAATGGGTATGGTGTTCCGGGTGGAGGTGCTTACAGCTATGGTACAGCAAGTTCTAAACCACGTTGGTATTTTTTTTGACGTGAAAAGAAAACATCAAGTTGTGATTTTATGCCTTCTGATGTTTCAGGAATTTCGGGACATGTAAATAATGATATTAACGCAAAAAATTCTGAGCTTTATGGAGAACCAAAAACGAAGGATGAATCTAAGGATTTGCCTGAGTACCTTAAGCAAAAGTTGAGAGCTAGAGGCATTTTAACAGATGGTTCATCGGAAGTTTACCTATCGAGAAATGATAAGGCAAGTTTATTTTCTATGTTCTCATATCCCATTGTCCCTCTTTTCTTTTTCTCTTTTTGTTTAATCATATAGGATGTGTTGAGACTTGAGATAAAAAGCATAGCTTCAAGACTTCATTATTTGATGATTTTGGAAATTTACCAATAGTCTTTTCTGGAATTTTTTGAGAGCTTCATAATATGTAAACTAAATATGAGTGCTAATTGGTTACTAATAACTATGCAATAACCTGCTTTTTCCTTTGGACTTTAGAACTTGGAGCCTGCTGCACCTCAGCTCATGGAAACTGGGCAGTTGCTTCCTGGGTGGGTATGTATCAATTGCTAGCTTTGTGCTTTTGGATTTAATTTGGTATTGTGCATCTTTATATTTTATGTCTTTGACATGTGACTAGGCTTTGAGTTTATGGTTGCTTCAGTTCTATGTTATTGTTCTCTTAAATAATTATGATTTTAAGTTAGACTCGAAACCTTAAGCGGAAATGATCGGAAAAGAACATGTGTTAATTTGTATGGGGTGTGAAGTAACAAGCTTTTATATTATACTTCTATATGGGTTATTAACATACCTTAAAAAATTTAAAATTCTTAAAACACTCGAGATGAGATCATGGCAGCATGCAAATGAACTTTTCAATCAGTTCATATCTCCATTAGGCCATCAACTAAGTTTAACTTTTGTTCTGGTTGAACTAGAAGAATCCATAGTGTAAGAGGTGCTATAATATGAATCCATAGTGATCGTGAATTATTTACATATGGGTTTAACTTTTGTTCTAGTTGCCTTTATTTTTGGTGTTTTATTTACACATAGGTTTAACTTTATGCCAGAGGAAGAAATGGGAAAATGAAAAACTTCTTAACTAGATGTGATTTTTTTATCTTATTATTTTCTAGAAGCTCCCAAGTTCATGTTTTTATCCAGCTTTCTTTCATGACTCTGCAGGTGGAAGCAAAAGATCCATCCTCTGGCGTTTCATATTATTATAATGAAAGCATTGGAAAGAGTCAGTGGGAAAGACCTGTAGAAACATATTCGAGTACTGCAATTCCATCTTCTACAAAACTTGTGGGAGATTGGGTGGAAGCAGTAGATGAAACAACAGGTATGTTATATAAAGATATTAGTATTGTTGATTTTTTTTTTATAATTGCATTAAAGCTTTTTGTAGATAAAACTTTGACCTATCGGACACTAGTATTGTTTGTCAAACATCTGACAATTAAAATGAAAAGGTTGCTAATGCAGACAGAATTGCAGTACATATTATTCAAAAGATGTTAAAAAAGAATTAAAAAGTAGGCTTTAGATGTAGAAACATCTAATAATGCCTGTGTGCACGCGTCTTTTGACTCAGCACCGAAAAGTTAAGGGTTCCTTTTTCTTCTGGAAATGAATAGGGCACAGATATTATTACAATACAAAGACCAATATATCTCAATGGGAGTGCCCTGATGTATTACAGCCGTTTGCATCACAGCATCCTGGAAGCAGGGTTTCTAAAAATACTATTAATGAGAATTTGGCTTCACGGTCATCAAACTTGGACAAATGCATTGGTTGTGGAGGTTGGGGAGTGAGCCTGGTGCGGGTTTGGGGTTACTGCAATCATTGCACGAGGTATGTAATGCCTTCAGAAACAGATTTTACTTTATTATGATGTTTAACAGGCACTTTTTACCATTATGGTTTGTGCTTCTAAAATTGGAACACATTAACTTATTGAGATTAACTCACATGGTATTTTCTTTTCTTTAAACTTTTGTAAGATAATCAAGATTTGTTATTGCATCATTCTGGTATAAGAAACTGTAAGGAACATAATGTTGATAACTAAACAATTCTCTTCTGTGAAAAGAAAATTGAAACTGACAATAGCTAAAACTTGCATGGAATGCAGAGTTCTTTATCTGCCACAGAACCAGCAACATAATAACTGGTCTGCTAATGCCAAAGACATTGAAAATAAGGTTCTGAAGCCGAGGTACATACACTAACTCTGGGCTTCTATTTAATTTAACCTACTCTGATTTGTTTGTATCTGAGGTTACTGTGTGATTAAGGATCATCAGGAAATGCAAATATTTCTCTTTAGAATTCCTGTGTTGTCCTTTTTTCGCCGATAAATCATGTGTAGGATAGGTTCTGGAAAATAAATCTGTCTAGGATACAGTTTTAGCAATTTGTGAAAGCCTGTAACCTGTTGTAGTGTCAATAATTTCACATTGAGACGATATAAATATGGAAATGGTCAAAAATGCTAATTGCCAAAACGATGCTCTCAAAAGTCTAAAAATAACATTCTCTCTCTCTCTCTCTCTCTTACACACACACACACACACAAGTTTCAGAAAATTTATATCAAGCTCACATACGATTAAGCCAACGTAATAGCTTTGTATATATCAAGCTTGAATTATGCATAACATAAGTAAGATAAGGCCATCTAAAATCAATTCGTCTAGAATTTTAGGTGATTGTTGTTGGTCATCATTGTTGCTTCTCCACAAACTGTTTTATTCTACTGATCATTTCTCCAAACTTGCAAAGACTTGAGCTACAAGAGATGGTCTAATCTGCATATATCCGGAAAATACATCCCCACAGATGTGTTTTATCACAACCACAAGCGTCAGATTTACTCATTGGTTGAATGGTGATAACATATTTGCCTTTGCAGATCCGGTGGGAGACCGCCTCTGGGAAAAGGAAACAGAAAAGATAAAAGGAAGCATTCCCACGACGACGACGACGACGATGAGCTGGATCCAATGGATCCAAGCTCTTACTCTGATGCTCCTCGTGGTGGCTGGTATGTTAGCATTAATAATCTTCCTGCTGTCATGCCATCATGTTGAATGCTTGATGTGCAAGGTCGAAAGAGGCACCCTTTCAAGTCAACTGATATCATCTGACCTTGGCTCTGCAGGATTGTTGGGCTGAAAGGAGTACAGCCACGAGCAGCTGATACCACCGCCACGGTAGAATATTTTTCTTCGAATCTGTTTATAGGAGATATCTATGAAGATCTTATTTATGAACTGTTACATATAATGCTATATATAGATGATATTCCGTTCATTGCCCCATCAGTCTTGTGAAAGTTTGTAAGTTTCAAATGATAATTGTGTCTATGAACTCTAGGGTCCTCTGTTTCAACAACGTCCATACCCATCACCGGGAGCTGTATTGCGGAAGAATGCTGAAATAGCTTCGCAAACGAAGAAACCAAGCTCACATTGGACACCCGTATCAAAGAAAGGAGATGGGAGTGATGGCCTAGGGGATGCAGATTAAGGTTACGACCTAAAATGGAGCAAGATTCATCTTTGCGATGCTTGTGCTAGCCCGGTGATTGTATCGAAGCGAATTGCGATGTAGTCTCAGCTGTCTAAACACACGACTGTGCAAAACCATGCAACTTTCTTCAGCAGTTCAGCTCAAAAAATTTAGCTATTTTTGCACCAATACACCATTTTGATGAAAATAAAAAGGACTAATCACATACATATGAGTTTAATGACAGAAAATGGAATGTCAACAATTAGATTTTTAGTTTTTGAATCAATCATTCCCCAGTTGGAAACAAAGTAAGAGCCTTAATTCCACCATTTTCATTGCTACTAGGAGCTTGATTGTGTATTGGTGGCTGCTGCCCCAAGTAGGGATGCTCAAATTGGCCTTTTGGTGATGACCCAAATTGCCCCATTTGCCTGTGGTACTGAGCCACCAATTGCGGATGCCCTACGGCCGCCGCTATCCGCTGCTGCTGCAGTCCCGGAACTGTCACATTAGAGTTAGGAGTGAGCAAAGTTTCGATTTTTAAGTCAGTTGAATAAAACTTTTAACTAAAAAATCCGAGTTAGTTTTACCAGGATGAAGAAAGTGAGGGGGAACAGGTGAGCTGGCAAACAAATGGTCAGTCGTCGGATCAGCTGATACACCGCCGCCAGCACCACCACCTGATAACCCTTGCATCCTCTTCAAATAGAGCCGATATTTCTGCAAATGACTAGCAACATTCTCTCTGGTCAAACCATCGACGCTCATCAACTGCATTATGGTCTTGGGCACAGCGTTGTTGATCCCCAAATGAGCCACGGCATCAACAAACCGCTTGTGCAGCTGTGGGGTCCACACCAGCCGAGGCCGCTTGAGAGTGCGCGGCGGCTCCTCTCCACCTGCCCCGGACACCAAGTCCCCCAAATCCGCTTGAATGGGCTGAGCATACGGCGGCGGAGGCTGATGCTGCCGTGGACGGTGGTTCGGATTTGGGATATCGAAAGCGAGAGCAAGATGAGGGGTAATTAGAGATTGCGAAAGAGGCATAAGCTCTTCTGGAGATGGCAACTCTTCTTCAATCATCATTTACCACTTAATATAATTACAATTAAACAACAACAAATCCAGATTAACTAAATTTTGTGATGAATCTGCTGCTCTGCAAAAAGCAAAAAGCAAAAAGCAAAAAGATATTGAATTTCACAACTTACATATACATATACATATAATCTAAGAAAAACAACATAATTAAGAATTATTGAAGGAAAAAACCAGTGAAATTAGAATTACTTACAAACCCAAGAAGAAAGATTAGAATTTGGATTTGAGGGCGATCTTGTTTTCTTCTTCCTTTTCAGCTTTTATGATTCTAGAATGAATGTATGTATGTATGTCCCATGCCTATTACCATTGCCATGTTCATCCTTTCTTAAAAAGAGGGAGAAAGGGTTAAATCCACTACAACTCTTGGAACTATAGCTCAATTTTCAAATTGATCCTCAATATTTAAAATATCATAAAAGATGTTTTTGGTTGTGTTTTATAACTTTAAATTCCTTATTGATGTGATTTTAGTTTCAACATAATTAAAATGTTTTAAAATTTGAGGACTAATTTAGGATTTAAGCCATATATGGAAGCTTTGAATGGATGGATTCTACTTTCTAGGGGGTTTGAGTTGACATAAATAAGGTAACAACGAATCATTGGATGACACAATCACAGCTTACACTTCAAAATCATAAATCTTTGATTATATTAGATCTAACACAATAATCACAATCATATTATTAATTAGGTTAATTAATTCAGCCAACCTGTTTCGATAGATAGGTATCTTTAAATACATCAACTAGAAATCCCATGTTCAACTAGCAATTTGGGGGTTTTTTTTAATTAATTTTTTTATTATTATATTCCTATATAAGTGGCTAATGTAATCTTTAAATACATCAACTAGAAATCCCATGTTCAAAGATCAAACATGTGTTTGATAATGATATATATATTAATTTTAAAGTCATAATCGGATAAAGTATACAATGAATTATTCATAAATTATTTATATATTAAATAAATGAGTATGTAAAATATCTTTTTTTTCTCATTATTAAATGTGACACAATCTATCTTATATTGTTTCCATAAGTGCTTGTCACATGTTGTCGGGCGTGCCATTCGTCAAGTACAGTGTTGATATTTGTGGACGAATCAGAATCCATGAATTTGGCCATTTGGAAACATGTTAGCCTACACCACTCACATTATCAATTACCCTTTGTTTGTTGACGTAATTAAGTAGAAATTAGATGAAATTTATGTACATTTGTTGGTGTGCTATGTCTTAAGAAGTCTGAAATATCGGAACCGAGACATCAACAGAAAGGTTGATGTCTCGGTTCGTGATAAATTGAACTAATCTAAATAACAAGAGAACTCAAAATTAATCATAAAAAGTCGGGGGAAGGGGGTGTTCCGGTTCGATGTTCATCGAGTTTATTATTAAAGAAAGAAAATAAAGAAGTTTTCAAACACCATTTGAAACGAAAAAGCATCATTGTTACAGTCCTTAACTACCAATATAATCCACCAAAAATTTAGAAGGAATGAATGGTCTAACCATGTCTTTAAGTAATGACCCTAGCACAATTCATCAACACTAAGCTCTAACAGATTGAGAAGTTTGCATGATACAAACTCTTCGTTACCGTTTAACCGTTCATCGAATAATCATAGCTCAAAGGTGGTTGGTGAACAAATGGAGCCTGCAACCAAAGATACAATACAATATACATGTACAATTGAGCTAAGTCATTTTAAGTGAAAATGATGTACTCATTGGCAAACCGGACAAAAGGTATAAGAACACACAGCAAATGCCTAAAAAACAGAATAAGAGATTGGAGCATACCTGAAATACAGCATGCATGAATTGATCATATGAATGTGAATACATCATGTTAGCACTTGGCCACTGCACATAAGGACCATCTCTAGAAGTTTGATTCAATTCCATGTAACAAAAAGGGCTCACAGCCGGCCTTGCGGGAACAGCATAACCGAGGGGAGCTTGTGTGCTTGCAATCTGACCCAACTGAGGAAACGCAGAATCATACTGCATGAATGGTAGCTGAACCTTCTGCAGATTGTAAGGAGCCAAGCCGACACTCTGGTTACATGGAATGCTTCTAACATACCTATATCCGTTCAGAACAAGTTAGTTTAGAATTAAGAAAAAGAACCCCTCCATGAGGACCGAAAACCCTCCCTATTTCTTCAATATTTCAATTAACATTCTTATTTCATCCCTAAACTGCCATGTACTTGTATCATTATAATCATCATAGATACTTCTACTTTTGCACCTTACCTACATTCTGTTTTCAGGAGAAAACAGGAAACAAAGCCACTATAAACATTTGGTTTAATTAAAGAGTTTGTGCAAAAAACATTACACAAAAAAATGTGATCATCCACCTGAATATTCCAAATTTCTGAAATATAGGAGAGTATAAATCCCACCTTTGATAATTACGGTCATAATCTGGGTCAGTACGATCTTTCTCTCTGTCTCTTAAGATGGCTACTCGAGATGTACCATCCAAGACGGGAGTATTTCTCTCCTGATCAACCATGGAGCTCCGGTAATTTTCCAACTCATCTCTTATAAGAGATTCGTTTTTCCCATCAATAGAAACATGGGGAGAAGAATCATCAGAATCAGGAGTGCTAGGGCTACTGAAAATACGAGCTCGTGCCCGATCATACTCTTCCTTCCTCTCTTCCACACTTCTCACAGAACTTCTTTTGATACCGCTTTGATTAGCTTCGTTTACAGATCCATTACTTGGTCTGGGCCTAATAGCAATTTTAATCTGCTCAGGCTTATCATTTTCCGAGTTTTTAGCAGGAATTTCAGACAAACGAACTGCAGGCCATCTGATTTCACCAGCTATCTTCGCCACAATTTTGCTTCCTTCCAAGCCATTATCAAGAACCATAGTCACCAGCCCATAGTGCTGAGCAACACGATGTGCTGCAAGCCGAAGATACGAAGTTGGAAAATGTTGGAACTCAAATTGCTGCTGCTGCTCAGAATTTTGCAAAAACCTCTGGATATCAAGTTCCATCCGCAAGACTAGCTCCCAGGGAAATAACAAAAACAGATGGAATATAAATGAGGAATCAAGCACAAGAACTCTCAAATTATATTACACAAAAATTAAATTATTTCCAAAACCAATCAACAAAAAAAAACCACTTTGATTTAGATGTGCTGAATTATGCATTGCCCCATACATTAATCTATCATAATTAAGAAAAATTGGCAACAAATCTAAAAATTATTTCTCCCGCATAAAAGTCAACGACAAGAAAATGCCAGATCTGAAAATAATCTCTACAACCAAACAAAACCCAACCCTAATTGAACCCAACAAAACCAAATCCAATCGAAAACACATAACAAACCCTAAAATCACAATGAAAATTCAATAGCCTACGTACAAAGAGATCTATTAATGAGTCAAAAATAAGAATAACATAAACACTCAAATCTAAAAAACCCAATATTCAAGATGCAAAATTGAGAACAAAAAACCGAAAACAACTCACTGGTGAGACGATGACGAGGATTTTGAAGAGCCTCAACGAGGAAAGGATCAACGGCTAACTCTCGTTCGTTAACAGAAACGGCGGCGGCTGTTGTCGTCGGCATCGAAGTCAAGTCCATATCGATTTTAATTTCCGATTTGCTACGATGGGTTAAAGAAAAAAAACCTCTGCCTCTCCTCTGTTCTCCTTCTTCTTGACGATCAATGAAAGAATCAATCAATCAATCAAGAAGAAGAGATAATCCCTTTTCTTCTTAGCATACGGGAAATGAAGGGAAAAGAGAAAGGGAAAGAGAGGGAGAGAATCTGGAAGGTTTTTGGTCGTACGAAACGACTTCTCTCTCGAGAGAAGAAAGGAAGGAGACAGCGGCAAATCTAAAGAATTTTTATACCCTAATCTTATAAAATCCCCAAATAACAAACGCGCGTGAATTGACGACTGGTGGATGCAGAAGCTTACTATTTATATATTTTTATGGGTAAATTATTCTTTCATCGCTAAGCGTTTTTTCACTCTCTTATTTTCATCATTAAAGTCTAATTTGTTAAATTTAATCACTCAATTTTTAAATTATTTTTATTTTGATCACTCGACCGTAAAATAGTTTTTTATAGATTTTAAAGTTTATCCTAATTTGACTTAGAGGGGAAGGAAAACAAAATTTTAGAGAAAGAAATGAGAATACTTCCAATGGACCCCAGAACATATTACTTAAAAATAAAAAAAATAAAAATGAACAGCTCGACAATCAATCGAATATACTTGTTTAAATGTAGAATATGATATGAACAAGAACGAAGTTGAATGATGAAAAAAAGCACTCGACTCATTTGTATAGTTATCAGTATTTAACCTATTGGTTAACTATTCAAATCGGATACTATAGAGACACATCTTCAACTTATTCATTCGCAAGATCATAATTCCAACTCTTAACTTGATTTAAAATTTTAATTACTTATCACACTCACTAAAATTTATAAAAACATCAAAAGATTTGCAGTACTAAAATTTTACTATTAATGTTTTTATATAAGCTTATATTAAAAAAGCCCATATTATTAACTCGATCCCCGTAAATAATTAATTTGACTGTTAAAATAATTATTCGTGAACCATTCGTATATATTAAATAAATGAATATGAACAGAAATGTTATTTACCAATGCATTGTTTTTCATTCATCGACAAATGTAATTCCAACACCCGAACACAATTTCTAACATTGTTGTTCAAATGAATATTCTACTCAATGGCATCAAATTAATGCTTTCACCGGGAGAAACACAACAATTGAAATCTTATAACAAAATCTAATCAACCTGAAGTCTACTTTCAGCAGATAATAGAGACTTAGATGGTGGAAACAACGCGACAGCTCCTCGGAGAGGACTAGAGTACTTCTTATACACAACCTGAAGCCTACTCTCAGCAGCCTTGGAATGAAAATAAGCCAGCAGCTTAGCACAATCAACAAGTTGCTGCTCCGAGTAACCGGTGTGGAACTTGAGAGTGTCAGTCCAAGTCGGAGTCTTGTTTAGAGTGCATCTGGCGGCATACACAGCCGAGGCAGCCAGCATTGACGGGCAGAATCGAATGGTCTCATAGTGCATTATCCCCAACTCAGCTAGGAAATATACCATGTTTTCCATCTGAACATTGAACAACACAAAACACAGCAAAACATGTAAATTTTTATCTAGAAACAAAAAGTAATGCAAGTTGGTCCAAGTAGAATGAAAGAAAAACACACTTTCAAATCCGGGATCGATGCCTTGATGAACCGAGCTAGGAACACATAGTGTGTAGGCACTGTCAAAGTCCATTCCAACCTTCCCAGTATAGTTTTCTCCATCAAAAGTATTTGTTCATGAGTGTAAGCTCTGTCTGCAATGCAGACTAGATCATTGACCTCAGGGGGCCAGATTTCTTCATATTTGGTGGCAATGAGCATGGCACTCATGCCGAGCAGTTGTAATTCTCTCCTAGGGACGACTTTCACCGATAGGAACCGGTCAATCAGGTTGACAGTAAGGTAGAGAGCTTCGGGAGAAAGCTCAAACTTTTGATGAACATCAATCAGCCAATCGATGAGAATAGCCCTCATCTTCTCATTGATGTCAGTCTGCATGTACATATAGTCATTTGGCCTACCCTCAATCTGCATTTCCACAACATTTTTCATAAATGTCAGCTTGTGTAAACTCAAAATTATCAAGACAATATATAAATTGATGAAATTTGTTATTCGGATTTGCTAACCTCAGCAGATTTATAGAACTTGTAGATATCCTCAACATATTCCACACCGGCCAAGTGGTTATTAGCATCTGCTTCATCAATGTCAAGAACAATCTGCTCCTTTGGCTTGCTTGCAATTCCATGAGCCGCCTGAATTCAGGAACAACAAAGTCATCTTTTCTGCCTCGAGTTTTCGACAATAATTACTCGAAAAAGATTTGATGAATACCTTGCTTCTTGCAGTAAGGGCTGCAGAAAAAGTATGTTGCTTTTTCTTGGATGATCCCTCCCCTTCAGTTACTTTCTTCTTCACTTCAACCTTATCTTTCTTCTTCTCCTCCTTTTTCTCCTTCACTTCCACCTCTTCTTCTACGTATGGACTGATTTCAATCACTTCTGCCGTCTTCGGTACGGGTTTAACAGCCGGTTTCTTTTGGACAACCTTTGGTGCAGCGGCAGCACCACCTCTTTTAGGCACTCCATCGAGAACAGGAGCCTTTTCCACATTAACACATACATTTTTCTGAAATCCAAAACAAACCCAGAATTTGAATTAGTGTTTCCTTGTTACTTTGTTATATTCCAGTAAAGAAATGCAATCAAAACCAGACAATCACATAAATTATATACAACAACAAACCTTGTTCTTCTCGGCGGCTGCGGCAGCTTGGGCATTGGCAATTAATTGAGCGCAAAAAGACCTGGTGAGTGGACGATGAATCTGTTGCTGGGGTTTGCCATCAACAACCGCTCCTCTAACGTTCACCACATTCCCGATATCCCCCAACGCACGGCGGTTCTTCCCATCTCCGGGAACCGCGTTCTTCTTCATCTGCTTGTGAACTGCTGCTCCAGCGCCTCCAACTCCGGCCTCGGCTGCAAAAGAAAATCATCCTTTCTTAAATGTTTCGTGCAGTTTAAACAAAACCCAACCAAAACAAACACAAAGTGCAAAGAACCCATTTCTTTTTTCACCCAAAACCTTGAAGATAAACCCATAAAAATCTTTCAAACTAAAACGAACCCCCAGCAAATATTCAACAAGAAACCAAGCCTAACCCGCGAATTTCCCCAAAACAAACATCAAATCCCTAAAATTACCTCTGGCTTGTTGAGGAACAATGGGTCTTGAAGCCATTTTTGTTTCTCTTTCACTCTTGATTTTCTCTTTCGCCTTTCTCTTATGGATTTTTTGGAGTAATTCTCTAAGAGAATATAAGAAATGGGGCAAGATTTGACTTCCTTTTGAAGGTAAGGAGAGCCAACGGTCATATTTGATGTTTCAATTTTCAACCGTGGGATCGTTTCTAATCCAACGGGAAGAAATTCCCGCTCCAAATTATAGCCGTTAGCTTCCCTGTCAGTTTTAAAGGCTCCATGCATGTGTCTCTACGGGCTAAAAAGAAAGATACCCGTCCATATTTTAAGGTTCCGTCGAATATATAAAATGTTTAAAATTTTTATTTAAAAGATAATATTTAAAGTAAGTTATTGTTATAGTGTAAGTAAAGAAACGTTACTTATAAACAACGATTTAAGATAATAACATCTTTTAATTTTTTTTTAAAATCTGAAGTAATAACATTATTTACACATAACGTTCTACTAGATGTGCTATAAAAATTGATTTAAAATATAAAATAAATTTTTTATATTTTATAATTTAATTTTGGATTAAATTATTTTCAAAATTTCCCCGTATTTTAAGATTTTCTTTTGCAACATTTATTTTAAAAACAAGTTACATAAAAATTACTTTGCATTACCACTCACAATGCAATTCAAATCCTATTATAACAGTGGCTCCCATATATGTAATAACTTCAGATTTTAAGAAAAAAAATGTTTTTAATATCGTACTATCATAAAATTTAATAATAGTTTCTGTATAATTATGATACGAATCCAATTTAATCCATATGAGATATTACACATAAGGTATTTTTACTACGTCATTCATGATATAAACCAATTAAATGCATTCAATTTTTTTATCTCATCTTTTTTTATCATCAAGTGAATCTTCATTTGGTAAAAATTATTTTTATTTTAATTTACAGTAAATATTAATGAAGATTCAATTAGTAAAAAATAAATAAAACTCAATCGTTAATGGTCAAAATGTTAGAATTTAACATGATAAAACTCAAATACAAAAATTCAGATTTAAGATCAAGACTTCAAACTAAGATACAAAAATTCAGATTTAAGATCAAGACTTCAAACTAAAATTTAATTATTTTTACTCTTCCACCTACTTCCAAGACTTTGTATATCAGAAAATTTAGAAAATTTTGACCAACCTAAATTTATAATTGAAAAATAATAAAATAAAAAATAAACATCAAATTACGAGAACATTACAAAGTTGACTGTAAAAAAATTAGTAAGAATATCATTTTTAAAATTTAGGGTTAATTATCGCGGATGTCACGTTTGTTTGTCCCTTACATAAATTTAGTCACTGATTTTGAAAATCAACCAATACAACTATGTACGTTTTCGGGTTGTAAACTTATGATCACTCTGACGTTAAAAGCCATTTAAGGTTAACAGAAAAATAATCTGGTACAATAAAAAAGATAAATTACCTAAATAATCAGTAAATAATTATTTTATTTTTATTTTATCTTTAATTTGATCCTCAAAATTTTAAATTTTTATATTGGTTAATTTTTAAAATTTGTGACAAAATTTATACTGAGATAAACAAACATGACCTCTACAGTAATTAACCCTAAAATTTAATAAACTATGTATTCTTTAGGTTAGAAAATATAAATAGATCTAATAGCCATCAATATTTAGAAAATATATTTCAATCTGTCCCATATGAATTTTGTTAATGGAAAATTTAGGATTTTCCTATCATTTTGAAGTTTACCATGGATCAATCCCCACATACCATTCAAGCTATTTTATGTGTTGTATCAATTATTTTTAATTTAGTATTCTTTATCAGCAACAAGTTGGTTCAAGTGGTAAATAATTTGATATTATTTAAGTAGGTCTGAATTTGAGATTTTATGTATATAAAAGTTTTCGATCGGAAGACTCATTCATCAAAATCAAATATACGATATAGGCCGATCAAGATTAATCGAGACAAAACTGTAAAATCGAATAAAGATATTTAAAACTGATTCAATAAGTATCCAGATGCTCAATAAACTGGTAATAGTGAAAGGAGAGAAATAATAAAATATAATAATAATATATCAATGATATTCGACTTATTAAGCCTGAGTTCGCCTTCTTTCCAAAGTGAAGAAGGATTTTGCAATCCCATTTAGTTTGGAACTTGAAGATCTACCAACTAGAAAACTTATGTTCATCACAAAATTATATCTTTCCATTTCCATCCTTAAAATAATCTATTTTTACATAATTGCCCAAAGATTAAGATGTTTTCCTAAGAACAAAGACGAAACTAAAAAATTTAATTTAAATCATTAGAATTTAAAACTTTTTATGAAATTTTTGAAATAAATTATAATAATAATAGATAGGTATCAATTTTCTTTTAAGAAATACTCTTTTATAAGGGATGTCAATATTTATTTAATATTATATTATTTTTTAATATTATTTTATAATTAAATTTATAAAGATTTTTTTTCTTGAATTTTTTAAGTATCATGTGACACCCCATGGGCTAAGGTGAGTCCACCATGCTCAAGAAGACTCCAACATTGATAGTTTCTATTAATATAATTCCAATTCTCTATAGAAAAAAAATCCTCAAAATAAATAAAAGTTTATCATTAATAAAAAAAATGCAATTTTAATCATATATAGTTTTTAAGAATTAAATTGAGAAAACCTTAAACATAAAGAACTAGAAAATTATTTTAATTTTAAATATCTTCTATATTAAAAATTAAAATTACACAAAAGTTCGCGACATACATAAGATTTTAAAATAAAAATAATACATAAATTTAATATTATAAAATTAAAATTATATTAGATTCTCTAAGTATGTTAAAGATTTGAATCATAATTGTTTTGTCTTATTATGAATTTTTACAATATTTAATCTAAATTATTCAACTAATAAATTAGATATCGATAATTAAAAAAATAAAATGTGAAAGTAGTTTCCCAACCAAACAAAAGTGTCTTTGTGTGTGTGGTTAGGGATGTCAACAAGGTGGGTTGGTACAAGTTTTTAGCTGCTCGACCCTAATCTAAAAATTAAAGCATCCGTTCTGATTTCGATTCGACTCAACCTTAACATATTTTTCTTTGATATGATTCAACATAATAAAAAAATATTATTCAACCTCGATCTGATCTAGATATTTTAATCGAGGTCGGGATGGATTATTAAAAAATATTTTTTTATTATATTTTATATATAATATGAAATTTTTTCAGCTTGGATTATATGCTCTGTGTTTACTTAGTCAATATGTTGTTGCTTTCTTCTGCTTCCAAGGATTTACTTCCCACTTGTTCTATAGTTTCTTCTGATTCATATCATTTTTTTTTCAAGGGAAAAATGGAGGTTGTTTTTGCCATTGTTGGGGCTCTTGCTGGTAAAGCTGCTGAGTATGTTGTTGATCCTACTGCACGACAGCTTAGTTACTTATTCAAGCCCAGGAGCAAATTTCTGAACCTGCGGAGTAAAGTTCAAGACCTGAAGGATGCAACAGACAGGGTGCAACAATCTGTTGATGAGGCTAACAGGAAGGGGGAGGTGATTTTTGATAATGTTCAAAGGTGGTTGACAGAGGTGAATGAGAAGATCTCCGAGGAGGCTGCAACACAATTGCAGGAGGATGAAGTGAAAGCAACCAAGAGGTGTTTTGCTGGATTTTGCCCTGATTTCAAGTCAAGTTACCTGCTTAGCAAGAAAGCGGACAAACTGATAAGAGGGTTCTTGTTGTTTTAGACTAAAGAAAGAGAAGAGAGTTCTTGTTGTTTTAGACGATATTTGGGTGTCCCTAGATTTGAAGGCACTAGGAATTCCTTCAGCAGATGAACACAAAGGATGCAAGATATTGATGACCTCCAGGAGCCTTGATGTGTTAAAAAGGATGGATTCGCACCATAATAGTTCAATTGAAACATTGAAAGAAGACGAAGCTTGGAACCTATTCAAGAAAATGGCTGGTCAAATTGTGGAAAGAATTGACTTGAAATCTATAGCGATTGAGGTTGCTAAAAGATGTGCAGGACTGCCAATTGCTATCACAACCATTGCAAAGGCTTTAAAGCCTAAGGAGAATTTGTTTGAATGGAAGGATGCTTTGCGACAACTAAGTAATCCCTCGGAAAGCAACTTCAAAGACGTACCAGCAAAAGCATATTCGGCCATAGAGTTGAGCTATAAGTTTCTAGAAGGTGAGGAACTTGGGCCAATCTTTTTACTCTGTAGCATAATGGGTCATAATGCTTCCGTGGAGGATTTGTTGAGATATGCTACTGGTTTGGGTTTTATCCATGATGTTAACACGATGGAAGAGGCTCGAAATAGAGTCTTGACGTTGGTGAGCAACCTCAAGGCCTCTTGTTTGTTACTCGAAGATTCTCAGCCAACCCATTTTGATATCCATGACGTTGTTCGGGATCTTCCCCAACTTAATAGATTTTATTGTGGAATGAATCCAATTGAGTTTCCTTCGCTAAGGAGTATAGATATAAGGAGATGTACTGATTTGAACACATTTGTTTATGATGATGGAAAGAGTTCACCTTATTTATTCAATGAAAATGTATGATTTTTGGAGTGTTAAAAGGAAAAAAATCAATCCTCTGTAGCCTATTTCTTCACTTGAATTCTTTTATTTTTTGTGATTTCTAGTTTATCACATATTCAAATAATTATGCATGTAGGTGATACTTCCTGTGTTAGAAGAATTGAGGATTAGATATCTGGACAACTTGGAGAGGCTCTGGCCTGACCTACTTGTTCAACATTCTTTTTCCAAACTAACTTCCATTAATTTGGAGCACTGTCCTAAGCTATTGAATGTTTTTCCGTTGAGCCTGTTGACAAGACTTTTAAAGCTTGACAAACTGATAATATGGGATTGTGAATCAGTTGAAGAAATAATCTTTGGATCCGAATCTGAACCCCAAGAAGGAGTTGGCAGCAGTCGTGCAATGGATGTTATTACATTTGAATGTCCAGCTTTGACATCCTTGGAGTTCTATTCCTTGCCAAATCTAAAGAGTCTCCATCATAACAAAATGCATACTATAAATTGGCCTTCATTGAGGGAGCTGAGAGTGTCTGGATGTGACAGAGTGGAGACATTGTTTTCTTCTGGAGAACCCAGTACTGAACTGCCCTTGTTTTGTGTGATTGAGGTATCATCCGATTCTTAATCCCCCAAACTAGTACATTTATTTATTGGACTACAAAGAATCATCTGTTTCTGTTGTTAACAAGTACTGTGGAATTGTGCAGTCTACGTTTCCAAATCTATAGAAACTCACTTTGGGAGGGAATGCTGGAATGAAAGAGATGATGTGGCATTGCCAAGGACAACACCACCCCCAAATCCTATCTTCCTACTTTCCAAACCTAAAAGTTGTTACACTTGAGCGTTATCCGAAGCAAATAGCCGTATTTCCATCTTACTTCTTCCAGTTGTTATCCTTACCCAATCTTCAAACACTTGAAATAAGAGACTCTTCTTTTGAAGAGCTGATATTCTAAAGTGAAGATGGTGGTGAGGAAAAGCCTGCATCGCTCCTACTCTCCCAGATAACTGAATTAAGGCTGTATAATCTTCCTGAATTGATGCATCTATGGAAGGAAAAGGAAGGATTCCAAAATCTAAGGAGGCTGCATGTTATTTGGTGCCCTGAATTAAAAGTTAATCTAGTTTCATCCTCGGTATCTTTCCGAAATTTGGTGACTTTGAAAGTACAGAGATGCAACGGACTCGTAAAACTAATCACACCTTCCACAGCCAAAAGTCTAGTGCAGCTCAAAGAAATGAGTATACGATATTGCCCAATGATAGAAGAAATCATACAGGATGAGAATCATGATGATGATGAAATCAGTTTCCCCCAACTCCACCGTTTGGAACTTTTTGATCTACCACAGCTAGAAAGCTTCTGCTCATCGGAGAAGTATACCTTTGGATTCCCAGACTTAGAAATTCTAGTTGTAAATAAATGTCTAAAGATGAAGATGTTCTCTCAAAGACACTCAAACACTCCATTGTTGCACAAAGTACACTACTTGGAAGGAGAAGAGCGCTGTGAGGGCAGCGTTGAGAGCACCATACAACAACGATTTAGAGAACAGGTATATATGTTTTCTCAAATTTCTTTATCAGTCAGCAGTTTTTATATATATATATATATATATTTGCCTTTACATTCAACTCGCTACAAACAATATACATACATTAATCACTTGATTTCCCCCCTTGTGATCTCCTATTGAAACATCTTCTATCATCAATGTAACAGTGTAGGGTAGCAGAAAACTAGTTGATGTGAATGCTGCACTTCTCTCTGCATGGATTCAAGTTCGATGGCTGGCGAAGATTGAATCAGTGTTTTTCGGTATAATGAATACAACTTCAACTGCTGAACTTCAAGCAATTAAGATAGCCGTGAAAATTCAAAAATGCTTTCAAGGGGTCGAAAATGGTGTTGCAACAAATGAAAAAGGAAGGATTCCAATACTTGTTCTAGTTATTAATTCAATTGTTGATAATTGAAATTTTAGGATTTGGGCATGATGAAACTGAAATCTAAAACTTAAGATCGAGATCTCAACTTATATATATTTGATGCATTATCGGTGAATATTTAAAGTTCACAAATGATAAAGGGTGTGGAAACATCAATAATGTTGAAGCTCGGAATGAATAAAAGTACTCATTTGGTCGATGGGATTAAATTATTGTTGGGAAAAACTCAGAGTCTGTATCTTGATGGACTGGAAGATGTTGGAGAAATACTTTACGACCCAAATGCTGAATCTCTTGTACAATTAAGATTCATAAACTTCTATAACTGTAATATATTGAAGAAGAATTTGTTCTCATTCCTTATAGCCAAAAGACTTTGCCAACTTGAAAAACTTGAGGTATCCAACTGCAAGAACATCAAAGGGTTAATCGTCGAAAATGGAGAGATTGGTGAGAATCACATTTTAGAATTTAATAAATTACGCATCTTGAAGTTTATGGATTTGAATAGATTCAATGGCTTGTGGTACTCGAAAAATAAGCTTCAACCATGCACATGGCTTTTTGATAAAAAGATATATCTATTCTATTTTTTCGTGTCACGAGTTAAAACAATCATATAATAAGAGTTTTTATATATTTGCAGGTTTCATGAGGTGTTGCACTTAAATTCAGTGAGACGCATTAAGAAAATGTGGCATATTGATGATCAGCTTCCATTAATGTCTTTTGGTGTTCACAATTTAACAATTCTGAAAGTGGAGGGATGTAATAAGTTGAAGTATGTATTTACTTCATCCATGGTTAAAAGCTTCCATTAATGCCTAAGGAATATTAGCTAAAGAAGAAGAAGAGATTAACAGCAGCATAAGGGTCTTTCCTAAACTTGATTCTCTGGAGCTGAAATTCCTTCCCAAACTCACTAAATTTTGCTGTGGAACTAATCCGATTGAATTTCTCTCTATAAGGAATTTAGAAATAAGGGTATGTCCTGATTTGAACACATTCGTTTTTGATAATGGAGATGACAGTGTCACTGCCACATTATTTCTTCAATGAGAAGGTATGCATCTATGGCCAATAGGAATTTAGTCTATATTTCATTTCCTTTTTCTTAGGCGAATTCAAATATTTAGTTTAATCAGGTTAATTTTTGTTTATTCATGTGTGCATGTAGGTGATACATCCTGTTCTAGAGAAACTCTCAATTGATTGCATGGACAACATGGAAAGGCTATGGCCTAACCAGCTTGCTCAACATTCCTTTTCCAAACTAACTTGTATTATTTTGGGTGATTGTCCTAAGCTATTGCATGTTTTTCCATTAAATATGATGAGGAAACTTAAAAAGCTTAACATGCTGAGCAATATGGAATTGTGAATCACTGGAAGAAATTATATTTGAATCTCTTCCCCAAGGAGGCAACAGCTGTAGTACTATGCAATTATATTCTTCGCAACTTGCTCGATCGGATGTTACTACACTTGTATTTCCATACCTAACATCCTTGTGGCTTGCAAAATTGCCAAATCTAAAGAGTATTCATCAGAAAATGCAGACTATAAGTTGGCCTTCATTGAAGGTGTAACACTTAAAAAAAAATAAAAGATGGGAATTAAGGTTGTGGGGTGTTGAACCCACAACCCCTTGGTTGTTTGACTGAGTGCCCAGCCAACTGAGCTGAGATACTCTTATGTATTGTTTTTCCACAACTTCCCTTTATCCTGTAACAATTCGAATATATTATATATTCGAATATATCTGATCGGATACCCATTTTCAGATCTAAAAACATCCTTATTCGAACCCTTTTTCCCTCACCTACCCCGTCACCGATCTCCTTCTCCGGCCATCCGTAAGCGTCACCGCCGGCACCGTTGTGTTCGCCGTGGCCTCCCGATCAAAAGCCCCAAACCGACGCGCGCAACCGTCGCTCCGTTCGCCGGTAATCGAAGCTTAAAGCTTCGGAGACCTAGGTGGAGACCCCGCTTCGATTATCGTCGATTCCGGCCACCACCGACGTCGTCTGGGCGCGTCGCCTGCTCCGTTGAGCTCCCTGTCCGAGGCCGAACAAAACCCCCCTGAGATCGCCGCCTTTGGTCGTTCACAGGACCTTCGTCGGAGAAGGGCTCCGTTTTGGTAAAAACCCTTTCGTTTAAAGCTGTTTTCTGGGTTTTTGATATGAAATCTGGTGATATTATGAGTTTGGAAGTGTTTTTGAGCCTGAAATTGTGTTTTCCGGCCGCCTAGGGCCGCGCGTGGCCTTCACGCGCCGCCGGAAGCGATATCCGGCCACCGTGGATGGCTACCGGGAGCCGACCGGTCTGAACCGGTCCAACCCGAGTCAAACCGGCCAGAACCGATCCTGAACCGGATCGAACCGGTCCAGCCCGAACCAGTCAACCCGACCCGACCCGTTGACCGACCCGACCCGTTGACCGACCCGACCTGTGAAGTCAGCGTTGACTGCTGACGTGGCAGTTGACGTCAGCGTTGACCCTGCTGACGTCAGCGTTGACTTTGACCAAAAAGTCAAAATTTTCAAAAACCCCTATTTTATGTTTTTCGACGTCCTGAGTCCATCCGTGAAGTCCGTTTCTCGAAATTCAATCCCGAAAGCCTTCAAATTGGACTTTATAGTCTCGAATCAAACTTTTCTTTTAAGTTAAGTTAAGTCCAGAGTTTTAATTTGGGTCTAATATCGATACCTGATTAATCGTAGGATCTCATAGTCCTCCCGATCGAGTACTGACCCAGCCTGGCTCCTCCCGTTTTGACCAGTCTCGAGATCCGATTGTTACCCGTATGTATATTAAACCCTAGTGAATAAATCCAGTATCCAGATTCCCGTATTGATATAACTCTATCTGGTATCTTTAGGGTCCAGTACTGCTACAGAGCGAGGCCCGAACGCCCAGTAGACCACCTGTCTGATTCTGCCCATTTTGAGGTGTGTTTCCTTATGTGCTATATAACTGTATACTACTGTTTTCCCGTTTTTAAATGAACCAGCATGTGCATATGACTATTTTCCGGATTTTACATAGACTTATGATTTGAACTTTAAGCTTGATTGTATTCTGTTTTACTGTATACCTGATATATTCTGTATAATACTTTCCTGATTGGTATTACATGAAATCGGATTATTTTCCTGACACTGCCATCATTATTCCTGTTATTATTGCATACCTGTCAATTTAGGATTTGGGATGATGTGTAGTGTCTGATATTCGATTCAGCCTTGATCCAGCTGATAATTCCGTCCTGTTTACGGTTCCCAGCTACGGCTAGGGTAATTCCGTCCTGATATCGGTTCCCGTGCCATAGCCGGGGTAATTTCCGCCTGTAACCTAAGGTATATTCTTAGGCCGATACCTTCGCCTTATCGGGCTTAGGTTAATGCTTGTATCAGATACTGTTCTGGGGAACTGTATCCAGGAGTTTGGTTGGAGGTTAGCATATCATATATACATATATATATATATATGATCTGATTTTCTGTTATTACTGCCTATTTGAGTTTACCTGTGATTTGTATGCACCGTTGGAACACACTGGGCTTTATAGCTCATACCCGTTTTCTTTCCCCCTTTCAGATAACCGTAGATAGGCATCCCGGATTTGGCACTCGGAGGATCTACATATTTTTCTGGTTATTTATTTTGATGTAATGTCTTAATCTTCCAGATTTCAGTTAGGGTGACATGTGCCTCTATTTTGCTACTGATATGCCTATATTTTGTTACCGATCGATTTTATTATAAATTGTCATCGGTAAAATGGATGATTTTATAAACAATGTTTTGAACGTATTCTATTTCGGAGATCGACGGTTTTATATTGTCATATTGATTACGATGAAATTATATTTGAACCAGTATCTGTTTATATACAATTAAAAAAAAAATGTGACCACCTTAGGTCGGGCTTTCCGCATAGGCCGGTCAAGGGGGTTACATTTGGTTGGTATCAGAGCTTTTGGTTTTAAGATTCTCGGACTGTGATGGGTCCTAAATAAAACGTTTTCTGTTAAAACTGTTTTGAATTAATATCTGTAAGGCCATGTCACCTGTACCTTTTCGTATTGTGTATGATTCTCCAGTGCCAATACTATCTCATAAACTTTACTCTTGTAGATTACCTGAGACACATGAGTGTCCGTAGAGCTCGTCGAACCACCCGAGGGCGTGGTCGAGCGACCAGTTTCACTGATCCTGTAGAGGAGCCTATCAGTCACCCTCCGCCTGTCACTCCTACGGACCCTCCTATCCCTGCCAGTATCCCCGTACCTCCTGACCTACATTCTCCTGCGGGCATTGATATGTCTACCCCTGTTAGAGAAGCATCTGCACCGAGTACCGAGCCTGCTACCACAGTGACAGATGAGACCCTTAGTAGACAGTTCCTTCAGCTGATACAGGGAGCTGTTAGAGCTTCGGGTGTTATGCCAGATATTCCTGTCTCCCAGATCCTGATCGCTAATGGAGCGAGGACCTTTTCTGGATCCCTAACTGGTGCGCCTTCTGATGCTGAGTCTTGGTTGTATGATACTGAGAGGCGTATGGATCAGCTGGGTTTAGAGCCAGCTAAGAGATATTTGGGAGCCGTGTCTATGCTTGATGGCGGGGCTCACATCTGGTGGGAGTCTGTGGTTAGTAGTGTATCTCCTGACAGGTTGACTTGGGACTTTTTCAAGGAATGGTTCAAGAACCGTTACCTAGGTGAGCGGTATCTGAGAGAGAGGCGTCAAGCCTTTAAGGACTTGGTTCAGGGTACCATGACTGTTGCCGAGTATGAGCTACAGTTTCTGGATCTGATAAGGTATGGTACTGGATTAGTGGCTACGGAGAAAGATAAGTGCGACAAGTTTCTAGAGGGTCTCCGTATTGGTATCCGAGACCGAGTAGCTACACACCATGATGTGGTATTTGAGGATCTCGTGAACCGGGCAAAGACTGCTGAGGATTTGGAGAAGCTTTCTGATAGCCAGATTATTAGAGATCAGGACCGAGATAGGGGCAGAGATAGAGACCGCAGGAATAACCGTAACCGATCTGGGGGACATGGTAACCATAGTGAGTCTTATAGTCGCCCTGATAAGAGGGCTCGATCTGCACCGAGTCAGAGAGGTGGATCCTATCATCGCCCCGCGGCACCTCAGGACTCTGCTGTTAGCCGAGGTGGTTCTTCTGGGTTCCCATCTGTATCAGTATGTGACTATTGTGGCAACATGCATAAGGGCGAGTGTAGGAAGAAGATTGGAGCATGTTTCCGATGTGGATCTTCTGAGCATTTTCTGAGAGACTGCCCTCATCCACCTTCTGTCAGTCGACCATCGACCCAGACCCCTGTTCACACTCAGACTCCTTCTCGATCTCAGACATCTGTTCAAACACCTGCTTCGGGATGTTTTCAGGGTAGAGCTTCTGGGTCTGCTGCTAGATCCGATACCCGGGGTCGAGGCCACCAGAGTGGTAGACCATCTGTTTCTGAGGCTCGTCAGCCAGCGCTTGTATATGCTACCAGACGTAGAGATGACCGAGACGAGCCTGATGTTATCGCAGGTACCTTTACCATCTTTTCTGTTCCGTACTTTGCTTTGCTTGATAATGGCTCTACCCACTCTTATGTATCCAAGTCAGTATCTGGTAATCTTTCGGTCTCTGTTGAGGACACCGAAAGTATTGTTACCGTTATGAGCCCTGTGGGGCAATCCTTACCTGTGAATAAGGTGTTCAGGAGATGTCCCCTGGTTGTGGAAGGGGAAGTGTTTCTGGCGGATCTTATGGAACTTCCTTTACAGGAGTTCGATCTAATCTTGGGAATGGACTGGTATCTGAACATCGTGTTAATTTGGACTGTGAGGCCAAAATGGCCACTTTAAAGATTCTAGATGGAAGATCTGTAGTTTTGGTTGGTGAGCGACGAGGCTATCTGTCCAATGTGGTATCAGTTTTGTCTGCTGATAGGATGATCCGTAAGGGATATGAGACCTTTATTGCCTGTTTCCTTAACACAAAGGGGTCCTTATCCACGATCGAAGAAATTCGCATTGTTAGTGAGTTTCCTGATGTTTTTCCAGAGGAGTTGCCTGGTCTCCCTCCAGATAGAGAGGTTGAGTTTGAGATTGAGACTTATCCTGGATCAGCACCAATCTCTATGGCCCCATACCGTATGGCTCCAAAAGAGCTAAAGGAGTTAAAGGTTCAGTTACAGGAACTGCTTGATCGAGGATTCATCCGATCTAGCTCTTCACCATGGGGAGCTCCAGTTCTCTTTGTCAAAAAGAAAGATGGTTCCCTTCGGTTGTGCATCGACTACCGAAAGCTGAATAAGCTAACGGTGAAAAACAAGTATCCCTTGCCCAGGATTGATGACTTGTTTGACCAATTTCGGGGAGCCACAGTTTTCTCGAAGATTGATCTTCGATCTGGTTATTATCAGTTAAAGATTAAGGGCTCGGATGTTGCTAAGACTGCTATCCGCACCAGATATGGCCACTATGAGTTTCTAGTGATGCCTTTCGGGTTGACTAATGCCCCTGCAGCTTTTATGGACCTGATGAATCGTATCTTCCGCCCCTACCTGGACCAGTTTGTTGTGGTATTTATTGATGATATCCTGATATACTCTCGCTCTGAGGACGAGCATGTGGGGCATTTGAGAGTTGTGTTGCAGACTCTCAGGGAGCATCGGTTGTACGCTAAGCTAAGTAAATGTGAGTTTTGGCTTAGTGAGGTGACTTTTCTAGGACATGTTGTTTCTGCTAAAGGTATTCAAGTGGATCCGAGTAAAATTGATGCAATCACCAGTTGGAAGCCTCCTAGAAACGTGTCTGAGATCCGCAGTTTTTTGGGCTTAGCTGGGTACTACCGACGTTTTATCAAGGGTTTTTCCATAATTGCCACCCCTTTGACGAAGCTTTTAAGGAAAGATGTTCCGTTTGTATGGTCTGAGGCCCAACAGTCTAGCTTTGACCAGTTGAAAGCAGCTTTGACTCAAGCTCCAGTTTTGACACAACCTGAGTCAGGAAAGGACTTTACAGTTTACAGTGATGCATCACATTCAGGGCTCGGTTGTGTTCTGATGCAGGATGGTAAGGTGATCGCGTATGCGTCACGACAGTTGAGACCACACGAGTGTAACTATCCCACTCATGATCTTGAGCTTGCTGCAGTGGTTTTTGCTCTGAAAATCTGGAGACACTATCTCTACGGGGAGAAATGTTATATCTTTACCGATCATAAGAGCCTGAAGTACCTCCTTACCCAGAAGGAGCTTAATTTGAGACAGCGTCGTTGGTTGGAGCTTCTCAAAGATTATGACTGTGAGATTGAGTATCATCCGGGAAAAGCCAATGTTGTGGCAGATGCTTTGAGTCGTAAGACCATATCAGACCTGAGATCTCTGTTTGCCAGGATGTGTGTATATGATGATGGTAGCTTACTAGCTGAGTTGCGAGTTAAACCGACCTTGGCCGAGCAGATTAAGGCCAAGCAGCGGTTAGATGACTCACTGTTTCCTGTTATGCGACAAATGGAGCAAGGATCCACTTCTGTTTATTCTTTTGATCAGGATGAAGTTCTTTGTTTTAACGATCGATACTGTGTACCCAACGATCCTGAGTTGAGACAAACCATTCTCAGAGAGGCTCATAGTAGTCCTTATGCCATGCATCCTGGAGGAGATAAGATGTATCAGAATCTGAAACAGAGATATCGTTGGGTAGGTATGAAAAAGGACATCTCAGATTATGTATCCCGATGCCTGACATGTCAGCAGGTGAAAGCAGAACATCAGCATCCTTCTGGTCTCTTACAACCTATCAAGATTCCAGAATGGAAATGGGAGCGAATTACGATGGATTTTGTTACTGGATTGCCTTTGACCCCGTCTAGGAAAGATTCTGTCTGGGTTGTTGTTGATAGACTCACGAAGTCAGCTCACTTTATTCCTGTTCGGGTCACTTATTCTCTGGAGAAACTGGCTAAACTGTATATTTCTGAGATTGTCAGATTACATGGGGTGCCCTTGTCTATCATTTCTGACCGAGATCCGAGGTTTACTTCCCGATTCTGGATAGCCCTACAGTCTGCTTTGGGTACCCGTCTGAATTTCAGTACATCTTTTCATCCCCAGACAGATGGTCAATCTGAGAGAGTGATACAGATCCTGGAGGATATGTTACGGGGTTGTGTACTAGACTTTCGAGGCAGCTGGGAAGATTTCTTACCCTTGGCAGAGTTTGCATATAATAACAGCTACCAGACCAGCATTCGTATGGCACCTTACGAGGCCTTGTATGGTCGTAAGTGTCGAACACCTATCTGTTGGACTGAGTTGTATGATCGGAAAACTTTGGGTCCCGAGTTGATTCAGGAAACCGAAGAGACTGTCAGATTGATCCGAGATCGCCTGAAGGAAGCTTTTGATAGACAAAAATCTTATGCTGATCGGAGGAGAAAGGATATCGAGTTTGAGGTTGGTGATCAGGTTTTCTTGAAAGTCTCTCCATGGAAGAAAGTTCTGAGATTTGGGCGTAAGGGCAAGTTGAGCCCGAGATATATTGGACCATACCGTATTCTGAAAAGAATCGGGCCTGTTGCATATCAGCTTGAATTGCCTCCTCAGCTTAACCGTATCCATGATGTTTTTCATGTATCCATGTTGAGACAGTATCATCCGGATCCGAGTCACATTATTCAGGTTCAGGATGTTGAGTTACGTCCAGACTTGTCTTATGAGGAGGAACCTGTTCAGATCTTAGAGTTTGATGAGAGAGTTCTGAGAAGAAGACGTATTCCCATGATTAAAGTTCAGTGGAAAAACCGTAGCCCTTCTGAGGCCACCTGGGAGATCGAGGAATCTATGAGAGATAAGTTCCCACATCTGTTCAGATCAGGTAAATTTCGAGGACGAAATTTCTTTTTAGAGGGGGAGAGTTGTAACACTTAAAAAAAAATAAAAGCTGGGAATTGAGATTGTGGGGTGTTGAACCCACAACCCCTTGGTTGTTTGACTGAGTGCCCAACCATCTGAGCTGAGATGCTCTTGTGTATTGTTTTTCCACAACTTCCCTTTATCCTGTAACAATTCGAATATATTATATATTCGAATATATCTGATCGGATACCCATTTTCAGATCTAAAAACATCCTTATTCGAACCCTTTTTCCCTCACCTACCCCGTCACCGATCTCCTTCTCCGGTCATCCGTAAGCGTCACCGCCGGTACCGTTGTGTTCGCCGTGGCCTCCCGATCAAAAGCCCCAGACCGACGCGCGCAACCGTCGCTCCGTTCGCCGGTAATCGAAGCTTAAAGCTTCGGAGACCTAGGTGGAGACCCCGCTTCGATTATCGTCGATTCCGGCCACCACCGACGTCGTCTGGGCGCGTCGCCTGCTCCGTTGAGCTCCCCGTCCGAGGCCGAACAAAACCCCCCTGAGATCGCCGCCTTTGGTCGTCGACAGGACCTTCGTCGGAGAAGGGCTCCGTTTTGGTAAAAACCCTTTCGTTTAAAGCTGTTTTCTGGGTTTTTGATATGAAATCTGGTGATATTATGAGTTTGGAAGTGTTTTTGAGCCTGAAATTGTGTTTTCTGGCCGCCTAGGGCCGCGCGTGGCCTTCACGCGCCGCCGGAAGCGATATCCGGCAACCGTGGATGGCTGCCGGGAGCCGACCGGTCTGAACCGGTCCAACCCGAGTCAAACCGGCCAGAACCGATCCTGAACCGGATCGAACCGGTCCAGCCCGAACCAGTCAACCCGACCCGACCCGTTGACCGACCCGACCCGTTGATCGACCCGACCCGTTGACCGACCCGACCTGTGACGTCAGCGTTGACTGCTGACGTGGCAGCTGACGTCAGCGTTGACCCTGCTGACGTTAGCGTTGACTTTGACCAAAAAATCAAAATTTTCAAAAACCCCTATTTTATGTTTTTCGACATCCTGAGTCCATCCGTGAAGTCCGTTTCTCGAAATTCAATCCCGAAAGCCTTCAAATTGGACTTTATAGTCTCGAATCAAACTTTTCTTTTAAGTTAAGTTAAGTCCAGAGTTTTAATTTGGGTCTAATATCGATACCTGATTAATCGTAGGATCTCATAGTCCTCCCGATCGAGTACTGACCCAGCCTGGCTCCTCCCGTTTTGACCAGTCTCGAGATCCGATTGTTACCCGTATGTATATTAAACCCTAGTGAATAAATCCAGTATCCAGATTCCCGTATTGATATAACTCTATCTGGTATCTTTAGGGTCCAGTACTGCTACAGAGCGAGGCCCGAACGCCCAGTAGACCACCTGTCTGATTCTGCCCATTTTGAGGTGTGTTTCCTTATGTGCTATATAACTGTATACTACTGTTTTCCCGTTTTTAAATGAACCAGCATGTACATATGACTATTTTCCGGATTTTACATAGACTTATGATTTGAACTTTAAGCTTGATTGTATTCTGTTTTACTGTATACCTGATATATTCTGTATAATACTTTCCTGATTGGTATTACATGAAATCGGATTATTTTCCTGACACTGCCATCATTATTCCTGTTATTATTGCATACCTGTCAATTTAGGATTTGGGATGATGTGTAGTGTCTGATATTCGGTTCAGCCTTGATCCAGCTGATAATTCCGTCCTGTTTACGGTTCCCAGCTACGGCTAGGGTAATTCCGTCCTGATATCGGTTCCCGTGCCATAGCCGGGGTAATTTCCGCCTGTAACCTAAGGTATATCCTTAGGCCGGTACCTTCGCCTTATCGGGCTTAGGTTAATGCTTGTATCAGATACTGTTCTGGGGAACTGTATCCAAGAGTTTGGTTGGAGGTTAGCATATCATATATACATATATATATATGATCTGATTTTCTGTTATTACTGCCTATTTGAGTTTACCTGTGATTTGTATGCACCGTTGGAACACACTGGGCTTTATAGCTCATACCCGTTTTCTTTCTCCCTTTCAGATAACCGTAGATAGGCATCCCGGATTTGGCACTCGGAGGATCTACATATTTTTCTGGTTATTTATTTTGATGTAATGTCTTAATCTTCCAGATTTCAGTTAGGGTGACATGTGCCTCTATTTTGCTACTGATATGCCTATATTTTGTTACCGATCGATTTTATTATAAATTGTCATCGGTAAAATGGATGATTTTATAAACAATGTTTTGAACGTATTCTATTTCGGAGATCGACGGTTTTATATTGTCATATTGATTACGATGAAATTATATTTGAACCAGTATCTGTTTATATACAATTAAAAAAAAAATGTGACCACCTTAGGTCGGGCTTTCCGCATAGGCCGGTCAAAGGGGTTACAGAAGGAGCTGGAAATGCAGGAATGTCCCAAAGTGGAGATATTGCTTGCTTCTCAATAAACAAGTGGAAATACTAATCATCAGCCCCTCTTTTGGGTGAATCAGGTACCATACAAAATATCCAAATTTTTTCAATTTTCAACGATCCATCATTTGTTTGTGTTGATAACAAACAATGGGGAATTGTGCAGTTTGCATTTCCAAATCAACATCGACTCACTCTGAAACGGAATGTCGGAATCAAAGAGATGATATTACAAAGTGAAGAAGGTGGTGAGGAAAAGCCTGTCTCGCTACGACTCTCTCGGATAATAGAATTAAGCCTATCATCAATTACAATTTGTTCAATACAATTTGGACATTCAAAATAGAAATAATTACATTGTTGATCACTCTATGCCTAATGTTCTAAAATATGAGCTGCCCTATTAGACGATAAATAAAGACAACCGTTAGACGATGATGCCGTTGAAAAAATCCCTCGCCTTAATCATGCTTTGCGCCAATGTTAATCTACCTTAAGCTCTCGATCGTAACTGATTTATCACATCTGTAGCGTCTCCTTCAATAACAACTTTTGACCATTCTAAAGAGTAATAAAGACATTTTTTAACCGTAAATTAACCCACTTTCTTTTTTTCCCTTGACAAATAATTGTATCCTAAAGAGTTATTGAAACACATCCACTTTCTTTTCCTCCTTAAACACAATAATATCCTTCAACTTTATCGTATAAAATATGGCATCAAACAAGATTTTCTTGTCGTCTAAAAATCAAGCTTTTTGAGATGACTCCCTTTCTTTTAGAAAAGTTTCCAATTACATCCCTAATGTTATTATAATGGACCCATTTTTTAGAAGAGCAATAATCTCCTTTTCCCCCTAAAACAAATTCTCCTTCAATTTAACATATAATATATGGTAGTGGAGTCCATCAGGACTTCCTTGGTCGTCTAAATGGGGAAAATATATTATTTCGATTGATTTTTTTTTTTATAATTTAAATGTTGAAGTCATGATGAAATTAGGAATATTACGATGGTTAAATTATTTAACTTTTTTATCTATAATTATATGATATTATATGTTTAAGTATACTCAAACTTATTTATTCTTTATTAAGATATTATATATAGTCGAGAGTCATGATTATTAAGAAAAAAATGTCTCGTGCATCGGTAGTGAAAATAAAAACGTTTTACAAATGTCTTAATTTTAGGGTTAAGAATTTAATTTATGGTAGGGGTATTCACTTTTGAGTATCCAAATTTTTTGGTCCTCAATCTTTCGAGTATTAAATTTTTGGCCCGGTCTTGACTTGTAATTATTGAATATCCGTAAAATTTAGATACTTAATTTATATTTTTTATTTATTTATTTTTAAATTTAAAAGTTTTGAAAAGGTTTAAACGTCAAATAGGTATCCAAACTATATATTTTTTCCAGTTAGGTATCAAAACTATTTTGGGACAACTAGGTTCTAACATTTTGTTCTGTAACCCATTTAAGGTTGTAGCCGTAACGGACGTTAAAATTTTCTATTTTTCAATAAAATTTTTGACATATTTGTTTATTTGTTTATGCATGTTGGTGTAGGTTTTTAGCTATAATCAGTAGCATTAAGTTGTTAAAGTTTTTGTAATCTTTAATCTGTTAATAAGCAAAAATCTCGAGTGCATAGAATTCAAACCTAACAACCAATAACAAATTACAAAGATTTACATTGATGTAAGTCTTTATAATCTCTAATCTTTATAAGGATTTATACATGTGTAAATCAAATACAGTAAAATAAACAGACTCTATGGGTTAAATCCCTTATGTGTTTACTTGATGGTGTATGCATTTTATGCATTGTTAACTAGCAAGGAAACTTTTAAAAAATCTTTAGCATACATTAAAATGTGTTTACATGACAAAATTTTAAAGAGATATCGTTGATGCATAATAATAATTTATAACTTGACAAATAAAATTTTATTTTTTAATATTTTCTTCGCATTCAACTCTTTAATTAGTCCTTTTATTCTTTATCGTTTTTTCTTCGAAGAACAGATTTTGTCAAACGAACAAATTTTCAAATAAAAACAACTCTTTCGATCGTTATCAGTCGTTATTAAATTATGGTTTCGAAATGTAAAAGGAAATTTTAAGGCTATTGAGAAGAAAATATTTCAGTAATGAGGGATGCAAAGACTCGAGGTCTTGGAATTAGCGATGAACCCCACACCACGTGAAAGACAAAGACTTGTTGTATGATTCCATTTGCCTTTTTTAAACAACTTGTACTTTTTAATTATAGTTTAGGATAGTTTTATGATAAATAAATATTAATTGCTCTGTGTTTCAAGGCTGTGTTTGCAATCTCACTTGTGATAACAAGAAATCGATCTGTTGGATTACTAATCCAAAGGAGAGGAGGAGGTATGCTTTCTTCATCTTTGATTATGTTTTATACTATGTGTTTTCTTATCTAATATGTTGTTGTGTTCTTCTGTTGCTAAGGATTTACTTACCAGGTGTTCTATAGTCTGTTCTGATTCATATCATTTTTATCAAGGGAAAGAAATGGAGGTTATCATTTCCATTGTTGGATCTCTTGCTGCCAAAGCTGCTGAGTACACTTTCGATCCTACTGCACGACAACTTAGTTACTTATTCAAGCATAAGACCAAGTTTCTGAACCTCCGGACTAAAGTTCGAGAACTGGAGGAAGCAAGACAAAGGATGCAACAATCTGTTGATGCGGCTAACAGGAAGGGGGAGGTGATTTTTGATGATGTTCAAAGGTGGTTGACAGAGGTCAATGAGAAGATCTCCCAGGAGACTGAAACAAAATTGCTGGAAGATGAAGAGAAATCAATGAAGAGGTGTTTCTCTAACTTTTTCCCTGATTTTAAGTCCCGTTATCTGCTCAGCAAGAAAGCGGACAAGGAGGCCGACGCCATAACTCAACTGCTGACTAAAAAGGATGAATTTAAGGAGGTTTCCTACCTTCCTCCTGTGGAAGTGAGAGAACTTATCAGACCTGTCAAAGAGTATGAGGCTTTCGGGTCAAGAATCATTGCTTTCGATGGGGTAATGGCGGCATTGAAAGATGATGCTATCAGCATAATTGGAGTGTACGGGATGGGAGGTGTGGGTAAAACCACCCTTGTCAAAGAGGTCGCTGGACAAGCCAAGGAGAAACTGTCATTCGATGAGGTGGTCTTCGTAGCTGTAACACAAACAGCAAACATGGTGAATATACAGAAGGATATTGCTGAGAAGGTAGGCATGGACTTCCACGAGGAGGGCATGGATGCAAGAGCCGCTCGACTTCGTCAAAGACTAAAGAAAGAGAAGAGTGTTCTTGTTGTTTTGGATGATATTTGGGTGTCCTTAGATTTGAGGTCACTAGGAATTCCTTCAGCAGACGAACACAAAGGATGCAAGATATTGATGACCTCCAGGAGCCTTGATGTGTTAAAAAGGATGGATTCGCACCATAACATTTCAATTGAAACATTGAAAGAAGACGAAGCTTGGAACCTATTCAAGAAAATGGCTGGTCAAATTGTGGAAAGAATTGACTTGCAATCTATAGCGGTTGAGGTTGCCAAAAGATGCGCAGGACTGCCAGTTGCTATTGCTACCATTGCAAAGGCTTTAAAGACCAAAGAGAGTTTGTTTGAATGGAGGGATGCTTTGCGACAACTAAGCAACCCCTCTGAAAGAAACTTCAAAGGCATACCAGGGGAGGCATATTCAGCCATAGAGTTGAGCTATAAGTTTCTAGAAGGTGATGAACTTGGGCCAATCTTTTTACTCTGTAGCATAATGGGTCATAATGCTGCCGTGGAGGATTTGTTGAGATATGCTACTGGTTTGGGTTTTATCCATGATGTCAACACGATGGAAGAGGCTCGAAATAGAGTCTTGACATTGGTGAGCAACCTCAAGGCCTCTTGTTTGTTACTCAAAGGTTCTCATCCGAACTGTTTTGATATGCATGACGTTGTTCGTGATGTTGCCCAATCCATAGCTTCAAGGGATCTACAGTGGCTAGCTTTATTCAAAGAGTGGCCAAATGAAGAGAAAATGAAAGAAAGCCAGCTGATAAGCATACAGAATGCCGAGGTTAGTGAGCTTCTTAATCATGAATTAGAATGTCCAAACCTGACCTATTTCTCCATTTATCTCGAGGATTCTTCTTTGAATATTTCAAATAACTTTTTTACCGGAATGCAAAGACTCAAAGTCTTGGAATTTGACAGAAAAAAGTTCACAACCTTGCCTTCTTCCCTTGGTTGCTTGAAAACTCTGTGTACACTGCGGTTGAGAGGTTGTGTCTTAGAAGATATAGGAATCTTGGGAGAGTTGGGAAATTTAGAAATACTTGACCTTCGTGAATCTAGCATTAAAGTTCTGTCCAAGGAAATAGGACAATTGACTAGGTTAAAACTGCTTGATTTGAGTGACTGTTACTATCTTGAAGTAATACCACCAAATGTTTTGTCAAAGTTATCCAACTTAGAAGAATTGTATTTGTATGGTAGCTTTGACAGATGGGAGGTTGAGGGAACTGAGAATCCAAGAAGGAATGCTAGTCTTGTTGAGTTGCAACATTTATCTCGTCTAACCACTTTGGAAATACATATTCCTGACGTGAAAACCATACCAAAAGATAACTTGTTTTTCGGAAAGATGGAAAGGTACAAGATTTCCATTGGAAATAAGAAGTGGGATTCTTATTACGATAGAAGAATGGAAACATCAAGAATGTTGAAGCTCAAGATGAATAGAAATATCCATTTGGTCGATGGGATTAAACTGTTGCTGGTAAAAACTCATAGCGTGCGTCTTGATGGATTTGAAGATGATGAAATGTTTTACCACCCAAATGCTGAATGTTTTGGGCAATTAAGATTCATAAAAGTTGAGAACTGTAATATGTTGAAGAATTTGTTCTCATTCTCCATAGCTAAAAGATTGAACCAACTTGAAGAACTGGAGGTATCCAACTGCAACAACATCACAGAGTTAATTGTAGAAGAAGAAGAGATTACTGAGAATGACATTTTAGAATTCAGAAAGCTACACATCTTGAAGTTGGATTGCCTAAATAGATTCAATGGCTTGAGGTACTCAAAAAATACACATCAATCCACTACTTGGCTTTTTGATAAAAAGGTATTTTGATTCATCTTTTTTTATCTTTTAGTTTTAAATTGAGTATCACGGATCAAGTTATATCAATTCAGTTGAAAAGTTTTTAAAAAATTAAATTATAAAATATTATTATAATAATTTTAGTAGCTTTATATAATATTTTGAAAGAAATTATTAGTTTTTAAAAGAAAATTATTATTAGTTATAATAACCACCCACTCCCATAAAAATAATATCATTCTAAATAAATAAAAAAATTCCAAACATTCAATATTTTAATAGAATTTTATTAATTCTACAAGCTAATTAGTAAAATTTTCCTACTTTTATATAAAATATTTTTTTATAATTATTTGTTAAATAAAAATTATAAGTTTATTGATATGTTGATCATTATGAATATATAATTTAACATAATTAAAAAAGAATTATTTATGATAATACAAAATATGTGTTTTTAATATATTTACAGGTTTTATTCCCTGCCTTGGAGGAGTTGAAAGTGAATAAATGTCCTAAGTTGAAGTATATATTTACTTCTTCTATGGTTAAAAGCTTTGTATATCTGAAAACACTCGAGGTTTTCAAATGTGATGAAATGGAAGTGGTGGTAGAAGGAACATTATCGACAGAAGAAGGGATTAACAATAGTTTCAGTGTGTTTCCTAAACTTGACTCTTTGACTCTGCTGAGGCTTCCCCAACTTAACAAGTTTTGTTGTGGAATGAATCCAATTGAGTTTCCTTTGTTAAGGAAGATAAATATATGGGATTGTACTGATTTGAACACATTCGTTTATGATGATGGAAAAGGTTCACCTTATTTCTTCAATGAAAAGGTATGATTTCATTTGTTGTTGTTTTACATAGTTTTTGATTAGGTAACAGATTAACGTGTTTTGCTATTTATGATTAGTACCATGTTAGAAGTTAAATAATAATAATATATAATAAATCTTTTCTTTAAATTAAGTCTATTTACTTTATTTATCTAACGTCGAATTGCCAATAAGAATTTAGTCGAAAGAATTAAAGGAAAAAAGCAAGAAAATAATACTCTGTATTTAACTAGAGAAAAATAATATACTAGTTATTGGTTCCATGGTAATACATACATAGAGGAATAAAAAATCCTTTGTCTTTCAATTTAATAAAAAGTCATTCATTGTAAAAAAGGAAAAATCAATCCTTTGTAGCCTCTTTCCTTGACTTGAATTCTTTTATTTTTTGTGATTTCTAGTTTATGACATATTCAAATAATTTTGCTTGTCCTGTGCTAGAGGAATTGAAGATTGAATTCATGAACTACTTGGAGAGGCTCTGGCCTGACCTACTTGTTCAACAGTCTTTTTCCAAACTAACTTCCATTGATTTGATTGGTTGTCCTAAGCTATTGAACGTTTTTCCGTTGAATCTGTTGACAAGACTTCAAAGGCTTCATACACTGAGAATATGGAATTGTGAGTCCGTTGAAGAAATACTCTTTGTATCTGAATCTGGAGGCAGCAGTCGTGCAATGACATTTGAATGTCCATCTTTGACATCCTTGGAGTTCTATTCCTTGCCAAATCTAAAGAGTCTCCATCATAACAAAATGCATACTATAAATTGGCCTTCATTGAAGGAGCTGAGAGTGTCTGGATGTGACAGAGTGGAGACATTGTTTTCTTCTGGAGAACCCAGTACTGAACAGCCCTTGTTTTGGGTGACTGAGGTATCATCCTATTCTTAGTCCCACAAACTAGTACAGTTATTTATTTGACTACAAAGAATCATCTGTTTCTGTTGTTAACAAGGACTGTGAAATTGTGCAGTCTACGTTTCCAAATCTACAGAAACTCACTTTTTATTGGAATGCTGGAATGAAAGGCCAACAACAGCAGCAACTCTTATCTTCCTATTTTCCCAACCTAAAAGTTGTTGAACTTGAGGGTTACCCGGAGCAAGTAACCGTATTGCCATCTTATTTGCCCCAGTTGTTATCTTTACCCAGTCTTCAAACACTTGAAATAAGCTATTCTTCTTTTAAAGAGCTGATATTCCAAAGTGAAGATGGTGGTGAGGAAAAGCCTGCATCACTCCTACTCTCTCAGATAACTGAATTAAGGCTGGAACATCTTCCTGAATTGATGCATCTATGGAAGGAAAAGGAAGGATTCCAAAATATAAGGAGGCTGGATGTTTCCGTCTGCACTGAATTAAAACTTAATCTAGTTCCGTCCTCGGTATCTTTCCGAAATCTTCTGACTTTGAATGTAAGTAGATGCGATGGACTCATAAAATTAATCACACCTTCCACAGCCAAAAGTCTAGTGCAGCTCAAAGAAATGATTATATCCAGTTGCAGAAATATAAAAGAAATCATACAGGATGGGGACGATGATGATGAAATCAGTTTCCCCCAACTCCACCATTTGAAACTTTTTTCTCTACCACAGCTAGAAAGCTTCTGCTCATCGGAGAAGTATACCTTTGGATTCCCAGCCTTAAAAAGTGTACAAATATATGCTTGTCCAAAGATGAAGATGTTCTCTCAAGGAGACTCAAACACTCCATTGTTGCACAAAGTACAAGTAGAAAAGTGGGAAGGTAAAGAGCGGTGGGAAGGCAGCCTTAACAGCACCATACAACAACGATTTAGAGAACAGGTATGTTCTCTCAAATTTATTTCCAAATTTCACTATGGCACTTGCAGATCCAAACCTGATGGAAGCTCTTAAAGTCCAGATTCATGTGGTTGGAGCCCCACAAGTAGAGTCCTCCATCATAGCCACACTTCACTACCAAATTGTCTATAGAATCCAAGATCATGCCTTTAGACTCTCTGGATGTGGATCAGGAGACTCGTCACTGTTAATCTCTGTCAATACCCAGGAACAACCACACTGTATACATGTTCCCAGACAGTTATCAAATAAGGAGCTTATCCAATTATTGCCAGAGAAATGGAACACCAGCTATGAGCAGATTCATGACAAAAAACAGCAGATCAGATCTTCTACCAGCAGGATTATCACTAAAGACGATGGTACTTCAGAAATCAGATTTGACCACGGCCATTTGAACAAGGCCCCTACCCCAATTATCTTCCCAACGCAGCTAATGATGAACCCCATGGGAAACCCTGCAAAATCTCATGACAAAAATGATGTTGATTGCTGCTGTGAATTATGTCATCCAGACTCGTTAAGCGAGATGATCGAGAAGTTTGACTCCAATGGTAGACCTGTCTACTTCTTCAAAAATCCAGTTACAGGCCATTGTCCTTGGCCATAAACAGGCACTGCCTTTTAGCTACAGTATTTATTTCATCCTTGCCGATACAACTAACCACACTCTTAGTATACATATTCTAAGTTTCCCAGGTTTCTGGTGCAACAGGATCCATTTTCATGGCAAGTTGAGAGCATACGCCAGGAAAACTCACGAGAGATCTGTCTTTATAACTTCATAAGGAAGACAAGTAAGAGAGGAATTTAGAAAGCCATACTCGAGAATTTTATTACTCCAACCACTCTTACTTGATACATTACACCCTTCTCCTTTTATAGCCGAAGGAGAATAGTAGACTTCTTTTACAAAGCATTATTTCGGATAAGTCTCTAGAGTTCGGGTGCTCATTGGGCCCCATCGACAACTCATAAGATTCTCTTCCAAAAGCAAACTTATCTTACAAAAGCAACTTTATAAAAAGCTTATAATAAATATTTTATCTTTAAGAGCCTTATCTTCATTAAAGTAGCTGGCACAAATCTGGGTAATAGTCTCATGTCTGATCCGGACTTCTGGATGATATCGAAGATGGGCAGTTTGTAATAAAACCTTGCCTAGTAGTCTGACTTGTCTGATTATCCATCTTCTTCTGTTGACAAGTCTCTTGGCTTCAATTCTTTTATTAACCGGGCATGCCATAGTTTGATTAGAGGATAGACAAGTCTTTATATATAGACGCGATGTCTTCCTCCATATCTTCATAATCAGTTGAGTCTTCGCTGGAAAGATTCATTTCAACAGTCCGGTTTTCCTTTTGGTCTTGTCGTCTTCTTTTGGCAATCTAGAAAGCTTGGTAATGGATGTCAGGATCAAGGTCTTTATCCTGATCTATTTTGCTGGCAGAGCTTGTCTCCCACGCGTATGATTGTGACCATTCGCTAGGGTCTGGTATTGGTATTTGTTCTCTGTATTCTCTCTGTGCTTCCATTATTGATTTATGGTATGGCGTAAGCAGTGACGTATCTTCTGGCCATGCGTCCCAAGGTGCTTGAACTTCTGGAGGGGGCCAGATTTCCATTGGAATTTGTTTGTTGATTTGGCACAGATATCTCTGGAGTTCTCTATATCCTTCTCTGTTTTTCCGTATGTCTTCAGGATAGATTCTGTGTATCCATGCCGAAGGAAAGGTACCAAGCTGTTTTGACAGACCATGATGCATAAAGTAGTGAGGCTTGTAGAAAATTATCAGGACAAATTTTCCTGGAGTCCTCATTCCTTCTCTGGTCAACATTTCACTCCATTGAGTAATTGGATAAAACCAATTGAATAAAGTGGACAGATTTTTGAATTCGGAGTTCTCTAAACCTTTGGAGGCACGATCAAGAAATTCTTGTAGATCAAGGAGATTGAACTGGATAGCGATATGGTGAATATGGGAAAGGTACCATAATAACCATTTCAGTTCATCGGGAACTTCTGAAAATTCAAAATTTATGGGATGGATGAATGTGTAGTCTGGATGAAGCCCAAATGGGTTTAGGCATAGACCTCCATAGTTTCGGAAAACTTCGAGTTGGTAGACAAAGATCATCTCCTTGGTGTGGGAGTGGAATTTATTTTCAATGACCAATTTGTAAACCTCAGGAGGAAATTCAGGGTTTAGATTTGGAGGTATGTCGAAAGCAGTTTCTTTTGTTGACTTGGGTTTTCCTTTTGGTTTTGACCGAGGGGAAGCTGAAGAGCTGGATTGGATCATGTGGACTTTCTGGGCTTCTATTGGTCTGGTTAAAAAATCAGCTAGGGTATTGGATTTCCCTTTTATGTGTCTACATTCAAAAGAGTATTTGGAAAACCATTCGGCCCACCTAAGTAACTGAGAGTGAGGGATCATTTTTTGTTTGAATTTGAGCATTTGAGGGAAGGATGACATATCCATTTCGATCAAAAAATGGTATCCAATTAAATGGAATTCGAATTTGGATATACCTCTTTTGACTGCCAAGATCTCCTTGAATGTTGAATGATAGTGCATCTCAGCTTCTGAAAACCTTCCACTCTTGTATCCACATAAGCGTCTCTTCGAGTCTTTTTCTTCTATGAGTATTGCACCCCAGTATTTATCACTGGCATCCGTTTGTAGAATTCTTCTCCCATCAGAAGGGATTTGTAAAGGTGGAAGTTGCTGTAACCTATTCTTTAGGCTCTTGTTGCTTTGGTGTGATTATCACTCCACGGGGGGGCATCTTTCTTGAGCAGTTTTCTTAAGGGATTTGTGTATTTGGAGATATGTGGAACAAAATCTCTCAAATAGTTGACTATCCCAAGAAATTGCAGCACTTGTTTCTTTGAAAGGTCCTTTTTTGGAAATTTAAGGACTTCTTGTGCGATGTGAGGTCCTGGATGGAATTTTCCTTCTTTAATATGCATTCCAAGGAATTCAATTTCCTTTTGTGCCACGTGCATCTTCTTTTCTGCAAGCATTATTCCATGTTGTTTGACCAGATTTTTGAATTCTTCTAAGAGTCTTTGATGATGTTCTTCGTCTGGGCTGTATAGTAGTATGTCATCGATATAGATCAAAGCCTGGGATAATATGGGCTGAAAGATTTTTACCATGGCCTTCTGGAAAAGTGATGGCGCTGTCTTAAGATTATGATGTACTGGAGTACTCAGAGATTGGTGGATCTCTATTTCCCCTGCAGACCAGACTCAGTTTCTTGTCCAGCAAGATTTTTCGCTAGCCATTCGGATTTTGCATCAATGTTTACTTGGAGATCCAGACGACATCCGAACCTTGATGAGAAAGGAATTCTTTAAACGGAGATGTTGTTCTTATAAAAAAGGAGACTTGGAGAAGCATTTTAGTATCATGATCAAGCTTTTCTATAAGCTAGGTGCTGATATCAGTCTTAAACAGGTAATCCTATCCTCAATTCCGGAAATCCTCCAAAATTCTGTTGAAAGACATCTACTGCAACACCAACAAAGCATTCTTCAACTGTCGGTCGGAGAGATACAACAGAAAACTTACATGGCTCTTGAAGAGATTTGCGACAGGAAGAAGATAATAAAAGAATACATGTCAGGCAACAAAGAATTAGACAATACCTGCAGAGAAAAAGGTTTCGAGATCAAATGCCAAAAAGAACGCCATTGCAAATGCAGAACAAAGAAGAAGTTCTATAGAGAAAAAAGAAAAGGCCCAAAAGGATTCTCTTCTCAAAAGATTCTTAGAAAAGACGGCAAATGGAGATATCTGAGGAAGAAGAGACACAGAGGAACAAAATCCTCCAAATGCTACCTATGTGGAAAAACTGGGCATTTTGCGAAAGCCTGCCCAAAGAATAAAAGTTCCAAGATGATAGAGAAGATCCAACAGGAAACTGGAATCTACTTGTCACAAGAGGACGATCTTGAATCCCTCTTCTCCATCGAAGATGAACCTACAGACCAATCAGTTATTGCAATCCAAAACCTCCAAGAGAACGATACTACCGAATGGTCCTCAGAAGATGGAATCTACATGCTACAAAGCAAGATCGACAACTGTATGTCCTCCACAGTTCCAATCCCTCATATTATTGCCACGATTTATCTGGGAAAATATGAAAAGCCAAAGCAAGTTGTCGCCTTCATTGATACGGGAGCAGCAGAGACGATAATGAATCCCGACGTTCTTCCCTCAACATGGTGGAAACCACATAAGAAGTATTTCAATTCTGCAGCAGACCAAGTTTTTGCTACGCATCTGATCAGTAAGCCTATTACCATTCAATTTTTTCCAGGATGTTCCATAACAACTACTGTCCTTGGTTCCCATCTACCTGGAAAAGATTTAGTAGTGGATTTTGATATCTACAACAAAGCAAAGTACCTGAGAATACTTCCGAATGGTCTTAAATATAAAACTATGTTTAAGCCTTTCGTAAGTATACCACGGCTTTTTTCTATAGAACCAAGAGAAGCATTCTTGATCCTCACTGAAGAATTAAGAAGAATATCATGCGCAGAATCACATAAGGAATTCTTGTCCAAATGCGATCATCCTTTATGGAAGAATCCCGACTTCTTTATCAAACTTCCGTTTAAGAAGAATGAGGATATCAACCCAACAAAGGCCAGTCATTCTGGACTGAACCCGGAGCTCCAGATAATGGCAGAAAAGGAGTGTGAAGAACTTCTCCAACAAGGGTTAATCGAACCTTCCAGCTCACAATGGGCCTGCGAGGCATTCTATGTCAACAAAAGATCAGAACAGGCCAGAGGCAAATTGAGGCTCGTGATAAACTACCAGCCCCTCAATCACTTTCTAATGGATGACAAGTTCCCGTTACCAAACAGAAATATTCTATTTTCTAGCCTTGCTCAAGCCAGATTATTCTCTAAATTCGATCTTAAAGCAGGATTCTGGCAAATAGGAATACAACCAGACGAAAGAGCAAAAACGGGTTTTTGCATTCCAAACAGGCACTACCAATGGACCGTGATCCCATTCGGGCTTAAGACAGCGCCATCACTTTTCCAGAAGGCCATGGTAAAAATCTTTCAGCCCATATTATCCCAGGCTTTGATCTATATCGATGACATACTACTATACAGCCCAGACGAAGAACATCATCAAAGACTCTTAGAAGAATTCAAAAATCTGGTCAAACAACATGGAATAATGCTTGCAGAAAAGAAGATGCACGTGGCACAAAAGGAAATTGAATTCCTTGGAATGCATATTAAAGAAGGAAAATTCCATCCAGGACCTCACATCGCACAAGAAGTCCTTAAATTTCCAGAAAAAAGACCTTTCAAAGAAACAAGTGCTGCAATTTCTTGGGATAGTCAACTATTTGAGAGATTTTGTTCCACATATCTCCAAATACACAAATCCCTTAAGAAAACTGCTCAAGAAAGATGCCCCCCCGTGGAGTGATAATCACACCAAAGCAATCAAGAGCCTAAAGAATAGGTTACAACAACTTCCACCTTTACAAATCCCTTCTGATGGGAGAAGAATTCTACAAACGGATGCCAGTGACAAATACTGGGGTGCAATACTCATAGAAGAAAAAGACTCGAAGAGACGCTTATGTGGATACAAGAGTGGAAGGTTTTCAGAAGCTGAGATGCACTATCATTCAACATTCAAGGAGATCTTGGCAGTCAAAAGAGGTATATCCAAATTCGAATTCCATTTAATTGGATACCATTTTTTGATCGAAATGGATATGTCATCCTTCCCTCAAATGCTCAAATTCAAACAAAAAATGATCCCTCACTCTCAGTTACTTAGGTGGGCCGAATGGTTTTCCAAATACTCTTTTGAATGTAGACACATAAAAGGGAAATCCAATACCCTAGCTGATTTTTTAACCAGACCAATAGAAGCCCAGAAAGTCCACATGATCCAATCCAGCTCTTCAGCTTCCCCTCGGTCAAAACCAAAAGGAAAACCCAAGTCAACAAGAGAAACTGCTTTCGACATACCTCCAAATCTAAACCCTGAATTTCCTCCTAAGGTTTACAAATTGGTCATTGAAAATAAATTCCACTCCCACACCAAGGAGATGATCTTTGTCTACCAACTCGAAGTTTTCCGAAACTATGGAGGTCTATGCCTAAACCCATTTGGGCTTCATCGAGACTACCCATTCATCCATCCCATAAATTTTGAATTTTCAGAAGTTCCCGATGAACTGAAATGGTTATTATGGTACCTTTCCCATATTCACCATATCGCTATCCAGTTCAATCTCCTTGATCTACAAGAATTTCTTGATCGTGCCTCCAAAGGTTTAGAGAACTCCGAATTCAAAAATCTGTCCACTTTATTCAATTGGTTTTATCCAATTACTCAATGGAGTGAAATGTTGACCAGAGAAGGAATGAGGACTCCAGGAAAATTTGTCCTGATAATTTTCTACAAGCCTCACTACTTTATGCATCATGGTCTGTCAAAACAGCTTGGTACCTTTCCTTCGGCATGGATACACAGAATCTATCCTGAAGACATACGGAAAAACAGAGAAGGATATAGAGAACTCCAGAGATATCTGTGCCAAATCAACAAACAAATTCCAAAGGAAATCTGGCCCCCTCCAGAAGTTCAAGCACCTTGGGACGCATGGCCAGAAGATACGTCACTGCTTACGCCATACCATAAATCAATAATGGAAGCACAGAGAGAATACAGAGAACAAATACCAATACCAGACCCTAGCGAATGGTCACAATCATACGCGTGGGAGACAAGCTCTGCCAGCAAAATAGATCAGGATAAAGACCTTGATCCTGACATCCATTACCAAGCTTTCCAGATTGCCAAAAGAAGACGACAAGACCAAAAGGAAAACCGGACTGTTGAAATGAATCTTTCCAGCAAAGACTCAACTGATTATGAAGATATGGAGGAAGACATCGCGTCTATATATAAAGACTTGTCTATCCTCTAATCAAACTATGGCATGCCCGGTTAATAAAAGAATTGAAGCCAGGAGACTTGTCAACAGAAGAAGATGGATAATCAGACAAGTCAGACTACTAGGCAAGGTTTTATTACAAACTGCCCATCTTCGATATCATCAAGAAGTCCGGATCTGACATGAGACTATTACCCAGATTTGTGCCAGCTACTTTAATGAAGATAAGGCTCTTAAAGATAAAATATTTATTATAAGCTTTTTATAAAGTTGCTTTTGTAAGATAAGTTTGCTTTTGGAAGAGAATCTTATGAGTTGTCGATGGGGCCCAATGAGCACCCGAACTCTAGAGACTTATCCGAAATAATGCTTTGTAAAAGAAGTCTACTATTCTCCTTCGGCTATAAAAGGAGAAGGGTGTAATGTATCAAGTAAGAGTGGTTTGAGTAATAAAATTCTCGAGTATGGCTTTCTAAATTCCTCTCTTACTTGTCTTCCTTATGAAGTTATAAAGACAGATCTCTCGTGAGTTTTCCTGGCGTATGCTCTGCAACTTGCCATGAAAATGGATCCTGTTGCACCAGAAACCTGGGAAACTTAGAATATGTATACTAAGAGTGTGGTTAGTTGTATCGGCAAGGATGAAATAAATACTGTAGCTAAAAGGCAGTGCCTGTTTATACAAGTGGTGCATTGTAATTCATAGACAATGATGAACTTAAACATGATCATTGCAATCAATATAGAATATCATGATCAAAGAATATGAGAAATCTAAATAACATCAAAACAAACTTTAAACTATCAATTTTGATTCAATTTTTAATAAATAAAATATAGGAATCAGAAGAATTTTTAGTGTTAGATTTAGTAGGTTAATGAATATTGAGTGAGGTGATATTGCTTTTTAGAAAAAATTGCTTTCTTTTTTGATAGAATAAAATTCTATTTATACAAATATGTATATAAAAGAATAGTAAAGAGAAGATTGAAGCAGTGTTTTTTGGTTCTCTTGGTATAATGAATGCAACTTCTACCGCTAAACTTCAAGCAAAGATTGCCGCGAACAAGGACGAAGCCATTTGAAGTGGGAAGGAAATCACTCTTCACTCTTAAAGATTTTTTTTTAAATTTATTTTCTTATTTAATTTTTGATGTTTGTGTATATTTAATTTTCAATGTCATAACAAGTTTTAAGTATTTTTTTTTTTTGAAATTATGTTTTAAGTATTTTTCTTATTTTTATATCATGTCTTAATACATAATATATATATATATATATTGAAAGACCTCATATTTTATCCATTTATCTCAATGTGTCATTTATTGTCTAGTTTTAGATTTAATATTTTAGATATTAAAATATTATATTGATTGAATATTGTTCGATTATTATTATCGTTAGTATCAGGGACGGAGATATGTATGTAATGGTAGGGGCTCTTGCCCCTCCAATTTTTTTTGGTATATATAATAGCATTTAGGGTCCCTATTAGTTTAAATAGTGATTAAATAAGGTTTTTGTCCCTCTCATTTTTTATATTTTAAAGCTTAATAGAACTTTGCCCCTCTCAACGTTTGATATTAGCTTCGTCCTTGATTAGTATAATATATATAAAAAAATCAAATATATTCAAACACTAAATATCCTTCTATTTATAAATAGGGAGGAGTACGAGAAACACCACATATTAATAAAAATCTGACGCAATTTAATTTTCTGAAACAATTGCATATTTTAACTAATATTAAATTTTTTCGATTAATTGAATATAATTTTCGTTCGTATAATATATATGAAAACGTGAGATTAAGTAGGCTAAAATTCAATTCTCATTTAATATCTCTCTATTTATTGGTGAGGAGATATCTCAATAATATAAATAATATAAATACTCATTTGGTTGGGTTTCTTGGTGTGTTAACCTTAATGAGTTAGCATGGGCCGTGGGTTACCCACCCATAAACACAAACTCGTTCCGCTTTGAGAAATGCCCACGGGAAAATCTTCAACAAACACTACAAAATAAAATAAAAATAAGGGTAAACTAACTCAGTGACCACCAAATTAATTGAGGATATTTATTTTGGTCACTCAACTAAAGAACTCGTCAATCATGTCATCCAACTAAAGAACCTGGTTGGAGAGAAAAATATATTAAATAATATATAAAAATAAATTAATAAAATGCAGGGATTAAATGTGTAATTATAAAAATTTTATTAACTGCCACGTCACTGCCGTTATTTTTTCTGTTAGAATTTTGACGACGGTGACTCAAATAGGTAGGATTTCAAAGTTGGGTGACCTAATTGACGAGTTCTTTAGTTGGGTGGCCAAAATAGGTATCCCCAATTAGTTCGGTAGTAACTGGGGTAGTTTACCCTAAAAATAAAACAAAATAGATTTATATTCGATATATAGCTGTAAAAACAAATTTTCTAAAGAAATATAAATTATAATCCCCAATAAGGTAGTGATACGTGTCACCACTTAATTAAAAAATTATATTATTTTATTATAATAAAATTCAGATTAAATTTAAAAAATATATAAATAACAAGGAATAAATGTGTAATTATTTTATTTTGTTTTTAACTGCGAAGTCATCAGTCCGTTAGTTTTTAACGATCGGTGACTATATTGATATCATTTTAATAGTTAATTGATATATTTGATTCTTTTTAAAGTATGATGGCCATTTCGATACCAACCCTATAGTATGGTGGCTATCTGTGTAGTTTACCCTAAGTTCATTTGCATGATTTTACATCCAACATTAAAAAATCCGATTAGAAGCGACAATCTGTAAGTTTAACGAGATAAGATATTTGTAACACCCCAAAATCAGGTTAGTAAAACGACTCGAATCAATTGTAGATTAAACCGAATCATGTGATAATTGGATTAAGAATAAGAGACTTAATTAAATTAAATGAGAGATTGAAGTTGCATGAAAAATATAGGAATTCCCTAAACTACCCTTTATAATAAATTGAGTTTAGTTATAAGAAGAAGGACAAGGTGGTCATTTCATGCCCAATTAATGAGCAAATAAATAAACCAAATTCTCATCTTCTTCCTCATTTTCACGAGAGAAGCAAAGGAGAAGGGAAAAAAAATTTGGTTTCAAGGGGGATTAAAGAGGGAAGCTCCAAAACTTTGCATGGTTAGAGATTTGATCTAGAAATTCAAGCCTAAATACCTTGGTAAGTTTCTTTTTCCCTAAACCAAAAGTGTTAGGGTTTTGGAAAATTTGGGGTTTTGATTAATTTAAGATGTTTATAAGTTAATTAGGTTGATAGGAACCCAATTTAAAGATTATGATGCTTGGGTTTGGTTATTGAAGTATGAACATTGAATTAAGAAGCTTGAATTTGGGATTTTTGTAAATGTATTATGTGGGTTAATTCATTTGGTATTATGGTGAAATTTGGGAATTGGTAATGTTAGTTTAATCCTTATAATGCTGGAAATTCATGTGAATGTTGGGAAAGTGGAAATTGGAACCATGAAATAAAAGTAGCCGAAATCACCTAGAAAATGCTATTTCGAGTAGCCAACTTTGAGAAATTCCCTAGGTCGGGATTTAAGGAGTTAGGTTCTGAAATTTTAAACCATGATACTCATGTATACCTAGTTCAAGTGAAAATTTATGGAACCCCAACCCGAGTTCGGTAGAAAAAGTTATAAGCGTTGCCGTAAGGGCTGTCCGAACAGTCCCGAAACTGGACAGGTCTGTTCGAATGAAATCTGGTACCGTTCGGCTGAGAATTAAAATATGAGATTAATTTATCTTTGTAGAGGATTCTCTTAGCTTTCCAAATAGGTATTATAAGCTCGAATCGGACATCGGAGCTAGGAGATACGATCGTTTCGCTAAAGGATAGCAAAGCTGTCCCGAATAAGCAAATAAGCAAATCTACATTTGTTAAAGTATGTAACCCTTAGAATTAAATGGTTTAGATATGCCCTAATGAATTATTATATGATTTTGGTTTTTTAGAGAATCAAAGAGAAGAAAATATCGAAGAAGAGGAGAGACACGATCAAGCTCGGAAAAGGGGCAAGGGGATCACGATCTACAATCCCTAAATAGCTTGGAAACATTGTAAGTGTGGCAAATCTTAGGGTTAGGACCTAGGGTCCTAACCACCTTTGTTATTTGAATTGATTTGAAATGTAACCGGACTAATAAATTATTTGATAACACGGGAAGGAGGATTAAATGTTAATGACATGTTTGATGCCATGATTCTATGCTAGATGTTAAACTAGCTTAATACATTTTGCATAGCTCGGAAATGCCGAGGTAAGTAACGGTACGCGGCTACGAATGCCAGGTATGTGATTCATGCATGAAGCATGTTATGTGATTTGATCATTTGTTTGGTAATATGATGGGTAAGACCTTATGATAGCATACTACATGCTTTTGCTTTGATAATGTGACATATGCTTTGGTTGGTAGCATGACACATGCTTTAGTATGTTAGTATGACATGCATATTAATATTGATACCATGTTATATCATGATTGTGATAAAGAGCTGATAATATGATTGAAAAGATCAAATGTAAATGAAACTCCGATTGAGCCTTGGTCGTTAGTTGGTCATAGGTAGTACGGCATGCCTAGAGTCTGAGCTCATTTGATTAGTACTTCGGTACTTCTGTTGGTACTATGGGTACCTTTGTTTGGTGGTTAGTCACCATTTGTAGATACCATGGGTATCTTTTGTTAGTGTCTTTGTGGCACTTCTGTCAGTACCTTTGTGGTACTTCTGTTGACTCGCTTACCTAGTCTAACTACACCGAGGTATCATTTGTAACCTATTCGAAAGATCAAGATTAAGTTATTGCTATTGAGCTTTTGAAATGACATTGCTATCAAGCATTTGATATGTTATTGCCATCGAGCATCCGATATGATATTGCTACGAGCATTTGATTACATATTGCCATTGAGCATTTGATTACATGTTGCCATTGAGCATTTGATTATATGTTGCTATCGAGCATTTGATATGATATGACCTTCGGGCAATTGATATGATTTTGCCATAGAACCTTTGGATATTGAGCTACCATAGAGCATCTAAGCATGAATTTACTATTGAGCATATAGTTGCGAATTTAGTTTGCATGCTATTGGTATGTTGAATTGGATACATGACAAGTATGATAAATAAGTTACATGTTGAGCATGTTATATGATATATGAAATGCTATGTGAAATTGATTAGTTGCTTACTTGAAGCATGTTAATTTATTTAATCAATGTCTAATTGGTTAGACTTAGGGCTGCCTTACTAAGTACTTCGTAAGTACTTACCACTCTTTGTTTCCTCCTTTCCAAAACAACAGGTTATCGGAACAAGGGGATAGATTGATTTTGGATCGCGAGCAAGGATACCGAGCAAGCTAAAGTATGGTATTTTGAACTTTTGTAACTCCTAGTTTATGGTGGCATAGGAAGCATGCTTAGAATGAATTAAGCATTTGATATTTTGATCATGGTTTGTATATATGATTATCTGCGCTATTGGTATGTAAGCCATAAGGCAATAGGTTCATGGTAGACTAGCCTTGCATAATTTGAGCTCTTGGCTTATGACTTGTATAAGAAGGTCTTGGTGATATGTATGCGCTAAGTAAGTAATCGTCTTGGTATGATAAACATGGAACTAACTATGGTATAGTTAGATTAGGTCTCATGTCGATAGTCCATGGCATATGATGGAAAAAATGGCCATTTAATTAAAGTTGATAGAATTGGTAAAAGACTATTGATGTTTAATCATGTTGAACTTGTCCCTTGAGGTTAGGGATGATTTGAGACCATATAATGGTCTTTGGTTAGTGTTTAAATGCCTTAAAAGATAAAAACCTGCTCATTTCGAGCAAGGGTATCGATACCAGTCCAAGGTGTATCGATACCCCCTTGTAAATGGTCATCTGGTTCGAAGCATAGTCCGATACCATCATTGGCAGTGAAGAATGGCACCGAAGCATGGTTCGATGCCAGGCTTCCTTATGCCTTCCCTGGTTCGATACCAGTATCGAACCAGGCCAACCAACTTCAGTCAACAAGCCAACATGGAGGCCCGGTTCGATACATGGTTCGATACTGGGGCTTCCAGTAGCATTTGGCATCGAAGCCTGGTTCGAACTAGGGTGCCTTGCCCTAAAGTCAATTGGTCAACGGTCAACACCTTTGACCGGCATCGAACCATGGTTCGATACATGGTTCGATACCACCTTAGAGGGGTATCGATACCCCTAGCTAAATTGGTTTAAATCTGAGAAACGAAAGTTAGCTTGGTCTATAAGATAATGTTAATAATGATTAAAGGAATGAATTGGATAATGGTTTAGATCGAGCTCAATTGAGTTTGTAATTGATATATGAATGAAAATTGAGAAACGATATGATTAATTGAATAAGTATGAAAAAGTTTTTAATTGGTCCTCAAAGTTGGATAGGTATTACACGAGGTTGGGCTCGTAATGGATTACAAAGTGCGTGAAAGGTCTTATAAATGGATAAAAGGATTAATAATTGAATACATATCCGGTTTAAATACGAGTTAAATGTCCGGTCGACGCCCCCGTCTCCTAACCCGGGGCGAGGGTGTCACAATATTAGATCATTTAAACATTATTAAAATGAAAAAGAATTAAGATGATCACCCCTCTAATGGAGTAATAATTTTTTGCCTCTTGATCGTGTCTTTTTTAATACTTTTTGTTAAAAAAATCTAAAATAAATAAATAAATTCTAAATCTTAACCTAAACCATGAATCCTACATCTTAAAAAATACACTCTACCTCAAATTCCCTAAACCCTAGTCACAACCCCCTAAACTTGAACCCTAAACCCTAAATCACTAATTTAAAATGAAGACATCAATGAAAACACAATTAGAAAGTAGACGATTTGTACCCTTTAATGGGTATCTGTAAAACTCAATAAAGATATCAGCGAGTCAGAAGCTAATAATTAAATAAAAATATTAGATTTACGATATAAAAAATTAGGTTAAAAATATTCTCATATTATTTTTAAGTATTCGATTTTAATTAATTAACTAATAAATTAAATATTGAAAATCATATTAAAAATTAATTAGACTTACAAACTATTTAAATTAATATTAAGACTTTTAAAATTGTCTGACTTAATAGCTCAAGTGAAAAAGTCTTATAGAGATAAGCATATCATCAAAATTCAAAATCATCTTGAATCTCTTTGTATCTATTCGATCAAGACGCATTATGGATGAAAAAAAGAGTGATGAACGATCTAAACTATCAGGCTGAATGTTCTGCTACTTAGGATTGATTACATCGACAAACAATCATTAATTGAGAGGGATCTACCTTTATATGATCATCGACAAAATTTTAATAAAAAATAACGTTGATTAAATCTCTGCGCTAGCAATAAACGACCGTTAGGGTATACTGAATCATGTTCAGAGAAAATAAAACAAACTGTAAAACAATATATATATATATATCATATAAGACTAGAAGAAAACGCGTGTTACAATAATAGAAGAAGAATGAGTCATAAAAAAAATTCTTATTAAAAAATAAATATAATAATAAACACCGACGATCGACAACTTATAACTAAATAATTATCGATTGTCGGTTAACATAAAAAAAATCTTAGTCACATGATATTTGATGTTCCTTTTATACATAGAAGTCAATAATTAATTAGTTAAGTGATGTAATTGTCACTTTGTTAAGCAACTAATTACTTTTATGATGCTTTTTCTCAAGAATATTTCTTCCATTTATTTTCTATTTCGTTGGTTACACGTAATTAGAATGTAATTATCGTACTCTTAAATCATAGTACTAAAGCCAACGAACTTTTAAATTTGTTGACTTTACCGGTAATCAACTAACTTTTATATTAAAATAATAAATTTAGGATTTAAAGTTAATAGTTACGATTAAGATTTAAAGAATTAGAGATAAGATGTATTTTTAAGGTTTAGAGTTTAAAGTTTAAGATAAAAAATTAAATTGAAGTTTAGAATTTGATTATTTGAAAATTTATGCAAGGTTTGATATTTTTTATTATTCTTTTGATTTTTAGGTTCGCCCTAACTAATCGGGACAAACCCGTATTGTATACCTAATTTAAGTGTGTGTCTTTCGGTTAGAATTTTTTGCACCTCAAACTTAAAGCTACTTAAAAAAACCACACTACTTGCACCAAGTTTTGTCATTAACGTTTATTCTTCAAACATTAAAATAAAAACTATTTTAACATATATTTTTTTGACAAAGCCTAATTTTTATTTCTATCTGAAGGAGGATAAGGGAGAGACTTTAAAAAAAATATTTCTGGTAGATATTAAATTTAAAATTAAAAAAAAAATAAAAATAAATAATTAACTCTGACCAACCGATCATGATCATGTGCTTATAGTAATATAATTTAAGTGTAAATAAATAAAATAATATTTATTAAGCTTAGTCTCGAAAATCTCTACCTAAATTTTATCAGTGGTCAATTGCACAAGCTGACAGGTGGTCTAATAGAACGTGCGAAAACTATTAATTAAATTCCAATAAAATAAATAAATAAATATATTTTTTAAATTTTAAAATTCTGCTAAATTTATTTTCACTTAGGTGATGACATCAAATAAATAAAATAAAGTTGACATTATATAATTGTTTCTATTTATACAACTACAATCCATTTATCTTACACGATTATTATTATTATTATTATTATTATTTGTCTTTTATACTTATATAATATTAAATAAAATAATTAAAACTTACATCTTAAATATTGAAAAGGTTATTCTTTCAATTTTTGTAAATATGTTTTATACATAAAATAATAAATAAAAGTTGACATGCATGAATCCTTTATCACTACAACAAAATTGACCTTGAGCAATATTAATAAATAGTTGCTTAAACAACAAATTTCATTGCAATAAAGTTTAGGCAATGGTTTCCGAATCAACTGAATCGAGTTAAAAATTTTAAATTATTCAAATGTATTATTTTATTTTATGATTCAAATTCTATTTAATATTTTTTTAATTCGATTCAATACGATTTAAATTTTGAGTTTATATACAAATTTAATTGTAATTATTTATAATGTTATAATACATATTAATTTCAATTTAAAAAAATTCTATATTTATATACGATATACATGTATATATTTCTTCATATTTTTACATGTGATATACATAATATATAGGGGGAAGTAAGAGACTCGATTCAAACTTAAAAATTGATCAACTAATTACTAAAAATTTTAAGTTATTCAATTTTTCATTTTATACACAAACTTTATTTATTTTTTAATCTAAGACAGACATTTTGCAATGAGTCAAGTCAAATAATTTATTTTTTGAATCGAATTAAGTTTTGCTCACCTATAAGTTTCGTAACCATTGTGTATGTATCGTTGTTGAAACTCAAAAACAAAGATTTTGGTCTTACTTTTATATATAATCTCGTCTATATCTAATTTATTGAATGGTTAATTCAGATCGAATATTATGAATATAATAATTTTTATTTAATAAAAAATTAAAATTTATCTAGTTGGATTTTAAGTTAAGAAATCAGCATGAGGTGAAGAACATGAAATAAGAAGCAAGTGCTTAATCAATTGTAATCTAACACAACGCTCTATGCTGGCAGCCTGAAATCGGGTAAATGCCAATAATGGTGGTTCACATGTCCCTCTCCCCTCCCTTTTTCTTACACCGCTCTCTTTAGTCCGTTTATTAACCCCACGCGCCTCCCTAAACGGCTGAATATGTCATCTCTCTTGCACGTGTATTACACGCGCTTCACGTGTGATGCTTTTAAATACGCAGATGATGTAATTAAAAATGACAATTAAATATCTGCCTAGAACTGGCAAAGTTAATGACCATTTTAGCCTTTGTTTTTATGTTGCCCCTGGTGTCGTACGGAAACAGCTTAGCCAAAGAGAAGTCGGTGTACCAATTAGGGTGCGCAAAAATATATGATTCGATTGATTTGATTTAATTATTCACTGATTTGATTTAAAATTTTAGATGTTTAATCTGATTTTTATTTTTAGATTGAATATCTGATTTGATTTGTTATTTTTTAGATCGAATATAAATTATAATATTTTAAGTTTTGAATTATTCAAAAAATTTAAAATATTCAAAATTTTAAGGATATAAATCTTATTATTTTAGTAATTTGATGTTTGTTATATAAAAATGTAAAAAATTAAAATTTTCTTAGATGTTAATCTTGTTATATTTGATAATCGGTGATTTGTTACATTCAAAAAACTAAAATTTCTGTAGATGCGATCGTCAAGTTCAAAAAATAATTAAATTAAAATTTACATTTGAATATCTGAATATCCAATATTCAAAAAATCTAAATATCCGATTCAAAATTTATATTAGATACGAGTTACTATTTTATCGATTCGAAATTTTCAGTTGTTTTATTTTTTAATTTTTTTTTGATAAATAAAATTTTATTTATCTAAAGTACCTCCCAAATTACCACTATACAAATTCAAAGTAAAAAAAAAATAATATTAAGCTAACTCTCACACAGTTATAAAAGCAGGAGTAGAAAGAATTAATTTTTGATAATCAAAAATCTTCATTCTGACATCCCTTTATAGGAGCAAGGTAATGTCTTTCGTATATCGAGATTTTCATCGTACCTTTTACGAATAAATTTCTATCAAATATATATATAAAACTATAAGTATAATATATAAAACTGCATCATAATAGACGAATAATAACATGTAAAAGCGATATTTTTTCCCCATAAAAATGTAAATGCAAAATGCATACCCCTAGTACCAACAACCGGATGAGACACTATTCCTTATATAAGATGAAAAGTTTAAATAATAATAAGTAAATATTAACTACGATGAAGTTCAATCACACTGAAATCTTGGGCCAAAGTTTGATTGATCGAGACCAATTGAGTTAGGTTTTAATTGATCTTTGATTATATCGGACTCGAATAATTCATCATTTGTCATATCTAATTTAAAGTCATTTCAAGAAAAAAAACTTTGATACACAATTTATGAAAACTCAAGCTTGTAAATTTTAAGGTATAAAGTGTTATTTTAACGTTTAAAGTTTTAGGTTGTTGGGTTTAGAATTTAGGATTTAGATTTTAAGATTTAAACTTTATATTTTAGGGTTTTAAGTTTAGGAATATAGATTTTAAATTATAAGAATTTAATATATTATATTTTTAAGTAGCTCACGAGCTTTTCGAGTTAAGTATTAAGTAACTCAATTTGACTCGTTAAAAATTCAAATCAAGTTTAAGCTTAAATCGAATTTAATCGAGGTTAAGCTTTAAATGAGTTAAATTCCAATAACTTACTATTTGTCTCGTTTCATTTACGATCCTAAGTTCAACCTCGTCAATAAAGCCACTTCAAATTTAGTTCTCCAAAATCTAGATTTTTTTAGATTGTAGCCGATTAATTGTCAAACCTATAAAAAAAGTAAAAATACGTTCAAGGCTTTTATACTATATCAAGAAATGCATTTAAGTCCCTCTTGAGTTGATAAATTAATTAATAGTATTCTTAATGTAAATTGATTGGTTCCTTTGTGAGTCGATTTCAGTCTAATTAATTGTCAAAACCTACTCTATAAAAGGTAAAAAATGTGTTAGCTAGGGTTCTTATACTATATCAAAAAAATGCATTCAAGTCCCATAGATTTAATAATAATTGATATTAGTTGAATGTAAATGGATTGATTTTCTATGTGAGCTATAATCCTAAGAGTATGAGTTAATGGTAATTTCAATGCCTTATAGTTTAAATATTTGTCAAATTAAATATTGTACCTCTCAAACTTGAAAAATTATATCATGGGTCAGTCCCACCACCTGTCCATGGGACCAACCAATAAAAATTATCCACTTCATCAATTTTTTCATGTTATAATTTTTTCCCAAGTGAATCTTCACTTGGAAAATTAAAAAATAATGAGGTGGACAGTTTCTATTAGTTGGTCTCATGGATGACGTGGTGGGACTGACCCATGATATAATTTCTCCTCAAACTTTGGATTAACTATTTATAATTAGATAAATTATAATAGAAGTCACTTAATTATGAGTAAAATTATATTTAAGTTACTCGATAATTAAAAGTTACATTTAAATCACGTGTATACCCTCGTTAATTAATACTAGAATCTTTCATTTAAAATCATTAATTAATCTAATACATAAATTGATATATATATATTAAATATGAAGAGTAATCAGATATAATCTTACCCATTATTATGTGAACTAAGTGTAACATTTAATAATTTAGTGACTCAAATATAAACATACCCATAACTGAATGACCTAAATATAATTTTTAATAATTAAGTAAACCAAATATAACCTTATTAATATTTGACTGAGTTTTATTTTAATTTACCTTCGTAATTTCATCATACCTAAATTGAATTTTTTTTGAAAGGGTATTTTATTAAGAAGGAAGAAGCAAAAACACAATTCTAAATAAAAATGGTCCCTAGTTGGATTAAATGATCGTGACGATCATAGTATTTGGCACAAACTCATGTCAAATCAGGATTTAGATTTTGGGCGTTACAAATTCAAAATTTTGGTCTATTTTGTAAATTTGAAATTATTTATTTATTTTTAATATAATTTTAGAAATATAAGAAGACAACGCGTGTTAGATAACATAAGTTAACAATAAAAATTAATAAAACAATAACGAAAAGACACTTATTTGAGTAACGTTGAAAATGTTAGATACATATTTGATCCAAAATAAAATCTAAACCCTTAAATAGAAAAAATATAGTTTGGGCACATATTTGAATAAGCCTAATATTTAAATCGTGTAGGAGGACAAGAGTGAAACATACGAACATTCAAAGGACAACCTAGTCATTTCACCAAAGGGTGTATTCGTCTCAAAAAAACTTTCTACGGAAATTTAAAATAAAAACAACGAACAATCAGGACCGTTCATTAGTTCCATCCGACGGCTCTATCACAACCAAAAAAAGGAGGGAACAACCACTGAACTCAGTTCAATCACTCACTCGCTCACTTCCATTTATATATAACACTCTTATCCTTCCCTTTACTCGCCATCGCACATTTCATCAAATTCTGCAAATTCTCCCGTTTTCAGAAATCCAAGACAAGGTAAAATGTTCTCCATTGCTTCTTATATGAATCAGATTTCGAATTTCTGTATGACTTTTATGAAATTATGTTTGAGAATTTTGGTTTTCGTTTGATCTATCTTCATTCCGATTTGTAGTAGATAGATTTCGTTTTTGCATTTGCTTGGATCTGAATTTCCAAATGATTTTCTGTTTGTTCTCATTGAGATTATGTGCTGATTACTGTTGTCTTTATGTTTTTTGTTGGATTTGTTTTGGAAGCTTTCTTAAACTAAGTTTTGTTGAAATCTGCATTCGTATCTGTTAATATTTGAATGTCTTGAATACTAGATCGTAAATCTATTGGATCTGTTTACTATTTAGATCTGAAGCATTGAATTTCCACTCCATTTTTTAATTTCTTAAAAAAGGCAATATTCGTTTATCATAGAATAAAGAATTCAGAGCTTAATTTTAGCTCAGTTGTACTCAATTATGGAAAAGTGGGAGAGATCCTTCATGTTCAAGGTTGAAATCTGCATTTCCTATTCACTGGATATTTGATCTTAAATCCCTTGAACATGTTTAGTTTTGAGATCTGAAGTTATGAAGCATCGAAGTTTTACTCCGACTTTTTTTAGAAAAAAAATCTTGAAAGATGTATTCTTTTTATCGTAGGTTGAAGTATTTGGGACTTAATTTGAGCTCTGTTGTCTATTAGGGAAAAATGAGGGAGATCCTTCATGTTCAAGGTGGACAATGTGGGAACCAGATTGGTTCCAAGTTTTGGGAGGTCGTTTGTGACGAGCACGGCATAGATCCAACTGGAAAGTACATTGGTACCTCGGATCTGCAGTTGGAGCGTGTAAATGTATACTATAACGAGGCTTCATGTGGCCGCTTTGTTCCTCGTGCTGTGCTCATGGACTTGGAGCCTGGTACAATGGACAGTGTCCGAACTGGTCCTTACGGTCAGATTTTCAGGCCAGACAACTTTGTTTTTGGACAATCTGGTGCGGGAAACAACTGGGCGAAGGGCCATTACACTGAGGGAGCCGAGCTTATCGATTCCGTCCTTGATGTTGTGAGGAAAGAGGCTGAGAATTGTGACTGTCTGCAAGGTAAAGAGATTGTTTCTTTAGGCATTGGCTGGTATAAATTGATAATTCCATTTGATCTTAGTGAGGAACATATTTGCTATCTTTAGTGACAGTTGTGGATCTGATATTCTATTGCAGGTTTCCAGGTGTGCCACTCCTTGGGTGGAGGAACTGGTTCTGGGATGGGAACCTTGTTAATCTCAAAGATTCGAGAGGAGTATCCCGATAGGATGATGCTTACATTTTCCGTTTTCCCCTCGCCAAAGGTTTCGGATACAGTTGTGGAGCCATACAATGCAACACTCTCTGTTCATCAGCTTGTCGAGAATGCCGATGAGTGCATGGTTCTTGATAATGAGGCTTTATACGATATCTGCTTCAGGACTCTCAAATTGACTACTCCTAGCTGTAAGTAACTACGAGGTCGCCGAAGTATATACTTTTGATGCTTTAAATCTCCGTTTCGTTCAGTTGTTGATAGTGGTTGCTAAAACATAATGTTATTGCCACAGCCACTTGATGTTTTGGACACTTTTACTAGTTCGTCAGTGCTCTAATCATCTAATTATATGTGTCGATATGTGTTGCAGTTGGTGATTTGAACCACTTGATCTCTGCAACCATGAGTGGAGTCACTTGCTGTCTCAGGTTTCCCGGTCAACTCAACTCCGACCTCCGAAAACTTGCCGTGAACCTGATTCCCTTCCCTCGTCTTCATTTTTTCATGGTCGGGTTTGCTCCTCTGACCTCCCGCGGTTCACAGCAGTACCGTGCTCTGACTGTCCCTGAGTTGACTCAGCAAATGTGGGATGCAAAGAATATGATGTGTGCTGCTGATCCAAGGCACGGTCGCTACCTCACTGCATCCGCTATGTTCAGAGGCAAGATGAGCACTAAGGAAGTAGACGAGCAAATGATCAATGTCCAAAACAAGAACTCATCCTACTTCGTTGAGTGGATCCCGAACAACGTGAAATCCAGCGTCTGTGACATTCCGCCTAGAGGGCTATCAATGGCATCCACCTTTGTAGGAAACTCGACCTCGATCCAGGAAATGTTCAGGAGAGTCAGTGAACAATTCACGGCTATGTTCAGGAGGAAGGCTTTCTTGCATTGGTACACCGGTGAAGGCATGGACGAGATGGAGTTCACTGAGGCTGAGAGCAACATGAACGACCTCGTGTCCGAATATCAGCAATACCAGGATGCTACCGCGGATGACGAAGGTGAATACGAGGAAGAGGAGGATGAAGAGCACATGTGAAGGGGCGAGCGCTGAACGAAGCTTGATGGTAATGTAGCATACGGTATATGATTTCCGAGCTTGTGTTTGGTATTGTATATGTAAGTCTTTCCCTTTCCTGAGTTTCCCTTTTATTCATTCTGCTTGTTGTAATGTCGTACCTATGTTTGCATTACATTAGTGTTCTCTACATTTGGCATAAAACTTCAGTGCTCCTGTAGTATGAATGACGGTCGGTGAGCACGAGGTCCGGGAACGAGTTTACCGTCATATATCCGGTCGGCTATATTCTATAGGGGCAAGTTTACGGCCTGCAATCCGAGTCGAGGACGGGATTATAAGTTAGCTTACCCTCATGGGATTGCTATCCTGGGAAATGAGAACTGTATAAGGTTACTAATGATATGTTTGCTGAACTGCTCATAGATTATAATGTTTTGTGGACTTCATTTTTCAATGAGTTGGTGTCTGTTTCGAGTTCGTCTTTGCTATATTATTAGTAAAGTTTTAAAAGGTAAATATGAAAGACTGAAAACTGTTGTTTAAATTAAATTATAAATTAAATAATTTTAAAAATACAAATAAATCATTCGATTAATCAATTATTATAAACAAATCACTAAACTTTTTAAAAATATGGATGCTAGAAGAGGTGTGATAGAGATTTTTATTAGCAAAATTACAAATGAGCCACCAAATTATTAATAAAATTATAAATTAATCACTTGACTTCAAATAGTTATAAATGACTTACTCAATTTATAATAAAATTTCATTTAGAGTTTTGGGTTCGTTGAAGATTGAGATTTCATTCTATGATTTGAATGGTGGAGAAACTTTTATTACTGAGAGGAAGAATATACCTAAAATAAAGATCGTTTGATAATGGACGATGTTGATCGATATTTTAAGAAATATATTTAACTGATTGATCAAATTATTTAATTTTGTTCCTTTCAATTTTCTAAGATTTTGAATTCTAGACACACTAAGAATATTCTTATTCCTTCCTCCCCTCCAAGTAGAACTATGATTAGAACTAGGATTTGTCAAAAAAGAATAATAGTAAAATTCATTTAATTAATTCGCATAATTCAAGTTTTTCAACAAAATAAACACAAATTTATCTAGCCAATTCAGGTAGATATAAAATATATGGTGATCATAGAATTTAAATCCTAGACATATAATTTACACAAACTTATTAAATTATAAACGAATTTATAAAAAATATTGATTGGTTATAATTTTCACAACCTCTCTATATATTTGAAACGAAAAAAAAAAGATAAATCATTCTCATTTGAAGCTAAAATAAAAAAAATATGACAATAAAATTTAATGTCCTTTTTATGGTGTCTATAATATTGATTTTACTTCTTTCATCCGTTGAAGCTCAAGGAGGTATGCTTAATGTCGTTACTAAGTTTGGCGCAAAGGCTGACTTAAAAACAGAATTGAGTAAGGTAAAAAAAATTATAAATTATTTTAACATTCAGACGATAAAATTATGTAGAATTTATTTATTAATATACTTTGTTCTAGCCATTATTGGATGATTGGAAAGAAGCTTGTAATTCAACAACTCCAGTAACAATTATAATTCCTAGAAGTGTATATATTTTAAGTCAAGTAACACTAGAAGGTTCTTATAAGGCTCCTATTTAGCTTCAAGTTTAGGGCACTATAAAAGCTCTAACGTCCTAAAGCTTTCAAGAAGCCTAAATGGATTACATTAAGTAGAGTTAAAAATTTTAGAATGTTCGGTGGAAGAATTTTTGATGATCAGAGAACTAAAGCTTATAAAAGAGAAGGTTACGGTAAAAAAGATTTTTGTAGCGTACTCCCATGGTCCATTGTAAGGTTTCTTTCCTTTTACTAGAGTTTGATATTTTTTATAGTTATAATTAAGATATAATTTTTTGACTCTATTTTAACTCAAAAATTAAACAGAATATGAGGTTTAATTTTTTGACCAACGTATTGATACAAGACATAACTAGCAAAGATAGAAAACAATTCTAAGTTAATCTTTTGGGTTGCAAAAACATTACTTTCAAACGTTTCAATATACGTGTGATAAGTGTGTAAAAGTCCTATATTCTATATAATTTTCCATTCAATTATTGCTGGTAATTAATAGACTTTCATGGTAATATTAGATAATTCTGCATATTTTTATATCTCAACATCCATGCACTTAATTATTGTTTTTATAGAATATTTGGTAAAAATTGGTACGATTATGATTTCCTCTCTTAGACAGGGAAAACACCGCCTAAGGAAACCATGTATTACCAGAGATGTTGAATGAAGAAAGATGCAGATCAGATGCAGTAAAGCACCTGCCACGACAACAATCTGGCCGCCGCAGTAGAAGAGCAGCGGAGACATATGACGTGCGATAGATAGAGAATAAAGAGCCGAATCTGTTGAACCATGTTAAAGAAGAAACAAATCTTGTATTTAAAGAGTACAAGAGGAATAAAATTAGGAATAAAATCTACGAGAATTAAAGAGTACAAGAGTACAAGAGTACTAGAGCAAATGAAAGCAAGTCAAGCCATGATCAAATCTACGAGAATTAAAGAGTACAAGAGGAATAAAATTAGGAAATATAATAAAGATCTTGTATTTAATATAAAGTTGTATTTTATTTCAATTAGTGCTCCTACTATTTATGAGAAAGTAACTCATTTATCAAGAAATAAGTGAATACGGTCTTTGCTTTTGGGCATTGACTAATCTGGCTTAGGGATAAGTTTGGATTTTAGCGACTAAAAGAAAGCATATCATCGGTTGTTATTCACCCTTGATTCACACCGGGAGATATCATCAAGACGTACTTCAACCTTTCGCATTAATAAGATGAGAATATTGTGCAATCGGGTTCCAAACTACGAAACAATCTAACATAGCCTTTTCATTATATCTTGAATTCTAATCAATTATTTTAGTTATTTCTTTATTGTAGTTAATGATACTTCAATCAATTATCTGTGTATTTACTTTTCCTTAGTGTAGAAACGATAAGTTGCGTAGGGATCCAGTCCCTATGGAATCGATATATTAAATACTATTACTTGAAAAAGGTGTGCTTTTGCACCATAAATGTGCAGGTCTTGCTATGCGCAACAACGTGTACCTAAAGATAGTGCAACCACAAACGATATTCCTATGGGAAGATCAGATGGAGTTAATATTATTAACTTGAAAATAAAAACCGGTGATGATTTTATTGTTGGATTAAAATTAAATAATAGTGGGCACATATGTATAATGTATATTGCTATTATAAACTTTAACACATAATTAAGTGATCAATTATGTTACACGTGTTATAGGTATTAAATTGTCATGGAATTAAAAGTGTAGATACCATAAGGTGTATTTATAATTTGATGAGGGGCAGAGTTATAAATACTTACTAGTTGGTTATTAAATCAACTATATAAAGGGGTTATGGTCCCCAAGAATTAGGTCAACTTGCATATCTCTTTTCTCCGTCTGAGAGTTGTGCCGCAAGAGAAAACCTAACTTCTTGGAAGATCAAACCCTCTGGAAAATCTCTATCGATTAATTCAAGTATGCTTCCGCATTCAGTTTATTTATTTTATTGTTCTTGATGATTTGACATATAGATCTTGGGTTTATATTCGTATCGAATATATATTTTAATTCTAACAAGTGGTATCAGAGCCAGAATTATGTCGAATCATTGAGATTTAAGTTTTTTGGGTTTTAAATTCTTTATTGTTTATTGTCGAATTAAAATCTCGGATTTATATATTTATGGTGATTTGAGTTTTTTTTCGACATAAATATTAAGGTTTGATATTTCACATATTTCACTCTCTCGATAATTCTTATATTTCGTGAGAAATCGATATATATTTTTTCTCAATCGAGAATATTCGTATCGATATTTTTGAAATTTGTGATTGATTTTTTCAATTTGGAAATTCGTTTTTTTTTTCATTTTTAATGTTAGTGTGGGATTAAATAATTTTTAATTCCATTGATTACTTTGGTAATTATCACAGATTGTTTTTATGTTAATTTTGTGTTCTTAATTTTAATGGATTAATTATTATTTTTTCGTAACTAATAGATTACGGTTAATAATAATTAAAATATATTTTTAATACACATTGTTACTAATTTAGAAAATATATATTTTATTTAAAATATATATTTACTCTGGTTGGATCAAAATTTTAGTTTTGATCATTGTGTATTAAGTTAAATTCGGTTAGATCAAAATTTTAGTTTTGATCGTTAGTAATAATTTTTTTTAATTAATTTGGCCTTTGTCGTGATAAATTTATCATGTTTCAAAAAAAAAATTATAATCAGGTTAGCTATTAAAGCTTTATATTCAGTTTATGTCTATTAAGTTATGATTGAATGATCTTTCGGCATGTTACTTTAAAGTATATTATTACTTTATGTAATTTACTTGGTTAATTTATTTAGCATTTAGTTTTGATCGCATGTTATTTTGGATTATAGAATATATATTTGGTATTGATATATTCAATTCGGTTTGATAAAAAAAAATTATTTTTGATCATTTTATTATGATGATTATATTAAAGTTTCAAGTAATTATTATACTAATTACTCATTTGTATGATATTTTTGTATTTTTTTTTATTTAGAGATTAAATGTTTTGATCGAATTTAGTTTTGGTAAAAACATATTTAAGGAATTTTTGAAGAACAATCAAAGATTTCGGTTATTTGGATTCTGATAGCCCCATTAAGACAACCTTAATTTGGTTTATTTTAAAAACTCAAGTGTTATCAGAAATTTCAACTTTGACTGTTATAAATATTAAGTTTGAATATTGATATATTTATGTTATATATTTTAAGATAAATTAATTGACGCATTAAGTCACCAAAGTGATCTTTATTGTGGAAATTATTTTATTTTAAAATATAGAAGGTTTTTTGCATGTAATTCAGTTTATGCTAATATTAATCGGCCCAAAGGAAGATTAATAATTAGTAATGTTACATGTGCATCTGTGGTAATAAACATGTGATAATTATTCAGTTTTATATGTGAACAATAAATCGGCCCAAAGGAAGATTTTTGTTTAACATATTCTTATTATCAATGTTTGATTACTACATCAAGATATCACTTATAAATGAATATTTTGTTTAAAAATTATTGGAGTGTTCGATATCTTGTGATGAAGTTACCTTTATTTAAATTTATTATTACTTTAGTTATCTTTTATCTTGAGTAAAAGATAAAATTAAGAAAAATATTTTAAAACAATTAAATTCATATTTTGGCTTCGGATATCTAATATTTTAATAGATTAATTGAAACATAATGTCACCAAAGTGATCGCTTTTGTGTAGATTAGTTTATATAAAATATTAAGATAATTATAGGTCTTTGTAATTCATGCGTTTATTAATTGGCCCAAAGGAAAATTAATATTTGGCCGAATTATAACGACAACTGTGGCGATAAATGTGTGACAATTATATGGTATTTTATGTGAACAATACGTTAGTCCAAAGATTAATCTATTGTTTGACATAGTTTATTGTCAATGTTTGATTGCTACAACAAGAGTACCGCTTACAGTTAATATTATTGTCCAAAGACTTGATATTAATGTTGTGCTTGGTATCTTGAGGGGAACTAGCCATTATTTTGAATTTATTGTTTACTTATGGATATTTATGTGAGCTTGTTTATTTACTTATTTTTGTTCTATCTTTAGGTAATTTATCTTTGTTATAATATCTGTTGAATACATTCTACACTTATGTTTAGTGAAATTAATTTCAATGAATAGAAAAGACACTTATATATAGTATTTGGTGTTATGAACATAGAACTTGCACTAAGTGAATAACCACTTGCACCTCTCACGGCGATAAACATTCATAAATAGGATTTTGAGAGGTGAGTTTATTCAAGTTGCATAAGTCTAATGATCATAAAGTATAATATTTTAGAAACTTCTACGAGCACAAATCTAAAGAAATTATTCATACTAAAGGATTCCTTGATAAAAAAATTACTATTGTTTAAGGTTAATATGACATCACTTTTTGGTTTACTTGATGTCTATGAAGTATAAGGATCAAGGAAATGTGAGGGAGTATATTATATTGCTTCAAGACTTAAGGCACATAAGATCAAACTTTATAACAATTGTTTGTTCTTATAATTTTAGTATGGCTTCCTATACAGTTTAACTAATTCAAAATTAGTTACAATTATTAAAGGAGAAATAAACTTCAAATGAGATTATTTCTTATTGTGTTAAAGAGGAAGAAAAGTTGAAGAATTATAATTATAAAAATACTCAATCGGTTAGTGCTCTTTGGTTAGTGTCTCTAAGAATAAGGGCAATAAAAAAATATATATTAGAATAGAGTTGCTAAGGGTCCTGCTTAAAAGAAATAACTATAAGTTATAAAGTGTTGATTCTTTTGTATAAGCTAGGATACATGTAAAGAAATTAAACTTCAAAAATAAGCAATTACTTAGTTATTTTGAGTGATCAATGGGCTGTAAAGTTTATGATCCCACAATTAAGATTATTTTAATGAGATATTTATAACATTTTTTAGGATGTTGAGTTTGGAGGGAGAATAATGTTAGATACATTGTTGTTAAGGAGGAATTGGATATTAATTTAATTCCTACTACCACTTTTCACGATGTTTAGGTTTTCACACCTATCATTAATCAAAAAGTGAATCAAGTACATCAGCAAAACAATGTTGAACAACTCTCGTTCAAGATAAGGTAATTATTTTTTAGAAGAACAAACTCAACAACCTTAAAACAACCTTAAAAAATGTCTTTAAAGATATCCATGAGAGGAAAGAGAAATACTATTCAGGATTATTACTTAGTATTTCATCAAGAAAATAAAGATAATAATGGAATGATAAAAGACAACCTGATCAGTTTCTTTTATCAAACCATAAAAGTTTTAACTCTCAAAAGTGGATTGATGTTATTAAAAAAGAGAGTATAATTTTATACAAGGCAATAAAGTTTAGGAACTTGTCGCATTACCTTAAGGTACAAACCAATTGGTTGTAAATTAATATTTAAAACCAAGAGGGATGTAAATGATAATGTGGACAAGTATAAAGTATGTCTTGTATCTAAAGGATATACTCTAAAAGAAAACATTGATTTTGTGGAGACTCTCTCAAGTTATACTGAAAGACTCTTTCAAAATAATCTTGACACTTGTTGCTTTTAATCTTGAGCTATATAAGATGGATGTTAAGCTTGTGCTTTTCAATGGCAACATTGAATAAATTAATTATATGGTACAATCATTGATTTGTGTCTAATGATACAAAATTAATGAATGTAAATTAAAGAAATCTATCTATGAGCTTAAGTTTAACTCTCATTAATGAAATTATAAATTTCATATTGATTATCTCATTTGGTTTTGAGATAAATTTAGTTGAAAATTGTATGTATTACAAGTTCAGTGGGAGTAAACCAAGTGACACTCATATTACTAAAGAAGACAATTTTTTTAGTGCCCTACAAGTAACCTTGAAATTTATAAAATACAAAAGATTCTATAAGCTATGGAGAATCTAATTTATGCTTAAGTATGTATGCATTTGGATATTGATACATTATTAGAATGTTAGACAGATATTTAAGTAAATCTAATATAGATTGTTGGATAGCAGCAAATAGAGTTATGAAATGATTTTAGAGAACAAAAATTATATGCTCACACATCGAAGTTTTGGTAAGTTAGAGATCATCAAGTTTACAGGCTTCGATTCTACTAGAATATTGATGTAAAAGACTCTGTCACATGAGCTACTAATTATAGATTGAATGGAAAGACCACTTCAGTTATTTTGTGACAATAAATATGCATCATTTATTCTATAAACAATATGAACACTTTAAAATTTTGTTTCTAGTTGTTAAAGAAAATTCAGAGTGTTTGTGTGTCTATAGAGCATGTTGGTACAAATTCCATAATTGCGCACTTATTGAGAAACTATCACCCTAGGTCTTTCATGAGCATACTGCTCATGTGGGTGTAATATTATTTAAGTATATTCAGTTTTAGTGGGAGTTTGTAATTTTGATAAATGCTCATTCGTTTTAGACACAATTTCGGTTACTTTAGTTTAAGGTTAATTTCTGCAGAAATAAAGTTATTTTGGCTTATGCACACTTTGAATTCAGTAAAGTTTGATCTCACTAAAGTTTAGGAGGACCAGTTGGAAATAGGCATGTTCGGTTCACATTTACATGTAATTTCCATGCTACGCATCCATGATTGATCTATGTCATTTGATTATGTTTTTATACGTGACCATTGATGGGTCCAGTCATGATTGATATGATGAAGACCGCTTTGATCCTATATGGATATAATTGATGGACGAGATTGTTTTAGAATACCTATTATATGATAGCAAATTTTTGAGCTCATAAGGTTATACATTTGTCAAGAAACATATGTTGCCCAAGTGGGAGATTGTTGGATTAAAATTCAATAATAGTGGGCACATATGTATAATGTATATTGCTATTATAAAGTTTAACACATAATTAAGTGACCAATTATGTTACACGTGTTATAGGTATTAAATTGTCATGGAATTAAAAGTGTAGATACCATAAGGTGTATTTATAATTTGATGAGAGGCAGAGTTATAAATACTTAATAGTTGGTTATTAAATCAACTACTAGTTGGTTATTAAATCAACTACTAGTTTAATTTGTTATTAAATCAACTATTAGTTGGTTATTAAATCAACTATATAAAGGGGTTATGGTCTCCAAGAATTAGGTCAACTTGCATATCTCTTTTCCCCGTTTGAGAGTTGTGCCGCAAGAGAAAACCTAACTTCTTGGAAGATCAAACCCTCTTGAAAATCTCTATCGATTAATTCAGGTACGCTTCCGCATTTAGTTTATTTATTTTATTGTTCTTGATGATTTGACATATAGATCTTGGGTTTATATTCGTATCGAATATATATTTTAATTATAACATTTATTTCAATTGGTGATGGATCCAAACATGTGAACATCAATGGAGTAACTTGTGGACCAGGACATGATATCAATATTGGCAGTCTTCGAAAGTTCGACGTTGAAGACCCATTGAAGGAATTAAAGTATCAAAATACACCATGTCTGATACTTTGAATGGTGTTAGAATCAAGAGTTGGACAGGTGAATTCCCTAATAATGCATCAGATATTCATTTTGAGGATATCACCGTTAAGAATGTCAATTGCCATGTCATAATTGACCAGAAATATTGTCCATTGAGTAAATACAAAATGAATGTATATGAACACTTATCAAAATCCTAATACAGTGAAAAGAGTTTATCAATCATCTAAATATTATTGTGTTCATGCAGTCTGAATCAAACGTTAAACTAGGCAACATCAGCTTTAAGAACATTTGTGGCACGGTTGCATTTCCAAAAGTTGTTCGAATCATTTTCAACAGTACTTTTCCATGTGAAAATGTGGAGTTCGCCGACATTGATATTAAATACAGTGGACCCGATGGACCTGCAATATTCGAATGTAAAAATATAAAATCCAAAATTTTTGGCATACAAAATCCGTTTGCATGTGCTACCACTATACCACCAAACCCTACCCCTACGCCTTAAATGGTCTGCAATGACCAAAGCGAATGTAACTCGTACATGTTTCATTTTACATAAATGCATTTGTTTCATTTTAGTTCTATGTTAATAAAAAAATCTATTAAATTCAACTATTTAAAAAATATTCTTACATAAAATAGCACATAAGAGATAATATATTATGCATTTCGACTTATTTGATTGAACGTTATATGCGACACCTGTGGATGTAGAAGTTTTATCTCATGTAAAATCAAATAACAATGATTAAAATTGAACGAAGAGCATATTTCTTATCAAAATTTACCTATTCAACAATTATTAAAATTAAACGAAGAGCATATTTCTTATCAAAATTTACCTATTCAAATGTTTTAAATTTTACCTATTAAAATTTCTTATCAAATTATTATAAAAACTAAAAATCTAATTTCAAAAAACCCCAAAATTAAAAAATCCAAAATCTATCGGAACATTAAATTCTAACCTATAGACTCCTAAAACCCTAATTAATAAGTCCTAAACCATAAATACATTAGCAACCAAAATGAATATTAGTGTTTTGGTGAATATTTTTTTCTTTAAATTTTAGATTTTTTAAAATAATTTTTTTATAATAATAAATTATTTGTTTATATATTTTAATATTATTTTTTCATGAATAAAATTTTAAGGTTTAAGGTTTATAGTTTATGGTTTTAAATTTTTGTTGGATTTTTTTTAAATTGGTGTTTTAAAAATCAAACTTTTAGTTTTTATAATTATAGTTATCTATTTAATATTAATATATCTATACAATTATATTTCTAATATATTTATATTATTTATAGAGAGTAATATTATTTATTTGATAAAATGCACTTTGAAATATATATTATTTGTGTTTAAACCAAAAGAAGTTGTTAAGTTGTTTTTTGTGGTTAGGATTTGTCTTTTTCTTAAAGCTTTCAAGTTCAAATCCCATTGCGTGTATAAATTTTCATATTTTTCTCCTTATTAAGATTCCTTTTAATTCTATTTATTATTTGCAATAGCAACCCAAAATGACGTCGTTTTAGTGTACCATCAAAATCATCGAGTTGTTAAAGAATTAACAGTGTGGTAGAATAAACGAATAAAAAAAATAAAATTTGATGGAAAATTTGGAACATTTTCCCACACATTTTCCTTGAATATTTTCAATAATATTTAGGGTGAATTATGCCAGATACCTCCGAACTTTTGGGATTTACTTATTTTTACCATCAAATTATGCTTGATTAAAACGATGATGCTTTTGTGCGCGATTTTGATACTAAATTACCCCCAAACGACTTTGTTTTGCTGGTGAAAAAACAATTTACACTCAATAAGATTGAAATCTGAAACCTTGAAAATCAATGGCAACCTTGTAACCACTAAGTTAACATCTTTAATTATTTTTAATACAAATAATATATATTTTAAATTATAATTTATCATGTAAATAATATTAGGCATAAAGATAATTTTAACCCTTAATGTTTATGATTTTTATCATTTTGACCCTCATCTTTTTTTAGGATAAATTTAGCCCTTAACCTATGTATTTTTAACAAATATCTCATTTTTTAACTAAATAATAATTAGATAGTTAAAAAATTAACGATAATGATATGTCATATATATATGTAGAATGATATTTAAGATTTGAGAATGCTTAATAGCCTTTTATTTTAGATTTAATTAATTCTTAATATTTTATTTAAATTTTAATTGTTTTATATTTTATGTTAGAATCAAATTATATTTTACATGTATATATTTGTTATTATCGTAAAAAATTTAACGATAATGACATATTATATATGTAGAATAAAGTTATATGCCATATTATTTAAAATATATTATCACATATATATGACATATCAATATCGTTAAATTTTTAACGGTCTAATCATTATGTTAGTTAAAAAATAAGTTATCTGTCAAAAAGACATAGGTTAAAGGTTAAATTTATCTAAAAAAATAATGAGAGCCAAAATAATAAAAATTATAAACGTTAAGGGTTAAAATTATCTTTATACCAATTAAAAAAAATAATATATTAACATATATCTAAAAAATAAAATATTTAGATTAAATAAAAATTTATATTGTCGGTGATATTAAATATATAAATAAATAATACAATAATATAAAAAATATATAAAAAACTAAACCTGTAAACCATAATCACTTTAATGACCAAAGTGGATGAATTTTTGGTCTAAGCTTTAGAGTGGTTTTTTTAATTGGAAATTTTACATAATTTTAGTTTTTATAATATTATTTTTATATATTCTAATTTTATCTGTTTATAGGTAAATTTTTTGATTTTAAGGTTATAGTTTAGGATTAGGATTTATGGTTTTGGATTTTTATTCAGTCTTGGACGTTTTAAAAATTCCGATGTTTTAAAAATGTCTTTTAACTTTTATATTAATATGTTTTTCTATCGAATATTATTTAAAAATATAAAAAAAATATTCGATAATAAATACTTTTACTTCATTGGAATAATTAAAGTTTTTCAACAAACTAAACACAAATTTATCTAGTCAAGCCAGGTGGATATAAAGTACTTGATGGTCATAGAAATTAAAGCCTAACCATATAATTTACACAGACTTATTAAATTATAATCGATTTTAGAGAAAATATTGATTGGTTATAATTTCACAACCTCTCTTTATATTTGAAATGACAAAAAAGATAAAATCATTCTCATTTGAAGCTAAGATAAAAAGACATGGCAATAAAATTTAATTTTGTTTTTACGGTGTTTATAATATTACTTTTACTTCTTTCATCCATTGAAGTTCAAGGAGTTATTCTTGACGTCGTTGCTAAATTCGGCGCAAAAACTGACTTAAACACAGATTTGAGTAAGGTAAGTAAAAATGTAAATCACTTTAATACTCGGTGAAAACATGAATAACTTAATTATTAATATATCTTGTTTTAGCCATTATTGGATGCCTGGAAAGAAGCTTGTAGTTCAACAACTCCAGCAACAATTGTGATTCCTAAAGGTGTATATATTTTAAGTCAAGCAACACTAGAAGGTCCTTGCAAGGCTCCTATTGAGCTTCAAGTTTAGGGTACTATAAAAGCTCCAGCCGATCCTAAAGCTTTCAAGGAGCCCAAATGGATTGCATTCAGTAGATTTGAAAATTTTAAAATGTCCGGTGGAGGAATTTTTGATGGTCAGGGAACCAAAGCATATAAGAGAGAAGGTTGCGATAAAAAAGATTTTTGTAGTGTACTCCTCATCGTAAGGTTTCTTTCCTTTTGTTAGAATTTGATATATTTTTATATTTATGACTAACTTATAATTTTTTTGACTCCATTTCAACTCAAAAATTAAACAGAATCTAAGGTTTGATTTTTTGACCAACGCGTTGATACAAGACATAACTAGCAGAGATAGCAAACAATTCTACGTTAATCTTTTGGGTTACAAAAACATTACTTTCGAACGTTTCAACATCCGTGCACCTAAAGATAGTCCAAACACAGACGATATTCATATGGGAAGGTCAGATGGAGTTAATATTAGAAACTCGGAAATAAAAACCGGTGATGATTGTATTTCAATTGGGTATGGATCCAAACATGTGGACATCAATGGAGTAACTTGTGGACCAGGACATGGCATCAGTATTGGCAGTCTTGGAAAGTTCGACGATGAAGAACCGGTTGAAGGAATTAAAGTATTAAAATGTACCATGTCTGATACTACGAATGGTGTTAGAATCAAGAGTTGGGCAGGTGAATTTCCTGGCAGTGCATCAGATATTCATTTTGAGGATATCACCGTGAAGAATGTCAGTTGTCCTGTCATAATTGACCAGAAATATTGCCCATCGGGTAAATACAAGACGAATGTACGTGAACACTTATCAAAATCTTAATATAGTGAAAAGAGTTTATCAATCATCTAATCTAGATATTATTGTGTTCATGCAGGCAGAATCAAACGTTAAACTAAGCAACATCAGCTTTAAGAACATTCGTGGTACGGCTGCGCTTCCAGAAGTTGTTCGAATCACTTGCAGTGGTACTTTTCCATGTCAAAATGTGGAGTTCGCCGACATTAACATTAAGTAAAGTGGAACAGATGGACCTGCAGTATCTGAATGTAAAAATGTAAAACCCAAAATTTCTGGCAAACAAAATCCAGTTGCATGTGCTACCCCTATACCAGCAAACCCTACACCTACGCCTTAAATGGTCTGCAATGATCAAAGCGAATGTAACTCGCACACCTTTTCATTCTTTTCATTTTACATAAATGCATTTGTTTCATTTTAATTCTATGAAAATTCTATTAAATCTAGTTATTTGAAAAATATTCTTACATAAAATAGCACGTAAGAGATAATATATATGCATTTTGACTTATTTGATTGAACGTTATATGCGACACCACCCGTGGATGTAGAAGTTTTATTTTATGTAAAATCAAATAACGATTATAAAAATTGAACGAAGAACATATTTTTATTAAAATTTACCTATTCAAATGTTTTAAATTTTACCTATTAAAATTTCTTATCAAATTATTATAAAAAGTAAAAATCTGATTTTAAAAACTCAAAAATTAAAAAATCCGAAATCTACGAAAACATTAAATTCTAACCTATAGACTTCTAAATGCCTAAATAATAAATCCTAAACCATAAATACATTAGCAACCAAAATAATAGGTTTTAGGGTTTAAGATTTAGTGTTTTGGTGAATATTTGTTTTTCTTTAAATTTTAGATTTTTAAAATGATTTTTTATAATAATAAATTATTTATTTACATATTTTAATATTACTTTTTTATGAATAAAATTTTAAAGTTTAAGGTTTATAGTTTAATTTTTTTTGGATTTTGGGTTTTTTTATATTAAAAAAATGATGTTTTAAAAATCAAACTTTTAGTGTAGGATGGTAAGCTGGGATTACAAGTTGATCCAAACTGTGTATTGTGTGAGTTTTTATTGAAAACACGAGAGCACTTGTTTTGTATTTGTCACTACTCGAAGCAACTGTGGAAAATAATTTTAAGAGCATGTGGTCCTTGCATATCTCATAATAGTTTGGAGGAGATGTTTGATTGGATTCAACAGAAAGAAAAAGGGAAGAGCTTGAAAGCTACTATACTTAGGTTTGGAGAGGTTTTCTTTATTCTGTAAGGCATGAACGTAATGAGAGGTTACATGGAAGGCGACCTCGCCTAGTCACGGATCTTTTTTCTATCTTAAAAAAGGATGTTAGCATAAAATTATTTGATTACAGGAAATATACATACATAGGTAACAATTTAGCTAATTGTTGGGATCTTAGTTGATCTTGTTTATTTGTTTGTAAAAGATTATTTGTTGTAGTATTCTCTCGGGGAGGTTCTTGGATAAATAAAGTGTCAATTATCCAAAAAAAATTATAGTTATCTATTTAATGTTATTTATAATATAAAAATATTTATAAATTTTTATTTTATTTATTACTTATATATTAATATATCATATCTATACAATTATATTTCTAATATATTTATATTATAAATAATATATTGAGAGTAATATTATTTATATGATAAAATTCAATTTAAAATATATATTATTTGTGCTTAAAACATAAAGTTGTTAAGTTGATTTAGTGGTTAAGAGTTTGTCTTTTAGTTTTAAACGTTTCAAGTTCAAATCCCTTGTGTGAATAAAAATTCATATTTTCCACCATTATAAAGATGCCTTTTATTCCATTTATTATTCGTAATAGCAACCCAAAATAACTTCGTTTAAGTGTATCATCAAGGTCAGTGTGTTGTTAAAGAGTTAACAGTGTGGTAGAAAAAATGAGTAAAAAATATAATATTTGATGGTAAATTTGGACCAGTTGGAAGTTCTCTGACAAAAACGAGTTAGGAGTCATAGTTCGGTGGTACCTGACACAGTTTCTCCGGATATTTTTAATAATATTTAAGGTAAATTATATCAGGTACCTCCGAACTTTTATGATTTACTTATTTTTATCATCAAATTATGCTTATTAAAACGACGACACTTTTGTGCGCAATTTTGATATAAATTTACCCTAAACGGCTTTGTTTTGTTGGTGAAAAAAAATATACTCAATGAGATTGAAATCTAGAACCTTGGAAATCAATGGCAACTAGGGGTGCTTAACGAGTTGAGTAGCTCGTTATTTACTCAAATTAGACTCGGTCAAAATTCGATAAATACTCTATTCGGATTAGTTCGACTCGAACTCGATTCGATAACTTAACGAGTTGAATCGAACAAAGTCTAACTCGACTCGATAAGTTTGTGAGCAGCTCGTTAATTTTTTAAAATATTTTTTTAATAATTACTTTAAAACAATTTCATTCAAAAAATAAATTTAAATAATATTTATTAAGGTGTGAATTGTTATTTTAATTTTAAGGCGTAAAGATAATTTTCACCCTTAACGTTTATAATTTTTGTCATTTTGGCCCCTATTCTTTTTTAGGGATAAATTTAGCCCTTGACCTATGTATTTTTAACAAATAACTCATTTTTAACTACCATGATAACTGAACCGTTAAAAATTTAATAAATGATAACATGACATATATATGTGATAATATATTTTAAATGACATATAATCTAACCTATTAAATATATACATATATATAATATAATTTTATTTTAGTATAAAATATAAAACAATTAAAATTTAAATAAAATATTAAAAATTAACTAAATCCAAAACAAAAATTTCTTAAATATTCTCAACCCTAACTAAACTAAAATATCTTTATAAAACCCTAAAACTCCGATTTAGATTAAAACTATAATACTTAAATTCTAAACTAAAATAATAAAAATATAATTGATTATTATCAAAAAAAATTATCTTTGATTCACCGGTAACAAATTATACAAAATCCTTTCTTTTCAGACTATGTTCATACCTTTTTATATAAAATTTTGATTTTATTATAGTTAAGGTTGAGAATGTTTAGTAGCCTTTTGTTTTAGATTTAATTAATTTTTAATAAATAAAAAATTAATTTTTAATATTTTATTTGAATTTTAATTGTTTTATATTTTTAAATTGGAATAAAATTATACACGCGTGTATGTATTTGATATACTAGATGTTAAGTTATTTAAAATATATTATTACATATATATGACATGTCATCATTATTAAATTTTTAACGATTCAGTTATCATGATAGTTAAAAAATGAGTTATTTGTTAAAAAAACAAAGGTTAAGGACTAAATTTGTCTATCCCAAAAAGAGAATAGGGGCCAAAATGATAAAAATTATAAACGTTAAGGGTAAAAATTATCTTTATGCCTAATTTTAATATGTTAGTTTGGTGTATTTATGGAATGTTACTTTTGAATTTAGACTTTAAAAATATTTTATACAATCTTTTTGTTTTTTTTTGTTAAATTTGTTAATTTAAGTTAATATTAAGTCTCATATGGTATTATTAAATTTTACTTTTAGTTAAAAATAAGGTAAGTTTTTAATGAGCTTAACGAACAACGAGTCGAGTTGAGCAAAAAAATATTTTAACGAGCAGGAGTTGAGCAAAAAAATATTTTAACGAGCACGAGTCGAGCACAATTTTAGCGAGCAACGAGTCGAGTCGAACAAAAAAATATTTTAACGAGTACGAGTCAAGCAATGACTAACTCATGATCGACTCACTCGATAAGCACCCCTACCGGAAACCTTTTAAGTTGTAACCACTAAGCCAACTTAACATCTTTACTTTTTTTCTAAAACAAATAATATATATTTTAATTTATAATTTATTATATAAATAATATTACTCTATAAAAAATAACATTTTTATATATTCTAATATTATTTTTTTATAAGTAAAATTCTGGGTTTAAAGTTTATAGTTTAGGGTTAGAGCATATGGATTTTAGATTTTTAATGAATTTTGATCGTTTTAAAAGTTTAGATGTTTTGAAAATGTTTTTTTTTACTTTTATAATAATATGTTTTTCTATTGATATATGAAAAATATCTATATATTTATATTTACTTTATTAATTATATATTAATATTTTGTATACAAATATATTATAATATATTTATATTATTGATATAGAGTAATATTATCTATATCATATTTTCTTAGGTTGGGTTTTAAATATATTAGTACTTTTCTTCCTTTCTTTGGAGTCCTCAATCTTCCTCTCCTTAGGCAAAATTATAATTAAAACTAGGATTTGTCAAAAAAAACAATTCATTAGTAAAATCTTATCACTTCATTCGAAAAATTCAAGTTTCTCAACAAACTAAACACAAATTTATGTAGTTAAGCCAGGTGGATATAAAATACTTGGTGGCCATAGAAATTAAAGCCTAACCATATAATTTACAAAAATTTATTAAATTATAATCGATTTTAGAGAAAATATTGATTGGTTATAATTTTACAACCTCTCTATATATTTGAAACGAAAAAAAAGATAAATCATTCTCATTTGAAGCTAAAATAAAAAAAGACATGGCAATAAAATTTAATGTTATTTCTACGGTGTCTAAAATATTACTTTTACTTCTATCATCCATTGAAGCTCAAGGAGGTGTTCTTGATGTCGTTGCTAAGTTTGGCGCAAAGGCTGACTTAAACACAGATTTGAGTAAGGTAAGTAAAATTGTAAATCACTTTAACACTCCGACGGCAAAAACATGTTTAACTTATTTATTAATATATATTGTTTTAGCCATTATTGGATGCCTGGAAAGAAGCTTGTAGTTCAACAACTCCAGCAACAATTGTGATTCCTAAAGGTGTATATATTTTAAGTCAAGCAACACTAGAAGGTCCTTGCAAGGCACCTATTGAGCTTCAAGTTCAGGGCACTATAAAAGCTCCAGCCGATCCTAAAGCTTTCAAGGAGCCCAAATGGATTGCATTCAGTAGATTTGAAAATTTTAAAATGTCCGGTGGAGGAATTTTCGATGGTCAGGGAACCAAAGCATATAAGAGAGAAGGTTGCGATAAAAAAGATTTTTGTAGTGTACTCCCCATTGTAAGGTTTCTTTCCTTTTGTTAGAATTTGATATATTTTTATATTTATGACTAACTTATAATTTTTTGACTCCATTTCAACTCAAAAATTAAACAGAATCTAAGGTTTGATTTTTTGACCAACGCGTTGATACAAGACATAACTAGCAGAGATAGCAAACAATTCCACGTTAATCTTTTGGGTTGCAAAAATATTACTTTCGAACGTTTCAACATCCGTGCACCTAAAGATAGTCCAAACACAGACGGTATTCATATGGGAAGATCAGATGGAGTTAATATTAGAAACTCAGAAATAAAAACCGGTGATGATTGTATTTCAATTGGGGATGGATCCAAACATGTGGACATCAATGGAGTAACTTGTGGACCAGGACATGGCATCAGTATTGGCAGTCTTGGAAAGTTCGACGATGAAGAACCGGTTGAAGGAATTAAAGTATCAAAATGCACCATGTCTGATACTACGAATGGTGTTAGAATCAAGAGTTGGGCAGGTGAATTTCCTGGCAGTGCATCAGATATTCATTTTGAGGATATCACCGTGAAGAATGTCAGTTGCCCTGTCATAATTGACCAAAAATATTGCCCATCGGGTAAATGCAAGACGAATGTACGTGAACACTTATTAAAATCTTAATACAGTGAAAAGAGTTTATCAATCATCTAATCTAGATATTATTGTGTTCATGCAGGCAGAATCAAACGTTAAACTAAGCAACATCAGCTTTAAGAACATTCGTGGCACGGCTGCGCTTCCAGAAGTTGTTCGAATCACTTGCAGTGGTACTTTTCCATGTCAAAATGTGGAGTTCGCCGATATTGATATTAAGTACAGTGGACCAGATGGACCTGCAGTATCTGAATGTAAAAATGTAAAACCCAAAATTTCTGGCAAACAAAATCCAGCTGCATGTGCTACCCCTATGCCAGCAAACCCTACACCTACGCCTTAAATAGTCTTCAACCCCTATGCCAGCAAACCCTACACCTACGCCTTAAATGGTCTTCAACGATCAAAGCGAATGTAACTCGCACACCTTTTCATTCTTTTCATTTTACATAAATGCATTTATTTTATTTTATTTTAATTCTATGTTAATAAAAAATTCTATTAAATTTAGTTATTTGAAAAATATTCTTATATAAAATAGCACATAAGAGAATATATTATGCATTTTGACTTATTTGATTGAACGTTATATGCGACATCGGTGGATGTAGAAGTTTTATTTCATGTAAAATCAAATAACGATTATTAAAATTGAACGAAGAGCATATTTCTTATTAAAATTTACCAATTCAAATGTTTTAAATTTTACCTATTAAAATTTCTTATCAAATTATTATAAAAAGTAAAAATCTGATTTCAAAAAACCGCAAAATTAAAAATCCAAAATCTACGAAAACATTAAATTCTAACATATAGACTTCTAAAACTCTAAATAATAAGTCTTAAACCATAAACACATTAGCATACAAAAGCATTTTTGTAAATATTTATTTTCTTTAAAATCATTTTTTGTTTTTATAATATTAAATTATTTGTTTATAATAAAAGTTTAATTGTTTAGGTTTATAGTTTAGGGTTTGTGTTTATGAGTTTAAGGGTTTTTTGGATTTAGGGATTTTTTTTAAAAAAACGATTTTTAAAAAATATACTTTTAGTTTTATAATTATATTTATCTATTTAAAGTTATTTATAATATTAAAATATTATATATTTTTTATTTTATTAGTTATTTTTATATTAATATATCTATACTATTATATTTTTAATATATTTATAGTAGAAATAGTGTATATATTTTATTTATAGAGAATAATATTTATATGATAGATACAATTTAAACTATATTTTTATTTGTGTTAAAAAGGAAAAGAAATTGTTAAGTTGTCTTAGTGTTTATCTTTTGTTTAAAGTTCTTAAGTTCAAATCCTACTGCGTGCTTAAATTTTCATATTTTTCTCTAGTAAAAAGAAACCTTTTTATTCCAATAAATATCACAATAATAATTTAAAATGACGTCATTTTGGTGTGCCACCAATGCCATCATAGGAGTTAATGGCGTTGTTGTAACCCTCTAAACTTAGAGTAAAATTCATCTACGATTTAAAAAATATATCTTACCCCTAATTCCTTAAATCTTAACCACAACTTCTAACCTTAAACCCTAAACTCTAAACCTCTAATTTAAAGTAGAGGCAAAAATAGAGACATAAGAAAGAGATATACAATTTGTACCACTAAATTTAACCTTATTTCTTACGTTAAATCATGGGAATCGAGTAATAGAACTTATCCCTCCGGAACCTCATTTGGTTTAATTACTTAATTTAGGAAAAATAAGAATCACTTGAAAATTCATAAATTCGGTATGTATTTTAAAAACCAATTATCTGATCAACTTTAGAAATCAATAAATATTAACGTATTCTCAAAATTCATGCTAAGTTCAATGTTTTTCCCAAATAATAAAAGTCCATAGTCCAATTAAATCACAAATTAAAATATCATAATAAAGTTAGGGCTGACAATTATCCATAGACGATAGTTTATCCGATTTATGCAATCTAATTAAATGGTGAAAACACGATGAAACATGAATTTGATCCATTTGAAATGGGTGGTGAATGAAGTGGGTGATGAATTCTGGTGAAAATTTTTCAACCCACTATCCAATCCGTCACCCGTCCATCCATCCTTTAATATAATATTAATTTTAAAAAACTATTAATTACCTTAAAGACTGATGTTTGCTCGTTTATCTAATTTTTTTAGACTTTTGTTTACTATTAAGAAGTGAACTTTGTTTACATAATTCTGTTTTATTCAGAGTATTAGAAACTTAAAACTTTAATAGTAATCCGCTTAATGTATTAAATATTAAATATTTTTTAGTAATTTGTTACATGCAATTTTAAATCTAGTTTTTTTTAATAATAGAACTCATTTATGACCTGATCCACCCGCTTCAACCGTAATTAATGGGTTGGAAGGATTTGAATTAATGATCAAGCGGATGATGGGTGAGTTGGATGACAGACTTAGATGTAGATAATGAGGTGGATAAAGCTCTAATCCACCCAAATCCGACCCATTACCAACCCTAAATAAAGTTTAAATTTAAATGTTCATACCAAAAAAACTAAAATAAGAACTAAGGGGTAGTTAACTATAAAACTTTGTGTCTCTAAAGTGAAAATAACATATACATACAGAAAAATAGACAATCATGCATAAACTTAGCAAATACTCTGATATACGTTAAACGTATAAATACAATGTCATACTGGTATGCATATGATGAATTATTAAATGACATGCACCCTTCTTCAACATCGTCCGAAAAGGAAATCCCCCAAGGACCTCTCTAACTACATAGTCGCCATAGCCGAAGTGAACCTCGACCCGAAGGTAACACCCTTGATTCGAAGTGGAATTCAACATAAAGAATGAACCCACTGAACTTCCCAAATCAATTATCTCAACCCAATGATATGATATTTATCGATTTTCCGAGTTTGAATGCATTCTTGTTTAACTATTCAAATACATAAACAAAAAATCTGATATTCAATAATCTGAATCTATGATATATAATGCATGATAATGTCATTATTCAAGCATGTCATAGTTGATGATCGTAGATAACAAATCATATTCACAGATCACATAAATCTTGTCATAATCACAAGTCTTACAAATTATTACATAGATCACAAGTCATATCATCATACATGCAAGCGAGCACAAAGTATCAAATTATGTAAGATTAGATGAGAACATATCTTAGACAACTAAAAACTCAACGTCGAGAGTTACGTCTCCCACACTCAACCCTAATATTAGGTCGAACAGAACCGACAGCTACGAAGGTAAACATTACTTAAGGTTATTTCTATTTTTTACTATGCCACCAATATAAACAATAGATAAAAACATTAAGCTAACACACAAGAAAAGATGGTGTTCGATTGAGATAATTATAAAGAAGAGGGAGAACAAAACGGCTGCCAAATAACAAAATTGATAGGGTTTTCAACTTGGGAAAAAAAAGGGGATATATACTCCATAAAAAGGACAAATTACACTATAAGGGAACCTATTGTTCCTTCTTTTCAATTTGCCCCCTATATGTTCAAAATTTGTGATTTGGTCACCAAAATTCAACTAGGTTCTAATCCAAAATTCCCAATTAGTTAGGGTTACGATTTGGAAATTTCAAAAATTAGGATTTTTAATTTTAGGGGAAATTAGGGTGTTATAGTAGTGGTATAAAAGAGTTAATAAAAAAATTTGTTGTAAATTTTTGACCAATTGAAAGTTCGGTGACAAAAACGAGTCATGAGACATAGTTCAATAGTATCTGACAGAGTTTACCCTTATATTTTTAATAATATTTAGGCTAAACTATGTCAGGTACCACCGAACTACTTGGATTTACAAATTTTACCACTAAACTATGTTAGATTAAAACAACGACTTGGTGCGCTATTTTAATACTAAATTACCCTAAATGACACCGTTTTACTGAAGAAAATATAAAAAATATACTTAATGAGATTTAAATCTAAAACCTTAAAAACCAAATGCAATCTCATAACCACTAAACCAACTTAACACCTTTACTTCTTTTTAACACAAATTATATATATACATATATATATATGTTAAATTGTAAAATATCACATAAATAATATTATTGTATATAAATAATATTAATATAAAAATAATAATATATAAATATATAACTAATATTTTTTTTTAATATTTTAATATTATTTGTTTATGAATATATATATATTAATATAAACATAAGGTATTCTTGATGTTTATATATTTTAATATTATTTTTATGAATAAAATTTAAGGTTTAAAGTTGTTTATAGTTTTGGGTTAGTGTTTATGGGTTAAGGTTTTGTTCGATTTTTTCAAAATCTATGTTTTAAAAATGAAACTTTTAGTTTTTATAATTATATTTATCCATTCAATGTTATTTATAATATAAAATATTTATATATTTATATATTTTTATTTTATTAATTATTTATATATTAATATATCTATACAATCATATTTCTATAAGAAAATGTATTTTTAGTGACATTAAAAATGTCACAAAAAATATTAAATTTAGCCACTAAAATTTAATAAAGTTGTGGCCTCAGTCATATTATACATCGTTTTGATTCGGTTTGTAATACCCCAAATTAAGGTCTAGTAACTTGTTATAAAAGAAATTAAAACTTAATTGTTCGAACCTCTTTCAAATTAAAAAGAATTGGTTGATTTAGTAACCAAATTAGATGAACTAAATGACATTAGGACTGAATTGATAAAAAGAAGAATTAAATAACCAAATTGAGGAATCAAATTGATGCATAAAATAATAGGGTGGTTTGTATGTAACCAATAAAGTTAAATTGGTCAATTATGGTAATTGGACCCAAAATTGCTAGGTGACCAGCCAATGTAATAACAACACTCATTTTCTCTTAATTTCATCTTCTCCTTCAATATTCTCTTCTTCTCCCACTGAATTGAGAGAAAAATCACCATGGAAGCTTGAATTGAAGCTTTGATCTTGCATGTATAACGAAGAAATTGATAGCTTAGTATAAGGAATAGAATAAGCATGTTCTTCCTTTCTTTAATTTGAAGTGAGAATGTATTATTATGCTTAAACTCTTGCTGGAAACTTAGACTAAATTACTGGAATATATGGCTACTTAAAATTTATATTTGATTGCATGAACATGCATGAAATTCTTGCGAAAAACAAATAGGATGTTGCCGGAAAATCTTGTTGCTGCAAATTAGTAAGAATGTTGCTGGGAAATTGGTGTTAATATTGAATGTATTCATGTTGGCCGAATGATGTAGATAGTCGTAAGAAAAGGCTAATGTGGTTAGGTGTGAAAGTGGTAGAATAACTTGAAACACAAGCAAAATTGAGAAAAAATTTGTAGGATGATTTTTTTTGAAAATTGAGTTTACTAGTGAATTGAGGTGTTGAATAAGTAAAAGTAATGTTAGATTGATAAAATTAGATCTAGAAATTAAATTAGAATAATTTGTCCAAAATTATTATGTTCTGAACAACAACTTTAAAAATTTATTAAAATTTGTGTAGGTTAATTAAGGTCTAAAATTTTATGATTATTTAAATTTTAGATTTCTTTAAAAATATGATTTTTTTAATTCTTAAATTTTATTTTTTCAATCAAACCCAAAAATTATATCTACATTATCGTCTGACTTTTCTCACACTTCAATAGTTCACCATTCATTATTCAAGTGTTGGGTATAGGGCTGTAGACGAACCGAACGTTCGGTGAACCGTTCGACGGGAAGTTCGTTTATGTTCGTTTATTTATTAAACGAACGAACATGAACAAAGGGTTCGTTTGTTCATTTATGTTCGTGAACGTTCGGTAATCTGTTCATTTATGTTCGTTTAAATTTATTCACATATATCTAAGAGTGAGCATAGATCAAGTATGTCGAGTCAAAAAAAATTGAGTTACTCGAGTTGAGAAGTCTTATTTTATGACTCGTTAAAAACTTTCTTGTTATAGGCTAGGAGTGTTTATTGTTCTGTTAAACCGAGTTATGAATCAAACCAAAACAAAACTAGTTAATCATTTAAATTTTAGGTTTCATCTAATAATTAAGAGTTTTTTAATTTTAATTATCGACTAATTAGGTTTAAAATTAGTTGATTAGCTGAAATTAATCTAAAATATTAAATATTTAGCATACTATATATGTTATTTATGTTCGTTCGTTTACGTTTGTTTATTTATGTTCGTTTGCGTTCATTTAAGTTCGTTCGTTTACGTTCATTTAAGTTCGTTCGTTTACGTTCATTTATGTTCGTTCGTTTACGTTCATTTTTAAGTTCGTTCGTTTACGTTCATTTATGTTCGTTCGTTCATCATTTAAACGAATGAACAAAAACGAACATGAACAAGCTACAATCCTTAACGAACGAACACGAACAAGAAAACTTCTGTTCGTTTATGTTCGTGTTCGTTTGTTTGTTCGATTAAAGTTAAACGAACGAACATGAACACACCCTCGTTCGTATTCGTTCGGTTCGTTTACAGCCCTAGTTGAGTACTTCATCATTCGATATTTTTAACCCTTTAACTATCGATCAGAATCCAATCAATCTTTTTTTCTTCATCATTGGGTATTCTTAGACGGTAAAATCAGTGGTTCATTTGTCAGTTTTGAAGACCAAATGATAGGACTTTCGTTAGAGAGAGTCCGATGAGACAAGAGTGACCGCTTGTAGTTGAAATGAATTATTTTTTTTTTAGATTTAGGATTAAATTTTTTAAAAATAAAATTTTTAGGTTAATTAATATGTTTTATTATTATTATACATTTCTCAGATTTCAATTTCAAAAAATGTTCGAATTCTATTAGATAACAAAAAAACATCTGTCACGAAAAACTTTAAATGATTTACAAAATAAAACATTAAAAACCTATTTAACCTAAAATATAGTTCAAACATCTATCTAAAAAAAATAATTTAATACTTATTTGACTGCTAAGAAAAAAAATAGTCATTTACACTTGCAACAGTAGCCAGTTTGACTCTGAGCTTTGAACATATTGGTATCTTCATTTCATTTCATCAAGAAAAAACACTTATTACAGGTAAAATCATGTAGGATTATGAGGGGAAAATGCATGTTGAGTCGATCAATAAAAGATGGGTGAAAAAATTAGGGTTCTTGTTCTGTACACAGATTCAATGACTTGCAGCCTCCAAATATGTGATTTTTTACCCATCATTGCTGTAGTTCCTATGTAAGCATTGTCGAGAAAAAGTAAAAATCCCCTAAACCTCAAAAGTTTCAAAAATCTTTGGAATGTTCCTCTTTGTTGCTTTGTTAACTTGATCATCAATCGCTGAAAGAATTCTCATTGTTTGATAGCTGCGCTCTTCCCATTTGTGTTTTTATTGGTATTGTTACACCCAATTTGCAACAATGGAAGAAACTAGGGAGGCTGTCGAGAGAGAGACTATCTCCTTCTGTTCGCCAATTGTCGGTTATGGTTACCATGTTTCGAATACGGATTTTTGTGGCCAGAACCTTGTTTCGGGAGGTCATGCAACTCCATCATTTGCACTGTCCGCTTCCTCTTGGCTGTTGACACGCAAAACATTAAGTTCTCAAACAGTTTCTGAGTTGAGTAATGGAAGATTCATGGGGAATTTAGAGGGGAAGAAACAAACCATTCTCGACTTGTTGATATCGCTCTTGCAGTTTCCTTTTTGTTGCCTCGAGCTTTTGCGCTTCGTCTGAAGCATTGAGTTTCTGATTAAAGAGAGGTGGTTAGAAAAAAGGTTTGAAGGTGCAGGATCGAAGCACAAAGAGATTGGTCACTTACATGTTGATTACGGAGGGGCTTCTTGGGAGCAGCCATCATATCTGGTTTCTGCTCCAACTTTGATTCCTCATAGGCCTTTTGCTCGATATCATGTTTTGGAGATCTCCCGATCCCAACATCTGTGCTCGATGGCTTGTTATTAGGCTTTGCAACGGGTTCTTGTCTCTTCATTTGCTGCCTCTTGTCATCCTTGGTGAGCAGATTTGCACTTGATGTCTGCAGCTTCTGTTTCGAAAAATTATGGTTCTCCTCCAATGGTTTTCTTCCACAATTCCGGTTGTTGACGACATCCACACTGTTTTGAGGATCTGAAACAACATTCCCCAAATCGTAATCGAGAACCAAAACAAGGAATTCAAAAAGAGAACCAAAACGCTCGAAGGCTATCTAAAAGATGCATTAAAGAAAGAAAATTCAACTCACTTCCATCATCATCCATGCCATCGAAGAACTTCAGATAACACATCACCGGTGACAAATGAGATAAAAGTAATTCCAATCAGTCCACGAACATTACGACAATAAATATTAAAACGAACAAATACGTAAAGATTTAAAAAGTAAGACCTGTGTGAGATCCATTGATGTAGGTTGAGTAGCAAAGAGAGCTCCTACATCTAAAGGAGGAAATGGAAACTCGTCGTCGTCTTCTTCTTCTTCTTCTACCTCATCACCAACAGACGGATTCACAGATTCCGGAGTAACCCCTTCATTCACAGATTCATATATATATGAAAAAACGAAACAACAATGTTTGATTCCATGAATTGCTGAATACTAGTAAACTATTTCTTACCAGCAACAGCCTTGGTAGCATTAACCCACTCATCCACCAATTCCTTCCATCCACTGCAATCCACAAAACTGGGTGAAAAACTTGCATTCATACATGTTTTCAGACAATATATAAAATAGAATGTACTGTCACAAAAAAAAACACTATTAAATATTCTTAGGTCAAGTTAAAGCCACCGATCGAAAAAAGTAAGGAACTAAAGTAGGTTGTCCAACTAGTAAAGTTCCTCCACAACATCAATTAATACTAATGGAAGAGACGGAGTGAGCAAAAGTCGATATGCCATTTAGTCGGAGCTAACATTTCATCACTAAAAGCTCAATCTAAGATTTTCAATTATGAACCCGGTTACATTTAATACATGCATTACATATCATGTTTATCACATAACATAATCAAACAATACCCGTAAAAACAATTAATACTAACGGAAAGGACGGAGTGAGCAAAAGTCAATCCGCAAGTTACTCGGAACTAACGCTTTAACAACTAATCTATGATTGTCAATTATGAAGCTGAGCACATTAAATACATCCGTTACGTATCATGTTTTTCACATAACATAATCGAGCATTAAACTTCATTGCAGCAAAGGAAACAAACACATACTCGATGAGAGTTTGAGCAAGATTACGAATCTGCTTCGATGAATGCTTTCTGACACGATTAACGGCCTTTCCTATTCCAGTTGCCTGAAAATGGAAACAAAGTACATTATTTTAGTCCAAGCATTACAATGGCAAAAACCAACTTAAAACAAGGGACATGGTTTCAATCAAAGGACCTCAAGAATATTCACTGTCAAAACCATTAATTGAAGCTTCCTCAATGATTCGACCAATACAGAATCCGGCTGCAATAAACATTAATAACACAAGAAACTGTCAACCAAAAATTATCATTTACACAAATACATATCTTCAGAACACTCCAAAACACAAACCTCATCTTGATAATTGTGAAGAATCTCTTTGATCCTAAATACTTCATCAACAATCATTGACTCTTGTTCGAATTCATTGGTCAAAGCCTCAGCTTCTCCATAGCTATAATTACTAGCAATTTGGTTCATCAAAGAGTCATCTCTTCTACTATTAGCTTTGCTCTCTTTGCTACCAGTACCACCTGCCTCAAATTCTTCTTCAGCTTCTCTTTTGAAGCTCGTATGGCAGCCACCAGCTCGAGCATTACCGTCTCCGTCTTCGTATTCAGGTACAACCAACTCAACCCGATCACAACCCAAACACCGATTGAATTTGCAAGTGAAAAGCTTCTCAGCAATTCGATCTCTATGTACTCTAAACTCTTTAGGACAATCTAAAGCAGCTACCATAATAGCATGATCAATTATATCAAATATGTCTGAGTTTGCTGTCAGAAAATAACCCCTCCATTGCTCTAATGGCAAACCTTTCATCGCCATTCCCCCCTTTTTTTCTTTCTTTTTGACAAAATCAAAATTGAAATTGAAAAAAGGGAGTTAATCCAATTAATATCAAAAGAATCGGATTCCAATTGTACTCAATTTTTCTCCGTATACGATCAAATCACGACCTCAAAATCGAAGCTTTTCAGTAATCCAATGAAGAAAGGGAATGATCGGAATGGAAACAAAATCCGGGTTGTTTGTGCTTTACGCAGATTCAGATAATAGACAAAAAAGAAAACAGCTTTCCCGGACAATCCCTTCAATTTTCCCGAGAAAAAAACAAGCTAAACTATAAAGAAAAAACAAACGAAAAAAATCCGTGACCAACCAAGACAAACATTAACTTAACACTTGGGATGATAACTGTTTCCCAGAATCACAAAGAAAATCTAACATCGAATTAAGAAAACAGAAAATCTAAAAGCACCTGTAAACCCCAATAATGAAATGAACTAAAAACGAGAAGAAAACCCAACAGCTTACCCTAAACCCAGAACTGAAAACAAAAAACTTTAGCGAAAAAATAAAAATAAGAAATTTGATGGAGAGGGAAAAGGAAAATTTTCGATCAACTGTTGTAGCCGATAGTTGTCAGCCTCTTTCAAACAGAGGCACCAAATCCAATATAAATCCTCTCTGGATATTGTTGATATACCCGTATGGGTCAATCCAATACCCGACCCATATCCATGTGTGTTCCTCCAAAGTCACAATTTTTATTTTATTAAAATTACTCCTAAATTTGGGATTTTGGATATGGGTCGAGTAAATTTCTTTTATATTTCCATAATCATAAGATATAGTGTGATGATGATTCATCTGGTCTTTTAATTAAAAAATTTAAAATTGAATTTTTAATATTAAAAATAAAATATATTATATGATTAATAATTTATCATTTAAGGACCGTTATCGATAATAAATATTTTTTTAAGTCGTTGTCCAATAAAATTTATAAGATATATAATTTATCGATGATAAATAATTTACCACTAATCAATCAAGATATTATATCTGTTTTTGAAGCTGAGACTCTTTCAATTCTTCAAGGAATTGAGTTTGTTATGGATTTGGGTCTTGAAGATATAACCGTCGAGAGTGATTCAAAATCCATGATAGGAAAGATGAACTCTGAAATGGATGATCTTTCAATTTTTAGACCCTTAATAGTCGATGCAAAACAAAGATCAAGAGCTTTTTTGAGATGTCGTTCAATTTCACCGGTAAAAATGAAAATAAATTAGCACATGCGATGTTTTTTGTTGAAAAATTCGATCACGGAGATAAATTTTGGGTGGAGGATGCACCGATTTCAGCTCTTTTGATTGTCTCCGAGAATCAAAGAAATATAAACCCGTCATAGTTTTTCGGCATGTTGGGAATGCAATGGGATTTTGTTTTATCCCTTACATTTTGGCGTTTGCAATCCATTGTTATACCTAAATCATCGCCAACATGATCTTTAGATCATCTGAGCATGTGTTTTATGTTTTTTGTTGTTTTCTTTTGTAATATTTACGAAAATTTTTGTGTTTACTTTGAATTAAATAAAGCTCAGATGGTACTTATTTTTTAAAAAAAATTATGAGATATAGAAAAATTCTCTTTTAACTTTTTCTTGTATTTTTCAGTAAAGATCGGTTATTTTTAACAAATTTATAATATATTGATATAATCATAAGTTAGTATCTGTTAAATTCTTTTCTTAACTTTTTAATAACATATTTTTTAAATTAAAATAAATATAATTATTTTTATTAATTATATAATAGATATTTTTTGAATCAGTTGTAGACTTGTAGTGGTTACAATATTATTTGTTCTAGAGTATACTCCTAATCATTGGATATTGATCGTTCAAACATTGTGATGTAATACTGATGCTCGAATTTATGACTTCTATTTTTTAATAACATATACCGTACATGTATGATATTCAAACTCGAATAATCTAGATAAATTATATTATTTTTTATTGTTGAGATCACTCCACGAATTTAAATAGTTGAAGATATCATATTTGATATATATAATCAATAAATAAATTAGTTAACTCGCTAACCATATTTAAACATAATATTTAAAATTAAAGTTGATGGAATTTAAAAAAGGTAAAATATCTATTGGCAGTATGTATTTATTACGTGTATATATGGCTACAATTACCTAATTGGTGCTTGTATATTCGTATATTCCTTAATTTACACCCGTTAAATAATATTTAATAATTAGATATTATCATACCATGGTTAATTGAATTTACTATAGTAAGTTTTTTATTGACAAAATGGAATAAATAAGTTAAAAGAGTAAAACGTTAGTTTTTAACATGGATAAGTATGGAATTTTCATTAAGTAAATAAATAAAGGATTGTCATATACACTAATAAGGGAATAAGATTATTTTACGAGTGAAGTTATTTTAAAGTTTAAAAATTTAATTTAAGGATTACAAGTTTAGATTATATTAAAATTTATGATTTAAAGTTAGTATTTAAGAATTAAAAGTCTCGGAGCATAAAACATTTTAAGTAAAATATGATTGATTAAGGCTTTATTTAGGATCGATTTTAGAACCAGATTTTAAGAGGAGACGATGAGAACAATACTTTAAGGAGAAACTGAGTTTTTCAATGTTTTTTTGAATAAGTTAATAATGATTACAGTAGTATCTGTTTTAGAATATAATCTCTATTATTTAACATTGAATGCTCAATTATTCTGATAATATTACTAATGCTCGAATTTGTGACCTCTAGGAACAACAACTGTTTCGTTAACCGCTTGGGTTAGAGGATTCGTGTAATTTTTCAACGTTTTTAAAAGCTGAATTTAGAGATAAATCAGGTGCGACTAAAAATAAAAATTGACACTTTTACTATGTGTATGTATCTGTATGACTTATTCCATTGGTTTACAAATAAAAACAGTTAATAATGGAATTTTTCTACAAATATGATATTTTAATTTATTTTTTAAAATATAATATAATCATTTTATTTCTCAAAATATTATATTTTAAAAAGTGAAAGGTGAATTTAAAAGCAGACTTTAAATAGTAAATAAATTAAATTTAATAAAATATTAAAATCAAAAGTATCTGACTTTGAATAATAATTTGATAAATTTTAACATGTTTTCTGTAAAATTATTGTTCAAAGTCGGATCTTCTTAGTTTCAATTTTAACATTTTATTTAATTTAATTTATTTTCTATTTGAAATCAAAATTTTTAAAATCAACTTCGTATTCATCGTTCAAAATACAATATTTTAAAAATATAATAGTTGAGACCATATTTTAGTAAAAAATAGAAACACTATTTAAATAAATTTTATATTAATATATATATTACTAAAAAAAATAGAAATGGTTGAAAATATAATTAAAAATTAATTTAAAAATTGTTTTTAGTCTTACAAACACATTACCTTGTTCCTAAACAGGCACTAACTGAAGATTCAGTTACACTTCAAAATATACTATCCAAGTGGAAGTCACCTATCCACAATAAACACCGTTCGGCGGGTATTTTCCACATTCCTGATGTAACCTCCTAAACCGGCCTACGCGAGAAGCCCGACTAGAGTGATCATATTATTCTTTAATTAAAATCAAGTTGCAAGAAAAATTCAATTAATCCGTACGAATAAAGACGAATACTAAATATCCTTTAAAATGTGTAAAAGTGTCACTAAAACAAGATATCGGGAAAACATTGTTCACAAAATAATAATTAAAAAAAAACAATAACCAAAAATAATACGTTGAAACCACCAGTAAAATATAGGCACATGTCACCGTAACCGCAAACTGAAAGTGTCAAATTATTACATCAAAGTGTCACCAGATAATGTGTAGATCCTCCAAATGCCAAATCCGGAATGTCTATCTATGAATATCTGAAAGGGGGAAAGATAACAGGTATGAGCAATGAAGCCCAGTGTGTTCCAACAGTGCGTATAAAACTATGGTTAAAACATATAACAGTAATACCAGAAAAAAAACCGTGCATGTATATATATTATGCTACCCTCCAACCGAACTCCTGGATACAGTCCCCCAGAACGGTATCCGACACAGGCATTAACCTAAGCCCGACGGGGCGAAGGTACCGGCCTAAGGATTTACCTTAGGATACAGACGGAATTACCCCGGCTGTAGTACGGGAACCGATAACAGGCGAAATTACCCTAACCGAAGTTAGAAACCGTAAACAGGCGGAATTACCAGCTGGATCAAGGCTGAACCGAAACTCAGACACTATATATCATCCCAATCCCAAAGTGACAGGCATGCAATAACAGTAGGAATGATGATAGCAGTACCAAGGAATAAACAGATATTATGTATGTGCCAAATCAGGAAATATCATATAAGACATGTCAGGCATACAGTAAAAACAGAACATGACCATGCTTAAAGTTCAAAACATATGTCTATGTAAAATCCGGAAAATCAGTCATGTGCCCATGATAGGTCCTTTAAAACAGGAAAAACAGTAGTATAAAGCCATATAGCACACAAGGAACACACCTCAAATAGTAGAAACGGACAGGTAATCTACTGGACGTTCGAACCTCGCTCTACAGCAGTACCGGACCGGGTTACGATCGGCTCTCGAGATCGATCAAAACGGGAGGAGCTAGGCTGGGTCGATACACGGCCGGGAGAACTATGAGGTCCTACAAACAACCAGGTATAGATATTAGACTTCGATTAAAACACTAGACTTAACTTAACTTAGAAGAAAAGTTTGATCCGAACTTAAAAGTTCAATTTGGAGGCTTTCGGGTTCGAATTTTGAGAAACGGACTTCACGGATGGACTCAGGACGTCGAAAAACATAAAATATGAGTTTTTAAAAATTTTGACTTTTTGGTCAAAGTCAACGCTGACGTCAGCAGTCAACTCTGATGTCATGCTGAAATCACTGGTCAACGGGTCGGGTCGGGTCGGTCAACGGGTTGACTGGTTCGGTCCGGGTTGGACCGATTCAAGACTGGTTCAGCTTGGGTTGACCGGTTCGAGGTCGGTTCGAACCGGATTTAGGCCGGTTTGGATCGACCGGCTCTAGGCCACCGTTCAGGGCGGCCGAAAATCGTCCCAGCGGCGCGTGGAGGTCACGCGCGGCCCTAATCGGCCGAAAAACATCACCTGAGACCGGATTTCTCACATATTCCGTCAAAACACCTAAAACCGATCCAAAACACAAAAAAAATGGACCTAAAGGAGTCAAAATTACCTTCTTTACCGGATTCGATCCACTCTCCGACGAGGGACGAAACGACGACCAACGGAGGCAAGAAGGGAAGGGTTATGCTCGCCCGGCCACCAGAAGCCCGATGGAGTGGACGACGCACCTAGACGACGTCGATCGGAGGCCGAATCGACGGAGATCAGAAGGGTTTAAACCCTAGGTTCGACGAACCTTTCCGGTTCGATTCCCGGCGATCGGCGCGGCAGTACGGCGAGTGGGGAGAGAGGTTTTGCTCGGGGCTCGGTGGCCGATCGGATGGGGCCGGTGGTGAAGGCCACGAACGGCCGGAGAGGGAGACGGACGGTGGACGGGGTGTTAGGGAGATGGAGGGTTATGATTCGAATATATTTTTTTTTTGATCTGACATACTAGGGTTTAATCGGTTCTAAAACAGGAAAAAGGTTTTAGATCTGACCGAATAGGGCTTTTATAATCGATTATTATAATAATTATATTTTATTGTTTTTTTTTATATAATTTTCTAAGATAAAACACGGGTGTTACACCTGATAAGAAGATGTAAAACATCAGCTTTTATCGCGATGTTTCTCAAACTTGAATCCTCGCAGAGAGAAGCAGGATCGGAGGTGCAGCATTCACATCAACTAGTTTTCTGCTACCCTACACTGTTACATTGATGATAGAAGATGTTTCAATAGGAGATCAGAAGGCAAATACAAATATGTATAAACTGCTGACTGATAAAGAAATTTGAGAAAACATACCTTTTCTTTAAATAGTTGTTGTATGGTGCTGTTAAGGCTGCCTTCCCAACGTTCTTGACGTACAAACTTGTTTATTTGTACTTTGTGCAACAATGGAGTGTTTGAGTGTCCTTGACAGAACACCTTCATCTTTGGACAAACATATAGAAGTAGAAATTCTAAGGCTGGGAATCCAAAGGTATACTTCTCCGATGAGCAGAAGCTTTCTAGCTGTGGTAGATATTCAAGTTCCAAACGGTGGAGTTGGAGGAAACTGATTTCATCATCATTTCCATCACCTTGGATGATTTCTTCTATATTTCTGCAACTGGATATACTCATTTCTTTGAGCTGCACTAGACTTTTGGCTGTGGAAGGTGTGATTAGTTTTATGAGTCCGTTGCATCTCTCTACTTTCAAAGTCACCAAATTTCGGAAAGATACCGGGGATGGAACTAGATTAACTTTTAATTTGGGGCAGTCGGAAACATGCAGCCTCCTTAGATTTTGGAATCCTTCCTTTTCCTTCCATAGATGCATCAATTCAGGAAGCATAGCCAGCCTTAATTCAGTTATCTGGGAGAGTAGGAGCGATGCAGGCTTTTCCTCATCACCATCTTCACTTTGGAATATCAACTCTTTAAAACAACACAAGATTATTTCAAGTGTTTGAAGATTGGGTAAGGATAACAACTGGGGCAAGTAAGATGGCAATACGGTTACTTGCACCGGGTACCCCTCAAGTCTAACAACTTTTAGGTTTGGAAAGTATGGAGATAAGAGTTGGTGGTGGTGTTGGCCTTTCATTCCAGCATTCCATCCCAAAGTGAGATTATGTAGATTTGGAAACGTAGACTGCAAAATTCCACAGTACTTGTTAACAACAGAAACAGAGGATTCTTTGTAGTCCAATAAATAACTGTTCTAGTTTGTGGTATTATGAATAGGATGATACCTCAGTCACACAAAACAAGGGTTGTTCACTACTGAGTTCTCCAGAAGAAAACAATGTCTCCACTCTGTCACATCCAGACACTCATCTCCTTCAGTGAAGGCCAATTTATAGTATGCATTTTGTTACGATGGAGACTCTTTAGATTTGGCAAGCCATTGAGCACCAAGGATGTCAAAGCTGGACATTCAAATGTACTAACATCCATCGCAAGACTGTTGTCTCCAGATTCAGATACAAAGATTATTTCTTCAACGGATGTACAATTCCATATTCTCAGTCTATGAAGCCTTTGAAGTCTTCTGAACAGACTCAACGGAAAAACATTCAATAGCTTAGGACAAGATTCCAAATCAATGGAAGTTAGTTTGGAAAAAGAATGTTGAACAAGTACATCAGGCCAGAGCCTCTCCAAGTTGTCCAGGCCTGTAATCTCCAATTTCTCTAGAACAGGAAGCATCACCTACAAGCAAAATTATTTGAATATGTCGTAAACTATAAATCACAAAAAATAAAAGAATTCAAGTCAAGGAAATGAGTGCAAATCATCTGCTTCTTTCTCATGCCTCCATTTATGCCCCACTTCAAATTAGAGGGTTTAGGGTTTAGGGTTTAGAGTTATAGGTTAAGGATTTTAGTTAGGGTTTAGGGAACTAGGGGTAGAGTGTATTTTTTAGGGTGCATTTTTGTTCCAAGGAAATAGGCTATAGAGGATTGATTTTTCCTTTTTCCACTTCAAAAATATTGTTTTAGATTTTTTACAATGAATCACTTTTTATTAAATTGAAATACAAAGTATTTTTATTCCTCTATGTATTACCATTGAACCAATAATTATTATATTATTTTTCACTAATTAAATATAGAGTACTATTTTCTTTAAATTCTTTCGATTAAATTCTTATCGGCAATTCAACATTAGATAGATAGAGTAAATAGACTTAATTAAAAGTGAAGATTTATTATATATTATTATTTAACTTCTAACATGGTATTAATCATAAATAACAAAACACATTGTAATAAATTGAGCTATTACCTAATTAGAAACTAATGTAAAACAACAATAACGAATGAAATCATACCTTTTCATTGAAGAAATAAGGTGAACATTTTCCATCATCATAAACGAATGTGTTCAAATCAGTACAATCCCATATATGTATCTTCCTTAACAAAGGAAACTCAATTGGATTCATTCCACAACAAAATTTGTTAAGTTGGGGAAGATTATGAAGAACCAGAGAGTAAAGTCTTGGAAACACACTGTAATTGTTGCTAATCCTTTCTTCTGTCGATAATATTCCTTCTACCACAGCTTCCATTTCATCACATTCGGAAACCTCGAGTGTTTTCAGATGCACAAAGCTTTTAACAATAGATGAAGGAAATATATACTTCAACTTAGGACATTCTGTCACTTTCAACTCTTCTAAGGCAAAGAATAAAACCTGTAAATATATATATGTAAACACATTTTTTATTATCATAAAAAATTATTTATTTATCATACTATATATTCATAATGATTGACATATCAACAAACTTATAATTTTTATTCTAAAAGTAATTATAAAAAGTATTGTATATAAAAATAGGATAATTTTACTAATTAGCTTACAAAATAAATAAAATCTTATTAAAATATTAAATGCTTAGAATTATTTATTTATTTATTCAGAATGATACTATTTTTTGGAGTATACGGTTATTATAACTAATAATAATTTTATTTTTAAAAAATATTTTTTTAAATATTATATAAAACTATTAAAACTATTATAATAATATTTTATAATATTATAACTTTGTGATGTTGCAGTTGGATACCTCCAATTCTTCAAGTTGGTTCAGTCTTTTGATTACGGAGAATGAGAACAAATTCTTCAACATAGTGCACTTTCCGACTTTAATGAATCTTAATTGACCAAAAGATTCAGCATTTGTGTCGTGAAGCATTTCCTCAACATCTCCCAATCCATCAAGATATAGACATCCGGCATTTCTCGACAATAATTTATATATCTCATCGACCAAATGGATGTTTCTATTCATCTTGAGCTTCAACATTCTTGATGTTTCCATCCCTCTATCGTAATAAGAATCCCACTTTTCATCTCCAATGGAAATCTTGTACTTTTCCATCTTTCCGAAAAACAAGTTATCCTTTGGTATAGCTTCCACATCAGGAATATGTACTTCCAAAGTTGTCAGACGAGACAAATGATGCAACTCAACAAGACTAGCATTGCTTCTTGGATTCTCAGTTCCCTCAACCTCCCTTTTGTCAAAGCTATCATATAAGTATAGTTCTTCTAATCTGGATAACTTTGACAACACATTTGGTGATATCACTTTAAGATTGTAACAGTCACTCAAATCAAGCAGTTTTAACCTAGTCAAGTGTCCTATTTCCTTGGGAAGAACTTCAATGCTAGATTCTCGGAGATCAAGTATTTCTAAATTTCCCAACTCTCCTAAGATTCCTATATCTTGTAAGTCAGAATCTCTCAATCGCAGTGTACATAGAGTTTTCAAGCAACCAAGGGAGGAAGGCAAGGATGTAAAGTTTGTTATGCCAAAATCCAAGACTTTGAGTCTTTGAATTCCCGTAAAAAAGTCATTTGAAATATTCAAGGAAGAACCCTCGAGATCAATGGAGAAATAAGAAAGGTTTGGACATTCTAATTCATGATCAATAAGCTCACTAACCTCGGCATTCTGTAAGCTTATGAGTTGGCTTTCTTTCATTTTCTCCTTATCTGGCCACTCTCTGAATAAAGCTAGCCACTGTAGATCCCTTGAAGCTATGGATTGGGCAACATCACGAACAACGCCATGCATATCAAAACGGTTTGGCAGAGAACCTTTGAGCAACAAACAAGAGGCCATGAGATTGTTTACCAATGTCAATACTTTATCTCGACCCTCTGCCACGGTGTTAACATCATGGATGAAACCCAAACCAATAGCATATCTCAACAAATCCTCCACGGCAGCATTATGGCCCATTATGCTACAGAGTAAAAAGATTGGCCCAAGTTCCTCATCTTCTAGAAACTTATAGCTCAACTCTATGGCTGAATATGCCTCCCCTGGTATGCCTTTGAAGTTTCTTTCAGAGGGGTTGCTTAGTTGTCGCAAAGCATCCCTCCATTCAAACAAACTCTCTTTGGTCTTTAAAGCCTTTGCAATGGTAGCAATAGCAACTGGCAGTCCTGCGCATCTTTTGGCAACCTCAACCGCTATAGATTGCAAGTCAATTCTTTCCACAATTTGACCAGCCATTTTCTTGAATAGGTTCCAAGCTTCGTCTTCTTTCAATGTTTCAATTGAAATGTTATGGTGCGAATCCATCCTTTTTAACACATCAAGGCTCCTGGAGGTCATCAATATCTTGCATCCTTTGTGTTCGTCAGCTGAAGGAATTCCTAGTGACCTCAAATCTAAGGACACCCAAATATCATCCAAAACAACAAGAACACTCTTCTCTTTCTTTAGTCTTTGACGAAGTCGAGCGGCTCTTGCATCCATGCCCTCCTCGTGGAATTCCATGCCTACCTTCTCAGCAATATCCTTCTGTATATTCACCATGTTTGCTGTTTGTGTTACAGCTACGAAGACCACCTCATCGAATGACAGTTTCTCCTTGGCTTGTCCAGCGACCTCTTTGACAAGGGTGGTTTTACCCACACCTCCCATCCCGTACACTCCAATTATGCTGATAGCATCATCTTTCAATGCCGCCATTACCCCATCGAAAGCAATGATTCTTGACCCGAAAGCCTCAAACTCTTTGACAGGTCTGATAAGTTCTCTCACTTCCACAGGAGGAAGGTAGGAAACCTCCTTAAATTCGTCCTTTTTAGTCAACAGTTGAGTTATGGCGTCGGCTTCCTTGTCCGCTTTCTTGCTGAGCAGATAACGGGACTTGAAATCGGGGAAAAAGTTAGAGAAACACCTCTTCGTTGCTTTCTCTTCATCTTCCAGCAATTTTGTTTCAGTCTCCTGGGAGATCTTCTCATTGACCTCTGTCAACCACCTTTGAACATCATCAAAAATCACCTCCCCCTTCCTGTTAGCCGCATCAACAGATTGTTGCATCCTTTGTCTTGCTTCCTCCAGTTCTCGAACTTTAGTCCGGAGGTTCATAAACTTGGTCCTTGGCTTGAATAAGTAACTAAGTTGTCGTGCAGTAGGATCGACAGTGTACTCAGCAGCTTTGGCAGCAAGAGATCCAACAATGGAAATGATAACCTCCATTTTTTCCCTTGAAAAAAAATGATATGAATCAGAAGAGACTATAGAACACCTGGTAAGTAAATCCTTAGCAACAGAAGAAAACAACAACATATTAGATAAGAAAACACATAGTATAAACATAATCAAAGATGAAGAAATCATACCTCCTCCTCTCCTTTGGATTAGTAATCCAACAGATCGATTTCTTGTTATCCTAAGTGAGATTGCAAACACAGCCTTGAAAGTTGAAACACAGAGCAATTATAGTCCCCCTCATATTTACTTATCATAAAATTAGCTTAAAGTATAATTAAAAAGTAAAAGTTATTTAAAAAGACCAATGGAATCATGCAACCAGTCTTTGTCTTTCACGTGGTGTGGGGTTCATCTCTAATTCCAAGACCTCGAGTCTTTGCATCACCTTAAAAAAGTTATTTGAAATATTCAAAGAAGAACCCTCATGAGTCAAGATCAATGGAGAAATAAGAAAGGTTTGTAAAATTATATATTTAGTCCTTATAAATTATTTATTATTTCAGTTTAATCCTATTTTAAATAAAAAAATAAAAATAACCATCCTATTTTAAATTATATATTGAGTTTAGAATCAACATTTTCAATCTATTTTATTTTGATCGTTGTGTCGTTAGCATCTTCTTTCTACCATTTCAGAAATTTGTTGTTCTATAAACACCATTCGAATTAAACATCTATCCATGCATGTAAATTAGTTCATCTTCGTCGCATTCCCGTATCACAGTCCAAAAGCTCATCTGATTTAGACGGTCACACATCGAAACAATGCCTTCTTAGTGCCTGCATCTGAGTACAAAGAAAAATAACATAAACATCAACTTGTAATCATTATAGCATGATATAAAATCAAACACATCAGGAAAGGTTAAAACCAAAATACATTACATGCTTATAATTAAGGTCTAGTTTCTCTGTTGAAACTCTGATTTCTTCGAGTTTTCTTGTTGAATCCATGAAAAGTGTGCAATTTTCGTAAGGTTTCTTGTAAACAGTCTTGAGAAGATATAGTGTCGAAAAAGAAAATTGTCGGTCTTTGGCAAGGATGTGGGTGAAATTTTTCGGTGTTAACTGTGTACACTCCTGCTAACATATTTTCTCATTTTCATTTCCTGAATGTTTCCGGCACAGAGAGAGCATTAGGTAAAGCCTAAAGGTATGTGTTTATTGTATATTTGAATGACATATCCCTATGAAACCGAAGCTGTCCGTGAAAACAGACGATCTTAGCAGATCGTTTGCTGCAAAATTCTCTGAGAATCAACATCTGCAACATGAAGTAAATGTTGCAATGCCTTGGTAGTTGTCATGTTAGGGAAGATTGCTTCAATATGATTAATCTATGTGGTGGAATGATACCATAGGTGTCCATGGATGAGCAGCCAACAAAAGAATTAAAAAACAAAAGTAACCAATTAATCAACTCTATGTAAATTTCAGTCCAGGACGGCGCAAACAATTAATTAGGTTTGATGAGATTATGATGAAAATAATAAAAAAACTAAAGTAAACAAATTAAAAGTAATAATAAAAATCGAGAAAAAAATAGTAATTGAAAATGACAATGAAGAAATCGTCTCGAACTAACTTTGTTTCAATTTTGTCGATCATTGAAATCCATTGTAACTTGTCTTTCTTTCTTGTAATCGATCATTGAAAAAATAATAATTTTGTCGAATTAAAACTAATAATAAAAATTCACTGTTACGGTCTACAAGGTCCAACCCATTGTAACTTGTCTTTCGTAACCGATCTTCCCAAGCCTATTAACCACAACTATGACCATTAAAACAATCAAAATAAGTACTGGAAATACCAGACTCGGATTATGTTGTCTCGTCGAGTATTGAATCCAATCTCGTTTTTCCTTAGCAGACTACCACCAAGTGTGTTCACAGAAAGTCGAATTATCACAGGCCGACTCTTCCTCCCATTGTACATTAAAACAACATTCAGACCAACGAGCTCTTTTTATTTTGAAAATATTTTAATTTTGTAAGTAAGGCTGATTGCCAAACTAATAAAACAAAAAAACAAGAATGTACCTTCGGGAATTAAGTACTATTCAATTATCATACTTTGTATATTTTTTGCAAAAAATAAAGACTTCAATAAAAAAGAAAAGAAAGAAATTTTATAGAATAGCAAAAGGAACAAGACAAAAGTTCAAAGATAAAATAATAGATCATAATAGGCTTACTCATAGAGGGCATTTATAGGCTTCTATCTACCTAAAAATAACAAAATGATTTAAAATAAAATAAAAGATACTTATGAGTTTAAAATTTAAAAACAAGATATCCTGAAAATCTTCTCAGATTGTGTTGTCTGAGTTGCCTCTAGAATATTCTTGAATCTTTTAGAAACTGTCACGTCAGTATTTCATCGTGCCTAGCGTTGTGCCCATGTTTCCAATCGCGATAAAAAATACAGAATCTATCCTTTTAATCATCAATTTCAGTAAACAGTTCACTGCACATAAAATAAACAAAATACACTCAAATTACCAGTGATAAATTCATGAAAATGAGAGAATTGACAATTAAAAAGTGACTTTTCAAACACCAATCAATGTGTTTATTATATAATTTTAAAAAAATTAAATTAAAAAAATAAAAAAATTAAATCGGGTGTCCGAATTTTATAAGTATCCAATTAGCAGATACTTGATAATTATAAGTCGGGATCGAGACCAAAATTCAATACTCGATACATGAGAGATTTTCTCTTTCTAAAATAATCATAACTCTTAGCTGTAACGTTTTATTTAAAAAATATATAAATTTGAATATGTTGAAACATACAATATCATAACTCTCAGCTATAACATTAGGGATGTAATTGGAAACTTTTCTAAAAGAAAGGGAGTCATCTAAAAAGACTTGATTTGTAAATTTTTACTTCAAATAAATATTCAAACAATAATTTTATACGAGCAAAACTTAAACTATAACAATCAAACTAAACAAATTATACGAATAAAATAATCTAACTTAATTTTACACTAACACAAGAAAATTCTTCATCCATATATACAGTCAACGTACAACTTTACTAACAACATTATAAATGAATGTCATGTGGTCGTTCCCGACATTGAACACAACAGAAGTAGCCCATTGCTTCCCGGAAGATTTAGGATGCGGATGGTGATGCCGAAGAAGAACAGCAGCGGCGAGAACCGAGAGCTCGAAGCCGAGAGAAATAGTCATTCATTGCAGGAAGTGCACGAGCTGATTTCCGAGTCGTCAAGACCCGAGACATATGTAGAAGTGTCTGGTAGCGAAGACTATCAGCCTAGTATGGTACAAAAATAGAGAGATAATTCATTAATCTGATGATCACCACAAATCTGAATATTGATTCACTCTCCCGTGCAATAAAACAATATAAACTATGGAGAAACGGATTGGAAACAAGGCCATATTGCAGGCCAAGAAGGAAAGTACCTGAATAAGGAACCCTTGAAAGGTATCTAGCTTTTCAATGGCCATGGCCATTTGACACATATCTTTTCCCACATTCTCAGCTAGTCCTGACGGACCAGATGATACATTGGCCAACGTCTCGGCCAATGATTGATGTACTAATTCCAACCCTCGGGACAGAGCATCATCGGCCTGCTGGCATGCATATTCAAAGTTCTGGATACTCATAAACTGTGCCTATTGTATCAAAACTATAGTAAATTAAAAAAGTAATTATGAAATGTTTAAAAAATATAAGAGATAAAGAGTTATTTTGATGGTTAAACATCATTAGTTACAAGAAGATATTTAGTAAAAGAAAAATAAAATATTTTTTTAAAAAAAACTTCCTTTGTATTCGTTGTAATACCATTTTTGACTTTTCGAAAGAATTTTTGAACTTTCACAGCCATCTTTATTATTTGAAGTTCAGCGGTAGAAGTTGTATTCATTATACCGAAAAACACTGATTCAATCTTTGCAAACCATGAAACTTGAACCCATGCAGAGAGAAGTAGGAGGTGCAGCATTCGTATCAACTAATTTTCTGCTCCCTACACTGTTACATTGATGATAGAAGATGTTACAATAGGAGATCATAAGGGGGGAAATCAAGTGAAGAATATAAACAATCGTACATTAATGTTGAAGGTCAAAGATTTATTATCAAGTTCCATTAAGTGATACAACTAAAACGTAATTAAATGATAATAAAAGGTAGATGATGATGAGATGAACAAAAGTATTACCATTACAAGTAACCATCTGCATTGTACGTGTATATAATTACTTAATTCAGGTAATTCAGAATTACAACTTAAAACGCGAAAAGAAGAATGGTACATTAAAATGCATCTAGACTTACTTGGGTGTTAGATGTAGAAGGATTGCTTTGATCTTTTTCGAAATCACAATCTTCTTCATAATTCTCACATTCTACAGAATTCGTAAAAATCAAAGGATTGTCTTGATCTTCTTTAGTCTCACGTTCTTCTTCATAATTCTCACATTCTTCAGAATCCGTAGAAGTTGAAAGATTGTTATAATCTTCTTCAGAATTTTTACATTCCTATATTTAGTTTACTCATACAAATCAAAATTGAGTCACAATTAAAAAAATGAATATATTGATCGTTTAAAGTATGCTTTGATGTTATTTAGAATTCTCATATTCTTTGGTCATAACATGTTAGGATCACTAGGTGAATTGAAGAATGAAATATAAAATTGTATATTATCTTGTACATATATAGATCTATATCAAATGCAACAACTATGTCTAAGTCCATACATTGTCTATGAGTTGCAATACACCACTTGTATAATATAATAACTAAATTTATGTTAAACAGTTTTTAAAAGTAGTATCAATACACAACTTGTACGAGTCGTACATTTTGTAATACGTATGTTTAACGGATTTTGACCTCCGTTATTATAATCCTAACCTTTATGGATAAATTTTCAATTCATCGGTAAAACCAATTTTATAAGTATTATATTTTCTAACAGATTAGGAATTCAATTGTATTTAACGTTTATACAAACACGTATCACTAAATGTACGTAGCAAGTGGAATGTAAAGCCAAGTACCAAAAAATTTATAAACTGCTGAATCATAAAGAAATTTGAGAGAACATACCTGTTCTCTAAATAGTTGTTGTATGGTGCTCTCAAGGCTGCCTTCCCAACGCCTTTGTCCTTTGTGCAACAATGAAGTGTTTGAGTCACCTTGAGAGAACATCTTCATCTTTAGACATTTATTTACAACTAGAATTTCTAAGGCTGGGAATCCAAAGGTATACTTCTCCCATGAGCAGAAGCTTTCTAGCTGTGGTAGAGAAACAAGTTCCAAACGGTGGAGTTGGGGGAAACTGATTTTATCATCATTGTCACCACCTTGGATGATTTCTTCTATATTTTCACAATCCTGTATAATCATTTCTTTGAGTTGCACTAGACTTTTGGCTGTGGAAGGTGTGATTAATTTTATGAGTCCAGTCATCAGATTTTGGAAAGATACCGACGATGGAACTAGATTAAATTTTAATTCTGGGCACCAATAAACGTACAACCTCCTTAGATTTTGGAATCCTTCCTTTTCCTTCCATAGATGCATCAATTCAGGAAGATGTTCCAGCCTTAGTTCAGTTATCTGGGAGAGTAGGAGCGATGCAGGCTTTTCCTCACCACCATCTTGACTTTGGAATATCAGCTCTTTAAAAGAAGATTCGCTTATTCCAAGTGTTTGAAGGTTGGGTAAAGATAACAACTGGGGCAAATAAGATGGTAATACGGTTACTTGCTCAGGATACCACTCAAGTATAACATCTTTTAGGTTGGGAAAGTAGGAAGATAGGATTTGGTGTTGTTGTTGTCCTTGGCAATGCCATATCATCTCTTTCATTTCAGCATTCCATCCCAAAGTGAGTTTCTTTAGATTTGGAAAGGTAGACTGCACAATTCCACAGTACTTGTTAACAACAGAAACAAAGGATTCTTTGTAGTCCAATAAATAACTGTACTAGTTTGTGGGATTAAGAATAGGATGATACCTCAGTCACACAAAACAAGGGATGTTCACTACTGGGTTCTCCAGAAGAAAACAATGTCTCCACTCTGTCACATCCAGACACTCTCATCCCCGTCAATGAAGGCCAATTTATAGTATGCATTTTGTTATGATGGAGATTCTTTAGATTTGGCAAGGAAAAGAGCACCAAGGATGTCAAAGATGGAAATTCAAATGTAATAACATCCATCGAAAGATTGTTGCCTCCAGATTCAGATCCAAAGATTATTTCTTCAATGGATTCACAATCGATTATCGCCAGTGTATGAAGCCTTTGAAGTTTTGTCAACAGACTCAACGGAAAAACATTCAATAGCTTAGGACAAGATTCTAAATAAATGGAAGTTAGTTTGAAAAAAGAATGTTGAACAAGAACATCAGGCCAGAGCCTCTCCAAGTTGTACATATACCTAATCTCCAATTCCTCTAGCACAGGAAGCATCACCTACATGCATAATTATTTGAATGTCATAAACTATAAATCACAAAAAATAAAAAGAATTCAAGTGAAGGAAATAGGCTACAGAGGATTGGTTTTTCTTTTTTCCATTTTTATATTTTTTACAATTTGACTTTTTATTAAATTGAAATACAAAGTACTTTTTATTCCTCTATGTATGAATTACCATTGAACCAATAATTATTATACTATTTTTTCACTAATTAAATACAGAGAACTAATCATAAATAGCAAAACACAATACAATTAGTTGAGCTATTACCTAATCATAAATTATATAAAACAATAACAAATGAAATCATACCTTTTCATTGAAGAAATAATGTGAACTCTTTCCATCATCATAAACGAATGTGTTTATTTCAGTACATCTCCTTATATGTATCGTCCTTAACAAAGAAAACTTAATTGGATTCATTCCACAACAAAATCTGTTAAGCTGGGGAAGATCCGAAAGAACCAAAGAGTCAAGTTTGGGAAACACACTGAAACTATTGTTAATCCCTTCTTCTGTCGATAATGTTCCTTCTACCACCACTTCCATTTTATCACATTTGGAAACCTCGAGTGTTTTCAGATGTACAAAGCTTTTAACCGTAGATGAAGCAAATATATACTTCAACTTAGGACATTTATTCACTTCTAACTCCTCCAAAGCAGGGAATAAAACCTGTAAATATATTAAAAAAACACATTTTGTATTATCATAAATAATTCTTCCTTAATTATGTTAAATTATATATTCATAATGATCGACATATCAATAAACTTATAATTTTTATTAAAATTATTTAAAGTAAGACAGTTTTAATGGTTAGCTTGTAGAATTAATAAAATTCTATTAAAATATTGAATGTTTGAATTTTTTATTTATTTAGAATGATATTATTTTTATGGGAGTGGGTGGTTATTATAACTAATAATAATTTTGTTTTAAAAACTAATAATTTCTTTCAAAATACTATATAAAGCTACTAAAATTATTATAATAATATTTTATAATTTAATTTTTAAAAAATTTTTCAACTGAATTGATATAACTTGATCCATGATATTCAATTTAAAACTGAAGAAAAAAAAAGAATCAACATACATTTTTATCAAAAAGCCATGTAGTGGATTGATGTGTATTTTTTGAGTATCTCAAGCCATTGAATCTATTTAGATGTTCCAACTTCAAGATGCGTAGTTTTTTGAATTCCAAAATGTCATTCTCACTAATATCTTCCTCTTCTACAATTAACTCTGTGATGTTGTTGCAGTTGGATACCTTCAGTTCTTCAAGTTGGTTTAATCTTTTAGCTATGGAGAATAAGAACAAATTCTTTAACATATTACAGTTCTCGACTTTTAGGAATCTTAATTGCCCAAAAGATTCAACATCTGGGTGGTAAAACATTTCACCATCTTCAAATCCATCAAGATGCAGGATATGAGTTTTTCCCACCAATGGTTTAATCCCATCGATCAAATGGATACTTTTCTTCATCTTAAGTTTCAACATTCTTGATGTTCCCATTCTTCTATCGTAATAAGAATCACACTTCTCATCTCCAATGGAAATCTTGTACCTTTCCATCTTTCCGAAAAACAAGTTATCTTTTGGTATGGCTTCCACGTCAGGAATATGTACTTCCAAAGTGGTTAGACGAGATAAATACTGCAACTCAACAAGACTAGCATTCTTTCTTAGATTCTCGGTTCCCTCAACCTCCCATTTGTCAAAGCTACCATATAGGTATAGTTCTTCTAATCTGGATAACTTTAACAACACATTTGGTGATATCACTTTAAGATGGTGACAGTCATTCAAGTCTAATATTTTTAGCCTGATTAATTGTCCTATCTCCTTTGGTAGCGCTGCAATTCTTGATCCGCAGAGGTCAAGAATTTCTAAATTTCCCAACTCTCCTAAGATTCCTATATCTTGTAAGACACAATCTCTCAATCGCAGTGCACACAAAGTTTTCAAGCAACCAAGGGAAGAAGGCAAGGTTGTGAACTTTTTTCTGTCAAATTCCAAGACTTTAAGTCTTTGCATTCCCGTAAAAAAGTTATTTGAAATATTCAAAGAAGAATCATCGAGATAAATGGAGAAATAGGTAAGGTTTGGACATTCTAATTCATGATTAAGAAGATCACTAACCTCGACCTTCTGTAAGCTTATCAGCTGGCTTTCTTTAATTTTCTCTTCATTCGGCCACTCTTTGAATAAAGCTAGCCAATGTAGATCCCTTGAAGCTATGGATTGGGCAACATCACGAACAACGTCATGGATATCAAAACAGTTTGGATGAGAACCTTCGAGTAATAAACAAGAGGCCTTGAGATTGTTTACCAAGGTCAATATTCTATCTCGACTCTCTGCCACGGTGTTAACATCATGGATGAAACCCAAACCAATAGCATATCTCAACAAATCCTCCACGGCAGCATTATGACCCATTATGCTACAGAGTAAAAAGATTGGCCCAAGTTCATCATCTTCTAGAAACTTATAGCTCAACCCTATGGCCGAGTATGCATCTGCTGGTACGTCTTTGAAGTTTCTTTCCGAGGGATTACTTAGTTGTCGCAAAGCATCCCTCCATTCAAACAAAGTCTCCTTAGGCTTTAAAGCCTTTGCAATGGTTGTGATAGCAATTGGCAGTCCTGCACATCTTTTGGCAACTTCAACCGCTGTAGATTGTAATTCAGGTCTTTCCACAATTTGACCAGCAATTTTCTTGAACAGGGTCCAAGTTTCATCTTCTTTCAATGTTTCAATCGAAATGTTTGGATGAGAATCCATCCTTTTTAATACATTAAGCCTCCTGGATGTCATCAATATCTTGCATCCTTTGTGTTCGTCTGCTGAAGGAATTCCTAGTGCCCTCAAATCTAGGGACTCCCAAATATCATCCAAAACAACAAGAACCCTCTTCTCTTTCATTAGTCTTTGACGAAGTCGAGCGGCTCTCGCATCCATGCCCTCCTCGCGGAATTCCATGCCTACCTTCTCAGCAATATCCTTCTGGATATTCACCATGTTTGCTGTTTGTGTTACAGCTACGAAGACCACCTCATCGAATGACAATTTCTCCCTGACTTGTCCAGCGACCTCTTTGACAAGGGTGGTTTTACCCACACCTCCCATCCCGTACACTCCAATTATGCTGATAGCATCATCTTGCAATGCTGCCATGACCCCATCGAAAGCAATGATTCTTGACCCGAAGGCCTCATACTCTTTCACAGGTCTTATAAGTTCTCTCACTTCAACAGGAGGAAGATAAGAAACTTCCTTAAATTCATCCTTTTTAGTCAGCAGTTGAGTTATGGCGTCGGCCTCCTTGTCCGCTTTCTTGCTGAGCAGATAACGGGACTTGAAATCAGGGAAAAAGTTAGAGAAACACCTCTTCATTGCTTTCTCTTCATCTTCCAGCAATTTAGTTTCAGTCTCCTGTGAGATCTTCTCATTGACCTCTGTCAACCACCTTTGAACATCGTCAAAAATCACCTCCCCCTTCCTGTTAGCCACATCAACAGATTGTTGCAGCCTTTGTCTTGCATCCTCCAGGTCTCGAACTTTAGTCCGGAGATTCAGAAACTTGGTCTTGGTCTTGAATAAGTATCTAAGTTGTCGTGCAGCAGGATCAACAGTGTACTCAGCAGCTTTGGCAGCAAGAGATCCAACAATGGAAATGATGACCTCCATTTTTTCCCTTAGCAACAGAACACTCGCTGCAGAAGAAAACAACATATTCGATAACGAAACACACATCATAACCATAATCAAAGATGATAAGAAAAGGGAATCAGCTGTGAGTTTAAGAAATCATACCTCCTCCTCTCCTTTAGATTAGTAAACCAGCAGTTGATTTCTTGGGAGAATCAAAGACAAAACAATGTGAGATTGCAAGCAGAACCTTGAAACACAGAGCAATGAAGTTGGCTAGAATAATCTATTTCCAACTATGATGTCTTGGTCTTCCATGTAAAAACTTTTTTGATTTTATTTTATAAGAAATTCAAGAATATCTTTGCTCTTTTGAAAAAAAAAAGTGACTTTAGTAAAGCAATGAAAACTTTTTCAAAAACAATTCATACATAAATCACAAGATAAAGCACTTTAATGAGGAATAGTGTATAATAATTATAATTTTTTTGGTAAACTTCACAGAAAGTCTTTTTTGTTTGGGATATGTTTTATTTCGGTCACCTATTTTAAAAATTGTCATTCTTGCAAATTACGTTTTCAATTTGTTTTATTTTGATCACTATATCATTAACACCTTCTTTCTACCACCTCATAAACCTGTTCTATAAACAACAATTGAAATAAAACATATATTCTATTTAGATACAACACAACCCAAATAAAAGAAATCTCTGATAAAATTTTGTAATTTTTTATAACTTATTGCCTCTAAAGTAGGGATGAATATTTTATCCGATCCGGTTAGGTTTTGACCTAATCGAATTTAATTTTTTAATGAAAAAGTTAGATTTAAGTTGGATCGAGTTGATTTTGAGTTTAGAGTATAAAATATTTGATCCGATTTGGGATAAAATATATAATTTTTTCATAAATATTTTAGGGATATTTATAATAATACTTCTCTCTATATTTTATAATTAAGTACTTAAAATTATTTTTTATTTATAATTTAATTCTTAAAATTATATTTTTTATAATTAAGTCCCCTAGAATTATTTTTTATAATTAAGTCCTTAAAATTATTTTTTATAGATTGAGTCGAAGTAGAATTTAGGATATTTATTTTCATATCGGATTAATTTTTTAAAAAAAAAATATTACAATCAAGTCATATTCATATTTAAAATCTTTATGTTTGTATTAAGTTCAGATAAACCAAAAACCTAACTCGACCTGACTCGTCCTCTACGGGTGTAAACGAGCCGCTTCGAGCTCGAGTAGTGCTAAGCTCGGGTCGGCTTGTTAAGATTTCGAGTTGAGTTCGAGCTTGAGTAATTCTAAACGAGTCTGATAAATCTGATCTCGGCTCGACTCGTTAAGAACTCGAGTCGAGTTTGAGCTTTTTTCGAGCCTAATCGAGTCAAGTATTGACCGATCTTTGATCGTGTTAGACTCGAGTAACTCTTATCTCTCATGTCTCATTTAAAGCCTAATGGAGAAAAAAAACTTTAATACACAAGTTGTGTAAACTCAAGCTTATTAATTTTAGGTTTTAGTATGTTAATTTAGGGTGTAAGACTTATGTTTAGGGGTTAGATTTTAGTGTTTTAAGTTTAGAAATTTTGATTTTAAATTATAAAAAATAAAAAATAGTATATTTATTTTTCGAGTAGCTCATGAGCTTTTTGAGTCGGGTATCATGGTGCTCGGTTTGGCTCGTTAAGAACTCGAGCCAAGTCCAATCGAATCAAATTTTAATCGAACTTTGACCGAATCGAACTCGAATAACTCACGATCTATCTCGTCTCATTTACATCCCTACCACACTCATCTCTGCTCCAAATGTTGGCAAACGTTATTAGTTAGGTTGTAAAGCATATCCATTCCATTTAGATATAGGTTTTCAGTTTTTCTCAAAGATGATTTAATTCATGGATCAAATGTTGCTTCTGCAATTGTTTATACGGTAATTATTTTATTCATCGGCGGTGGCAAAAAAATAGAAGAATATTAATTTTACGATTTATAGATTATGTTTAGAGTGTATAATTTAGAGGTTTAGGTTTAAGAGTTTAGAATTTAAGGGTTGAAATTAAAATTTAAAGATTCAAGCTAGAATTAAGAATTTGTATATTAAATCCTAAATCCCTAACACATTATTCTAAACTCTAAATCTTAAATTCTAATATTAAACCCTAAATTTAACCAAATTCTTAAACTCTAATCCTAAATTAATTAAAAATAAAAAATTAGAAGTATTCAAAAATACCTCCCGGTTAACCTGATTTGTCTACCCGCCGACCTGAACCTTTAAAAAACGTGTAATTCTTTTAAAAAATCCCCAACTACAGATTTTTTTTAGGTAGTTAGATTTGGTATGGACTGAATTTTTTATTAATCGGATACTCGACTCAGCGAATACTTTTAAATTTTAAAATTTTTAAATATATTTTTATTAATTTTTTAATATAAAATTTAAATGAAAAAATTATTAGACGACAATAGGGATGTAATTGGAAGCATCTCTAAAAGAAAGGGAGTCGTTTCAAAAGGCTTGATTTTTAGACGACAAGAAAATCTTGTTTGATTCCATATTTTATACAATAAAGTTGAAGGATATTATTGTTTTTAAGGGGGAAAAAGTGGATGCGTGTCAATCAACTTACAACTTTACCAACAACAATATACAGTCTTGTTTCGGTTATCCGGCCTAAGTCACATTATAGACTAAGTTTAATGGGTAATTTTTATCATGTGTAGTTTTAATGTACGAATAGATTATTAGTTGGATATGGTGTAATGGGTGATTATTCATAGGAAAAGAAAATCGTTCTTACCTGTTATCATTCGTCTGTCATGGTGTAATTTTATATATTATATCTGGCAGGAACGAAATTGTAAATTGTATGGTGGGAGATCTCGATATACGAAAGACATTATATTATTTCTTAAGAGGGATGTCAAAACAAATATTTCTGGTCGTCGGAAATTAATTTTTTCTACTCCTATTCTTGTAACTAAGTGGGAGATAGCATAATGTCATTTTTATTTTTTATACTTTGAATTTGTATAGCGGAGATTTGAGAGGTCTTTTGGATGAATAAAATTTTACTTATCCAAAAAAAATTATCTGTTTTAAATGGATAAAAAAAAATTTACAGCTAATAAAGTCTAAAAACACATTAAACATAAGAAGAAAAAATTTTCGCATTATATGGGGCAAGCTAACAATTCTCAGTATTCACTTATAACTTAGCAAGTTGTATTGGATTGATTGTTTAAAAGAGAGAAGGGTGAAGTAGGGATGCTAGATAGATTCGAATTATATCTTTTGTGGGGCTGATATAGAAACTCGAGATCGTTTATTTGGGGATTGTGCTTTCTTATGGGAGATTTGAGGATGATATTGTGTGATTGTGAATGTCAGCAAAAAAGATGTTTTTGGTCTGATTTGTTTGCATGGATAAGGAGAGAAGATAAGGGAAAGACCTTGCGCGCTACTATTCTCAGAGTGACTTGGGATGGATTAAACTATTTGGCTTGGAGTGCTTTTTTGTATTTTATTTGGGAGGAAAGAAATCACAGGTACCATGGAAGGAGTTGCCGAACTCCTGAAGCTATTGTTGATAGAATTAAAGATATTGTTAGTACTAAAATATATAGGAAACGTATTGGAAAGGGTGACAACTCTATCGTTCAATTATGTGTTAATTGGGGTATACATATTTAAGTGATTATGTAAGCGTCAACACATGTACTTGATTTCTGGTTGTGCAATAGAATGAACAATTATCAAAAAAAAATGAGAGAATCCATGAAAGACAGTCTCGTAGGGCTGCTGCTATCTTTGCAATTATTCAAAATGACTCAAAATAACGTTTGTTTACGTTTATTGGATTGTAAAAAACTTAGATTGAATGCTAGATTAGCTTGTATATAAAATTTAATTTAGATCAATATAATTTGCATAGGGGGTCTTTATACAGGAAGTTTATTGGAGATTTTAGATGAATAAAAATTTTCATTTATCGAAAAAAAATGTCATGTGGTCGTTCCCGACATTAAACACAACAGAAGTAGCCCATTGCTTCCCGGAAGATTTACAATGTGGATGGTGATGCTGAAGAAGAACAACAGCGGCGAGAACCGAGAGCTCGAAGCCGAGAGAAATAGTCATTCATTGCAAGAAGGGTACGAGCTGATTTCCGAGTCGTCAAGACCCGAGACATATGTAGAAGTGTCTGATAGCGAAGACTATCAGCCTAGTATGGTACAAAAATAGAGAGATAATTCATTAATCAGATGATCACCACAAATCTGAATATTGATTCACTCTCCCCTGCAATAAAACAATATAAAATATGGAGAAACGGATTGGAAACAAGGCCATATTGCAGGCCAAGAAGGAAAGTACCTGAATAAGGAACCCTTTAAATGTATCTAGCTTTTCAATGGCCATGGCCATTTGACACATATCTTTTCCCACAATCTCAGTTGGTCCTGACGGACCAGATGATACATTGGCCAACGTCTCGGCCAACGATTGATGTACTAATTCCAACCCTCGGGACAGAGCATCATCGGCCTGCTGGCATGAATACTTCAAGTTCTGGATACTCATAAACTGTTGCTCGGTTAGAGGCAACTGATTTGCAATATTCTGCAATCAACATAAATTAGCTTAGAAATTTATGGATAAACAGGCATGGTTGACAATAAGGAATGTATATAACAACCAGGTTGCAGGATATGTCCCTTGTGTCACCCTACACACAGGGACAAAGATTTGGCTTCGGCCTACGCATTGAGATTTGGTTGTAGCACCTACATGCACTTACATCAAAGAGATTATATTCTTTGGATAAATGGACCTCAAGGATTTGTCATCCAAAGGAGCTCGATCAGTGTTTTGGTCTGAACCAAGGTGTAACCCCCTAGACCAGCCTATGCGGGAAGCCCGATCTAGAGTGGTCACATTTTTTTTTATAAAACAAATACTAGTTCATTCATCGTAATCAATATGATGATATAAAACCGTTGATCTCCAAAATAAAATACGTTTAAAATTTGTTCATAAGATAATCCACATTACCGATGACAAAATATAATAAGTTAAACTAATCGGTAACGAAATATAGGCATATTAGTAGCAAAATAGAGGCACATGTCACCCTGACTGAAATCTGGAAGATTAAGGCATTACATCAAAATGAATAACCAAAAGTATGTAGATCCTCCAAGTGCCAAATCCGGGATGCCTATCTACGGTTATCTGAAAAGGGGAAAGAAAACGGGTATGAGCTATGAAGCCCAGTGTGTTCCAACGGTGCATACAAATCACAGGTAAAATCAAATAGACAGTAATAATAGAAAATCAGATCATATATATATATACATGATATGCTACCCTCCAACCAAACTCCTGGATACAGTTCCCCAGAACAGTATCTGATACAGGCATTAACCTAAGCCCGATAAGGCGAAGGTACCGGCCTAAGGATATACCTTAGGTTACAAGCGGAAATTACCCCGGCTATGGCACGGGAACCGATATCAGGACGGAATTACCCTAGCCGTAGCTGGGAACCGTAAACAGGACGGAATTACCAGCTGGATCAAGGCTGAACCGAATATCAGACACTACACAACATCCCAATCCTAACTTGACAGGCATGCGATAATAATATGAATAATTATGGTAGTATCAGGAAATAATCCGATATCATGTAATACCATATCAGGAAATATTAAATAGATTATATTAGGCATACAGTAACAACAGAGTACGATCGTGCTTAAAGTTCAAAGCATAAGTCTATGTAAAATCCGGAAAATAGTCATGTGCACCTGCTAAGTTCGTTTAAAAACGGGAAAACAGTAATATACAGTTATATAGCACATAAGGAAACACACCTCAAAATGGGCAGAATCAGACAGGTGGTCTACTGGGCGTTCGGGCCTCGCTCTGTAGCAGTACTGGACCCTAAAGATACCAGATAGAGTTATATCAATACGGGAATCTGGATACTGGATTTATTCACTAGGGTTTAAAATACATACGAGTCACGATCGGATCTCGAGACTGGTCAAAACGGGAGGAGACAGGCTGGGTCAGTACTCGATCGGGAGGACTATGAGATCCTACGATTAATCAGGTATCGATATTAGACCCAAATTAAAACTCTGGACTTAACTTAAAAGAAAAGTTTGACTCGAGACTTTAAAGTCCAATTTGGAGGCTTTCGGGATTGAATTTCGAAAAACGGACTTCACGGATGGACTCAGGACGTCGAAAAACATAAAATAGGGGTTTTTAAAAATTTTGACTTTTTGGTCAAAGTCAACGTTGACGTCAGCATGGTCAACGCTGACGTCAGCTGCCACGTCAGCAGTCAACGCTGACGTCACAGGTCGGGTCGGTCAACGGGTCGGGTTGGACTGGTTCGGTCCGGTTCAGTTTGACCGGTTCAAGGCCGGTTTGACTCGGGTTGGACCGGTTCGGTCCGGTTCAGTTTGACCGGTTCAAGGCCGGTTTGACTCGGGTTGGACCGGTTCGGTCCGGTTGGCTCCCGACAACCGTCTATGGTGGCCGGATATCGCCTCCGGCGGCGCGTGGAGGCCACTCGCGGCCCTAAGTGACCGGAAAAACACATTTTCAGGCTCGGATTCACCTCTGGACTCATAGAAACACCATATTTCAACAAATTAACCCAGAAAACTATTCGAATCAAGGGTAAAAGCTTACCCGACAACCAACCGGAGAAACTTACCGATGGAGGCTCTGCCAATGTCGGACGGACATGAAACTGGAGGCGTTTGGCTCGGCCTTGGACGGTGAGCTCAACGGAGCAGGCGACGCGCCAGATCGGCGTCGATCGGTGGCCGGATCAAATGGTTCTCTTTTAGGGTTCAACCCTAAATTCGACGAGGCTTTCAGCCTCGATTTCGGGTGGACGCGGCGGCGACAAAGCGCGTCGGGAGAGGGGTTCAACTCAGGCAGCGACGGCGAGCACGCTGGTGGGGGCGGTGCAAGCCACAGCGCGACGGAGAGGGAGGTCGGCGGTGGGGCAGGTGAGGGAAGAAGGTTCGAATATGGGTATGTTTTGATCTCCCCTGGGTTCCAACATGGTATAGGATATTTTATCCGAAATATATTATTATTATATCCGAACTGGTATAAGTTAAAAACAAGGGGAGGGAGTTTAATTCATATGAGCTTCTTAGCTCGGATGGCTGGGCAGACAGGCCAAACAACCAAGGGGTTGTGGGTTCAACACCCCACAACCTCAATTCCATATTTTTTGGAACCCTACACGACATGGACTCAGGATCATAACATAGAGGTTGTATGCATCTACCAACCTTAAGAAGCTCAGATGGACGGAAGCCACCTATCCACAGAAAACACCGTTCAGCTGGTGTTTTCCACATTCCTGATAAGATATGTAAAACATCAGCTTTTATCGCGATGTTTTTCAAACGGAAAATGCCCTCGATATGTGCTGTGACATTGTCGACAATAGTACAAAGTTCAGTGTCACCAGCATGTGAATTGACCGCAGCCCTCAACTCATTTACGTGCCTATTATGCTCGTCTAGCCACCGTGCATATTCAACATCAAATGCCAGGGCACCTGTACACCAGCCAAAAAGCCAATCTCTTAGCATATGATGAAAATAAAGTAAATCACATTATCATTTTTCAAATTTCAATGATGAAAATAAAGCTTAAATACCATTTCCACTCATTGAATGAGATTGATCTACAGAGCTTGAAACGTATATACCCTGCAGTGAAAGAAGCTAACACAAAGACAAGTGAAACATGATAGACAGCGTTATCAGCCTGAAAAATCAATCCATATGATACATCACAAGATTGCTGGGACAACATAAAGCAAACCTGCCGACGAGTTCGCTGCAGCTCTTGCTCAAGTTGCATACTGATCTCCACTTTGTCACATCCAGCCACTTCAAGCTCCTTCAATGAAGGCCAACTTATAGTATGCGTTTTAGGATGGATACTCCTTAACTTTGGCAAGACACGGAGGTCCAAGGATGTCAAATTTGGAAATTCAAAGGTAATAACATCCGATTGAATGAACTGTGGGGAAAGTGATGGCATCGCACTGCTGCTGCCTCCTTCCTGAGGTCGAGATTCAGATATTATCTCTTCTAGTGATTCACAACACCTTATGCTCAGCCTGTCAAGTCTTTGAAGTCTTGTCAACATACACAACGGAAAAACATTCACTAGCTTAGGACAAAAACTCAAATCAACCGAAGTTAGTCCGGAAAAGGAATGTTCAACAAGTAGGTCAGGCCACAGCCTCTCCAAGTTGTCCATGAATCCAATTTCCAATCTCTCTAGCACAGGAAGTATCACCTACATGCATGATTTATTTGAATGTGTTTGTAAGTATATATCATAGAAAATAAAAGAAAACATTACACCAAAAGACATCAAGTGATGGTAAATATAATGAAAGTGATTTAACTGTATTTACCAGATAGAAAATATCTAAAAATAATCAATTAAAGCATACCTTTTCATTCAAGAGATCATATGGCAACACTACTCTGCTCTTTCCATTATCAAAAGAGAATGTGTTTAAATCAGGACATCGCCATATATATAAACTCTTTAACGAGGAAAAAACAATCTGATTAATTCCACAACAGAATCTTTTCAATTTGGGAAGTCCATTGAGCTTCAGAGAGTCAAGTTTGGGAAACACCCTTATGCAACCGCTAACCCCTTTCTCTGTTGCTGCTAAAATTCCCTCTATGATTCCTTCCATTTCATCACAATAACAAACCACAAGTGTTTTCAGATGCACAAAGCTTTTTAACTATGGACGATGTAAATACATACTTCAACTTATGGCATTCGCTCACTGTCAAACTTGTTAAACTTTGAACACCAAAAGACATTAATGAAAGCTGATCATCAATATGCCATATGTTCTCAATTCCACTCACTGAATCCAAGTACAACTCCGTCAATGCAGGACACGAAACCTGTACACATATAAAATTCATGTTTCATATTGGATCATTAAAGGTGAAAAGTGAATAGACGATCAAAATAATATTGTAGTTGTAAATAAATGCATGCTCTTTTATCTATTATAAATACCTTTTTATCAAAAAGCCATGCGACGGATTGAAATGTATTTTTCGAGTACCACAAGCCATTGAATCTGTTCAGTTGGATAAACTTCAAGATGCGTAGTTTACTAAATTCTAAAATGTCTTCACCAATCTCTTCCTTTTCTACAATTAACTCTGTGATGTTATCGCACTTGGATACCTCTAGTCCTTCAAGTTGGCAAAGTCTTTTGGCTATGGAGAATGAGAACAAGTTCTTCAACATAGTGCAGTTCTTGACTTTAATGAATCTTAATTGTCCAAAAGATTCAGTATTTGTGTCGCAAAGCATTTCCTCAACATCTCCCAATCCATCAAGATATAGACTTCCGGCATTTCTCGACAATAGTTTATAAATCTCATCGACGAAATGAAAACTTTTATTTACCTTGAGCTTCAACATTCTTGATGTTTTCATCCCTATATCGTAATAAGAATCCCACTTCTCATCTCCAATGGAAATCTTGTACTTTTTCATCTTTCCTAAAAACAAGATATACATTGGTATAGCTTCCACATCAGAAATATGTACTTCCAAAGTGGTTAGACGAGACAAATGCCACAACTCAACAAGACTGGCATTGCTTCTTGGTTTCTCAATTCCCTCAACTTCCCATCCATCAAAGCTACAATATAGGTATAGTTCTTCCAATTTGGATAACTTTGACAAAACATTTGGTGATATTACTTTCAGATTGTAACAATCACTCAAGTCTAGCAATTTTAGTTTGGTCAACTTTCCTATTTCCTTCGGTAGCATTTCAATTACAGATCTACGAAGGTCAAGGATTTCTAAGTTTTCCAGGTCTCCTAAGATGGCTATATCTTCCAAAGCACAATTTCTCAAATGTAGTGTACACAGAGTTTTCAAGCAACCAAGGGAGGAAGGCAAGCTTGTGAAGTATGGTCTCTCAAATTCCAAGACTTTGAGTCTTTGCATCCCCTTAAAAAAGTTCTCTGGAATTTTCAATGACGAAAAAACATGCAGATCACAAACTGAGAAATAGTCAAGGTTTGGACATTCTAGTTCATGATCAAGCTCAAAAAATTCGGCATTCTGTAAGCTTATGAGTTGGCTTTCTTTCATTTTCTTCTCATCTGGCAACTCTTTGAATAAAGCTAACCAATGTAGATCCCTTGAAGCTATGGATTGGGCAACATCACGAACAACGTCATGCATATCAAAACAGTTTGGATGAGAACCTTCGAGTAACAAACAAGAGGCCTTGAGGTTGTTTACCAATGTCAATGCTCTATTTCGACTCTCTTCCATCGTGTTAACGTCATGGATATAACCCAAACCAATAGCATATCTCAACAAATCCTCCACGGAAGCATCATGACCCATTATACTACAGAGTAAAAAGATTGGCCTATGTTCCTCACCTTCTAGAAACTTATAGCTCAACTCTATAGCTGAATATACCTCCGCTGGCATGTCTTTGAAGTTTCTTTCAGAGGGATTGCTTAGTTGTCGCAAAGCATCGCTCCATTCAAACGAATCCTGCTTACACTTTAATGCATTCGCAATTGTTGCAATAGAGATTGGCAGGCCTGCACATTTTTAGCTACTTCAACGGCTATAGATTGTAAGTCGAATCTTTCAACAATTTGACCAGCAATTTTCTTGAATAGGTTCCAAGCTTCATTTTCTTTCAATATTTCAATTGAAATATTTGGACGAGAATCCATCCTTTTTAACACATCAAGCCTTCTAGAAGTCATCAGTATCTTGCACCCCTTGTGTTGGTCTGCTGAAGGAATTCCAAGTGTTTCCACTTCCTGTTTCTCCCAAATATCATCCAAGATGACAAGAACCTTCTCGGCTTTCTTCAGACGATCGCGTAGTCGGGCTGCTCGTACATCAACACTTGTGTCTTTGTCTAGTTCCAGTCCTAACTGATTGGCAATCTCATTTTGAATACTTATTGCATTAGGAGCTTGTGTTACAGCTACGAAGACCACCTCATCAAATTTCTCCTTAGCTCGTCCAGCAACCTCTTTGACAAGTGTGGTTTTACCCACACCTCCCATCCCGTACACTCCGATTATACTGACAGTATCATCTTCCAGTGCCGCCATGACCCCATCAAAAGCAATGCTTCTTGATCCAAAGGCCTCATACTCTTTGACAGGTCTGATAATGTCTATCCCTTTCGGATGATAAGGGTAGGAAACTCCATCAAAGTTGTCCTTTTGAGTCAAGAGTTGAGCTATGGCATTGGCTTCCTTGTCCGCTTTCTTGCTAAGCAGGTAACTTGACTTGAAATCAGGGCAAAATCCAGCAAAACACCTCATGGTTGCTTTCTCTTCATCCTCCTGCAATTGTGTTGCAGCCTCCTCGGAGATCTTCTCATTGGCTGCTGTCAACCACCTTTGAACATTATCAAAAATCACCTCCCCCTTCCTGTTAGCCGAGTCAACAGATTGTTGCACCCTTTCTGTTGCATCCTTCAGGTCTTGAACTTTACTCCGCAGGTTCAGAAATTTGCTCCTGGGCTTGAATAAGTAACTAAGCTGTCGTGCAGTAGGATCAACAACATACTCAGCAGCTTTGGCAGCAAGAGATTCAACGATTGAAATGAAAATTTCCATTTTTTCCCTTGAAAAAATATGGTTTGAATCAGAAGAAACTATAGAACAAGCGGGAAATAAAACCTTAGAAACAAAACACTCGCTGCAGGATAAAACAACAGATTGATTTCTTGTTATCCAACTTTTGAGAAGCATCAAAATAAACAAAAAACAAAGTGAGATTGCAAACAGAACCCAGAATCAAATGTTGTCTGGAATAATTTGTTTGGAAACTAGAAGTCTTAATCTTCCATGTAAAAACTTTTATTTTTCTTTCTTTTTTTTATTTTATAAGAAAAAAAAATCAAGAATATCATTATTCTTTTGAAAAAGCAAAGTTAGTTTAGTAAAGCATTGGGAACTTTTCCAAAAGCAATCCATGATTACTTCCATGTTTCTCGATCTTAATTGATAATCCACAAACATTATGCTAAAATGAAACTACACCATATGTTGGTGTGTGTGTATACTCATAAATAAATCTCAAAGATACAAATAAACTCAAATGATTGTCTACGGTTTACACAGATAAAACACTATATTGAGGATGTTTGCTGATGTATCATTCCAAGAAAAAACATATTTTTATTTTTAGGAAATTTAATCTCTTATAACCATCTATATCCATGGTAGAAATCTTTTCAGTACCCATGTTTATGCTTCACACTAAAAAATTAGGTTTAGTGTTTAGGTTTAAAGTTTGAATTTAGAGTTAGGATTCAAGGAATTATAAGTAGGTTATGTTTTTTAGGTTTTTGAGTTTATAGTTTTGATTGGCTTAATACACTTTTTGTCCTTAAACTATATATGTTTTTTTTATTTGTTCCACTAAATTATTTTTAACATGTTTTACCCCCTAAACTTTACGTTGTTACCAAATTGTCCCTAAACTTACTATACCAGTTTTTCTAAGTTGCCCCTAAATAGAGGTGAATTTGGTCTAATTTCTTAAAGTTTAGAGGACACAACGAATAAAAAAAGAGACAAATTAAGAAAACATGTATAGTTTAAGGGACAAAAAATTGTATTAAATCTTACTTTTTTTGGTACTCAATTGGGTATTCAATATGCTAAAACTCATCAAATTAGCACTTTTGCTTTGGCAATTAGTTGTAAAGGAAGATAAATTAGGGGAGACAATAAAGTTAGTTCACCAAACATTCTTTGCACAAAGTTTAGTCAAGGAATAAAACAATCTACGTTTATTTGAAAAAAAAGGAGTATTGAGTCTTGGTACGTGATTGTCCCTCCCCACCCTAAGTAGCTTCTTTCCTGTTCATGGCTATCTTTGCTCGAAGTTCAACAAAAGAAGTTGTATTCATTATACCGAGAGGTCCGAAAAACACTGATTCAATCTTCGCTGAACATGCTGGAATCCATGCAGAGAGAAGCAGAAGGTGTAGCATTCACATCGATTTGTTTTCCGCCACCCTACATTGTTACATTGATGATAGAAGATGTTTGAATAGTAGATCATAAGGGAAAAATCAAGTGATTCATATAATATCTCATAAGTTTGTTGAAGGTCAAAGATTTATTATAAGTTCCATTAGGTGATACAACTAAACTTAATTAAATGGTAATAAAAAGTAGATGATAATGAGATAAAAAAAGTATTACCATGACCCTAAAACCAATTTCATAAGTATTATGTTTTCTAACAGATCAGAAATTCAGCTGTATATAACATTTATACTGACATGTATCCATAAATGTATGTATATTGCTTTAGCAGTGCAATGTAAAGCCAAATACAAAAAACAAATAAAAATACAAACTGCTGAATGATAATGAAATTTGAGAAAAACTTACCTTTTTCTCTAAATAGTTGTTGTATGGCACTCTCAAGCCTGCCTTCTCAAAGTTCTTCATGTCCCCACTTGTTTATTCGTACTTTGGGAAACAATATTAGAGTGTTTGAGTCTCCTTATGTTTTGGAATCCTTTCTTTTTCATTTGTTGTAACACCATTTTCGGCCTCTCGAAAGCATTTTTGAACTTTCAGGATCACCTTTATTGCTTGAAGTTCAGCTGTAGAAGTTGTATTCATTATACCGAGAGGACCGAAAAACAATGATTCAATCTTCGCCAGCTATCAAACTTGAATCCATGCAGAGAGAAGTAGGAGGGGGCAGCATTCACATCCTCTAGCTAGTTTCCTGTTACCCTACACTGTTACATTGATGATAGAAGAAGTTTCAATAGGAGATCATAAAGGGGAAAATCAAGTGATTCATATGAAATCTCATAAATTATTGAAGGTCAAAGATTTATTATCAAGTTCTATTAGGTGATACAACTAAAACGTAATTAAATGGTAATAAAATGTAGATGATGATGAGATAAAAAAAAGTATTACCATTACTAATAATCAATCTGCATTGTATGTATATATACTTAATTCAGGTCATTTGAAATCACAAGTTAAAAGGATATGAAGAATGGTACCTTAAAATGAATCTAAACTTACTTCGGAGTTAGAAGCGAAAGGATTGTTTCGATTTTTTCAGAATCAATTTTTTTTTTATAATTCTCCCATTTTACAGAATTCGTAGATGTCAAAGTATTACCTTGATCTTCTTTAGTCTCACGTTCTTCTTCATAATTCTCTCTTTCTTCGATTATAGTTTGCTGTTACAGTCACCAAACGAAAAGAAATGTAATATGTTAAGACAATCATCCTTTCACCAAATACAATTTTCTCTTTACTATTCTTTTATATATTTTTTAGATAAATAGAATTTTATTCCATCCAAAAAGAAATTAAATTTTGTTAAAAAACAATGTTACCTCACTCAATATTTATTAACTTACTAAATATAACACTAAAACGTACTTGATTCCTATATTTTATTTACTCAAACAAATAAAAATCAAGTCATTATTAAAAGGATGAATATATTGACCGTTTAGAGTTTGTTTTGATGTTATTTTAAATTCTCATATTTTTTGGTCCATGTTGTGATCACAATGTGAATAGAAGAATGAAATATATATTTTTATGTTATCATGTACACTTATAGATTTATATTGATTGCAATGACCATATCTAAGTTCATACATTGTCTATGAGTTACAATGCACAACTTGTACGAAATATAATAACTAAATTTATGTTAAACAGTTTCTAAAATTAGTTACAATACACAACTTGTAAAGTCGTACATTGTCTAATACGTATGTACAGAATTTTGACCTCCGACCTCCGTTATTATAATCCGAATCTTTATGGATGAACTTTTAATTTGTTGGTACAACCAATTTCATAAGTACTATAGTTTCTAACAGATTATAAATTCAGCTGTATATAACATTTATACTAACATGTATGCATAAATGTATGTATATTGTTTTAGCGAGTGGAATGTAAAGCCAAATACAAAAAAATTATAAACTGCTGACTGATAATGAAATTTGAGAGAACATACCTGTTCTCTAAATAGTAGTTGTATGGTGCTCTCAAGGCTGCCTTCCCAACGCCCTTGTTCCCAGTTGTACAATTTTACTTTGTGCAACAATGGAGTGTTTGAGTCTCCTTGAGAGAACATCTTCATCTTTGGACACTTATTTACAACTAAAGTTTCTAAGGATGAAAATCCAAAGGTATACTTTTTCGATGAGCAGAAGTTTTCTAGCTGTGGTAGATCTATAAGTTCCAAAAGGTTGAGTTGGGGGAAACTGATTTCATCATCATTCCCATCACCTTGGATGATTTCTTCTATATTTCTGCAACTGGATAGAGTCATTTCTTTGAGTTGCACGAGACTTTTGGCTGTGGAAGGTGTGATTAGTTTTATGAGTCCATCGCATCTTTCTACTTTCAAAGTCAGCAGAGTTCGAAAAGATACCAAGGATGGAACTAGATTAACTTTTAATTTGGGGCACCTGGAAACATGCAACCTCCTTAGATTTTGGAATCCTTCCATTTCCTTCCATAGATGTATCAATTCATAAAGATTTTCCAACCTTAATTCAGTTATCTGAGAGAGGAGTGATGCAGGCATTTCCTCACCACCATCTTCACTTTGGAATATCAGCTCTTTAAAATAAGAATCGCTTATTCCAAGTGTTTGAAGATTGGGTAAAGATAACAACTGGAACAAGTAAGATGGCAATACGGTTACTTGCTCCGGGTACCCCTCAAGTTTAGCAACTTTTAGGTTTGGAAAGTATGGTGATAGAAGTTGCTGTTGTTGTTGGCCTATCATTCCAGCATTCCATCCCAAAGTGAGATTATGTAGATTTGGAAACGTAGACTGCACAATTTCACAGTACTTGTTAACAACAGAAACAGAGGATTCTTTGTAGTCCAATAAATAAATGTACTAGTTTGTGGGATTAAGAATCGGATGATACCTCAGTCACCCAAAACAAGGGCTGTTCACTACTTGTTTCTCCAGAAGAAAACAATATCTCGACTCCGTCACATCCAGCCACTCCCAGCTCCTTCAATGAAGGCCAATTTATAGTATGCATTTTGTTATGATGGGTACTCTTTAGATTTGGCAAGGAAAAGAGCACCAAGGATGTCAAAGCTGGAAATTCAAATGTAATAACATCCATCGCAAGACTGTTGCCTCCAGATTCAGATCCAAAGATTATTTCTTCAACGGATTCACAATTCCATATTCTCAGGTTGCCAAGCCTTTGAAGTCTTGTCAACAGACTCAACGAAAAAACATTCAATAGCTTAGGACAATGCTCCAAAATAATGGAAGTTAGTTTGGAAAAGGAATGTTGAACAAGTAGGTCAGGCCATAGCCTCTCCAAGTTGTACATGCCTATAATTGACAATTCCTCTAGCACAGGAAGCATCACCTACATCAGATAGATGGATTCAATAGATTTCTTATATATCATTCATTATTTAACTTCCAACATTGTACTAATCATGATATTACCTAATCATAAACTATGTTAAACAACAACAAATGAAATCATACCTTCTCATTGAATAAATAAGGTGAACTCTTTCCATCATCATAAACGAATGCATTTAATTCAGAACATCTCCATATATGTATCGTCCTTAGCGAAGGAAACTCAATTGGATTCATTCCACAACAAAATCTGTTAAGTTGGGGAAGATCCCAAAGAAACAGATAATCAAGTTTGGGAAACACACTGAAGTTGTTGTTAATCCCTTCTTCTGCCGATAATGTTCCTTCTACCACTACTTCTATTCCATCACATCTGTAAACGTCAAGTGTTTTCAGATGCACAAAGCTTTTAACCATAGATGAAGGAAATATATACTTCAACTTAGGACATTCATTCACTTGTAACTTCTCCAAGGCAGGGAATGAAACCTGTAAATATATTAAAAAAACACATTTTGTATTATCATAAATAATTCTTCCTTAATTATCTAGCTAACTATATATTCATAATGATCGATATGTCAACAAAGTTATAATTCTCATTCAAAAAATAATTATAAAAAATATATTATATATAAAAGTAGGACAATTTTACTGATTAGCTTGCAGAATAAATAAAATCCTATTAAAATATTGAATGGTTGGAAGTTTTTTTATTTATTTAGAATGATACTATTTTTATGCGAGAGGGTGGTTATTATAACAAATAATAAATTTAAAAATTAATAATTTCTATTTAAATATACCTTCTTATCAAAAAGCCATGTAGTGGACTGACGTGTGTTTTCTGAGTATCTCAAACCATTGAATCTATTCAAATTATCCAGCTTTAAACTGCGTAGTTTACTGAATTCCAAAATGTCATTCTCATTAATCTCTTCCTTTTCTACAATTAACTCTGTGATGTTGTTACAGTTGGATACCTCCAGTCCTTCAAGTTGGCTCAGTCTTTTGGCTATGGAGAATGAGAACAAATTCTTCAACATATTACAGTTCTTGACTTTTATAAATCTTAATTGCCCAAAAGATTCAGCATTTGGGTGGTAAAGCATCTCCCTAACATCTTCAAATCCATCAAGATGCAGGCTATGAGTTTTTACCAGCAACAGTTTAATCCCATCGACCAAATGGATAATTCTATTCATCTTGAGCTTCAACATTCTTGATGTTTCCATCCCTCTATCGTAATAAGAATCCCACTCCTCATCTCCAATGGAAATCTTGTACCTTTCCATCTTTCCTAAACACAAGTTATCCTTTGGCATAGCTTCCACATTAGGAATATGTACTTCCAAAGTGGTTAGACGAGACAAATGCTGCAACTCAACAAGACTAGCATTGCTTCTTGGATTCTCAGTTCCCTCAGCCTCCCATTTGTCAAAGCTACCATACAAAAATAATTCTTCTAATTTGGATAACTTTGACAAAACATTTGGTGATATTACTTCAAGATCAACACAGCCACTCAAATCAAGCAGTTTTAACCTAGCCAGTTGTCCTATCTCCTTCGGTAACACTGTAATTCTTGATCCACGGAGGTCAAGGATTTCTAAATTTCCCAGCTCTCCTAAGATGGCTATATCTTCCAAACCACAATTTCTCAAACGTAGTGTACACAGTGTTTTCAGGCAACTAAGGGAGGAAGGCAAGGTTGTGAACTTTGTTCTGTCAAATTCCAAGACTTTGAGTCTTTGCATTCCCGTAAAAAAGTTATTTGAAATATTTAAAGAAGAATCCTCGAGACCAATTGAGAAATAGGCAAGGTTTGGACATTTTAATTCATGATTAAAAAGCTCACTAACCTCGGCATTCTGTAAGCTTATGAGTTGGCTTTCTTTCATTTGCTCCTCATCTGGCCACTCTTTGAATAAAGCTAGCCACTGTAGATCCCTTGAAGCTATGGATTGGGCAACATCACGAACAACGTCGTGCATATCAAAACAGTTTGGCAGAGAACCTTTGAGCAACAAACAAGAGGCCTTGAGATTGTTTACCAACGTCAATACTCTATTTCGACTCTCTTTCATGGTGTTGACATCATGGATAAAACCCAAACCAAGAGCATATCTCAGCAAATCCTCCACATCAGCATCATGACCCATTATGCTACAGAGTAGAAAGATTGACCCAAATTCCTCACCTTCTAGAAATTTATAGCTCAACTCTATTGCTGAATATGCCTCCCCTGGTATGCCTTTGAAGTTTCTTTTAGAGGGCTTGTTTAATTGTCGCAAAGCATCCTCCCATTCACACAAATCCTCCTTAGGCTTTAAAGCATTTGCAATGGTTGCAATAGCGATTGGCAGACCTGAACATTTTTTAGCAACCTCAACTGCTATAGATTGCAAATCAAATCTTTCAACAATTTGACCAGCCATTTTCTTGAATAGGTTTCAAGCTTCGTCTTCTTTCAATGTTTCAATTGAAATGTTATGGTGCGAATCCATCCTTTTTAACACATCAAGGCTCCTGGATGTCATCAATATCTTGCATCCTTTGTGTTCGTCTGCTGAAGGAATTCCTAGTGCCTTCAAATCTAAGGACACCCAAATATCATCCAAAACAACAAGAACACTCTTCTCTTTCTTTAGTCTTTGACGAAGTCGAGCTGCTCTCGCATCCATGCCCTCCTCGTGGAATTCCATGCCTACCTTCTCAGCAATATCCTTCTGGATATTCACCATGTTTGCTGTTTGTGTTACAGCTACGAAGACCACCTCATCGAACGACAATTTCTCCCTGGCTTGTCCAGCGACCTCTTTGACAAGGGTGGTTTTACCCACACCTCCCATCCCGTACACTCCAATTATGCTGATAGCATCATCTTGCAATGCCGCCATTACCCCATCGAAAGCAATGATTCTTGACCCGAAGGCCTCATACTCTTTCACAGGTCTGATAAGTTCTCTCACTTCAACAGGTGGAACGTAGGAAACCTCCTTAAATTCATCCTTTTTAGTCAGCAGTTGAGTTATGGCGTCGGCCTCCTTGTCCGCTTTCTTGCTGAGCAGATAACGGGACTTGAAATCAGGGCAAAAGTTAGAGAAACACCTCTTCATTGCTTTCTCTTCATCTTCCTGCCTTTGTGTTTCAGTCTCCTGTGAGATCTTCTCATTGACCTCTGTCAACCACCTTTGAACATCGTCAAAGATCACCTCCCCCTTCCTGTTAGCCTCATCAACAGACTGTTGCAGCCTTTGTCTTGCATCCTCCAGGTTTCGAACTTCAGTCCGGAGATTCAGAAACTTTGTCTTGGTCTTGAATAAGTAACTAAGTTGTCGTGCAGCAGGATCAACAGTGTACTCAGCAGCTTTGGCAGCAAGAGATCCAACAATGGAAATGATAACCTCCATTTCTTTCCCTGGATAAAAACGATATGAATCAGAACAGACTATAGAACAACTGGGAAGTAAATCCTTAGCAACAGAAGAGTCGCTGCAGAAGAAAACAACATATTAGATAAGAAACGCATATTATAATCATAATCAAAGATGAATAAATCATACCTCCTCCTCTCCTTTGATTAGTAAACCAACAGATCGATTTCTTGTTATCCCAACTTGTTGAAAATCAAAAACAAAACAAAGTGAGATTGCAAAGAGAGCCTTGAAACACACAGCAATTAATATTTATTTCTCTATAAAATCAGCCTAAAGTTATAATTAAATAGTAAAAGTTGTTTAAAAAAGACAAATGGAATCATACAAGTCTTTGTCTGTCACGTGGTGTGGGCTAATTCCAAGACTTTGAGTCTTTCCATCCCCTAAAAGTTATTTGAAATATTTAAAGAGAACCCTCAAGATCAATGGAGAAATAGGAAAGGTTTGGACATTCTAATTCATGATTAAGAAGCTCACTAACCCGGACATCTTGTAAGCTTATAAGCTGGTTTTCTTTCATTTTCTCCTCATACGGCCACTCTTTGAATAAAGCTAGCCAATGTAGATCCCTTGAAGCTATGGATTGAGCAACAGAGCAACCAATGAAGTTGACTAGAATAACCAGAGGATAACTTATAGCAAAGTCTGTTCTACCAAATGCCTAATGTATCAATAAACCCTAAATTTTAACCAAATCCCTGAATCCTAAATCAATAATCAATAAACAAAAACTTAGGGGTATTAAAAAATACATGACTCGGTTAATCTGACCTATCGACCCGTCGATATAAACATTAAAAATACTGTAATTCTTTAAAAAAAATCTGCCTTGTCTCTTTCCAATTTTTTTATTAAAAAAATTAAAAAATTAAATTCTAAACCTTAACTCCAATTTTCTATATCTTAAACTTTGAACCTTACACCTTAAAAAAATACAACATACCCTTAATTTCTTAAATCCTAATTATAACCCCTAACCTTGAATCTTAAACCCACTAATTTAAAGTGGGGTGCCAATGAGGGCACGATTAAGAACAAACAATTTGCATCCCTCTTTAAATATAACTATTTGATAAGGAAAACAAAAGTGGGTCAATTCTTGGGTTAAAAAAATTATCTTCGTTATACTATTAATGTAAATGTATGTGATTTCTAATGTAAATGTATGTGATTTCGATTTTAAGTTTAATGATATATAGAAATTTATAGTTCCTCTACGGGTATATAATTTTTTATAAAGAAGTTTAACAACTTTTAGATTTGTAAAGTATGGAGATAGAAGTTGTTGTTGTTGGCCTTGGCAAACACAGAGGCTCGACTCCGATAAAGGTGTAGAAGAGCTCGCGAGTTGAGGGAAGGAGAGGAGGCATTGCTATTAGGTGTGGGTAAAAAATTCAATTATTTGGTTTTGGTTTCGGATTTGATCGGATTTGGTAGATTTTTACCCAAAATTAGTTTTGGTGAAACTGAGACTAGATCCAAAATTTAGGTTTCGATTATAATGTGACTAAGACTGGATCTTGAGTTTCTGGACCCAGTACCCAATAGGACCGGGACCAATATCAAGTGTTCGGTATTGGTTTTCTTGCTTGTAATAGATAATGTTCTTTTGTTTATTCTTCTTATTAAACTTTATCTTTATATATGAATATTATGAGTATGATTCGTTTTAAAATTTTAATTTTCAAGCCTATAATATTCTAATTTAATTAATTAATATTATTATTGGTGATTGAAATTTTTTTCTCATATTACTCAGATTTTCTCAATAATAAATCATTTAACTGGGTATTCGATATTGATATCGGTTCTCATTAGTAATGGAACCAATTCTTAAAAGGGTTAACTATTGCGCTAGTTACCTTTGTTTACCTCCAATATAGTTTTAGTCCTTACATTTTTGGGTTATAATTTTTTTGTCACTCTGACGTTAAGTGTCGTTAAACGTTGATGAAAAGATAATCTAACACAATATTACTTACTAAATATAACACTAAAAAGTACTTTTGATTCCTATATTTTATTTACTCAAACAAATAAAATTTGAGTAATTATTAAAAGGATGAATATATTGACGGTTTAGAGTTTGTTTTGATGTTATTGATAAATGCTCAGAATAGTTAATATTTTGTCTTTAATTACTACTTGATTCGATGATTTATGTTACTGATTTAAGTGTTTTCATGTGTTTTTGTGCAAGACTACGAATGCCGGAAATCGCACTTAAATAGTTGAGTTTTGAAGTTTTTTTATTTTTCTGGATCGAGTCTAGATTAGTGGACATGACTTTGGGAATGAAAAGCTGACGTGACATCTGGTCATCAACTTCTAGAAGATGACGTCAGTAGTGCCTGATAGCTTATCAGCATTCCAGATAGCTTATCAACCGAGATTTATCTTTTGTATTTGAATTTCAATAATTTTAGATTTTAAGATTTATTTCTTGCTATTTTTAGGGTTTGTATAAGGCTATAAATACCCACCTTAGGTAAGCCTAGAAAACATCTAAGATCTCACATCTCTCATCTCTCATCTTCCATTTCTTGTTCTAATTTTTATAAAAAGCTTTCTTTATTTTATTGTTCCTATTTTTTATTTTATCTTATTTTTATGTCGAGCATAATTCTTTCCATAATTATACTCGGCTAAATTCTTTATAGTCAAGGGCTTAAGCAATAACTCGATCCAAACGTGAGAATTGAAAAGCGCATCAACAACTTCGTTTTTTTACTTCTTTCAGTTTTCTTTTTGAACTTATTTCTAACATTAAATTGATTTCAAAAATTAAAGATTGACTTTTTTTTGGATAAATGAGATTTTATTATCCAAGAACCATCATACAGAAAAAGAGTATCTACATCGATAAACCCTAAATAAACAAACCCCCAAAGAGGTAAAAAACTAGCTAATCCCCAAATTCTCAACTATACAAATATCATTGTATCCAATCCTATTGTATCCTGAGATTTTCCATTTCACATTTAATTTTATAAGAGCAAACAATTCAGTTTCTAACCTTAGACCCTTTCCATGTAATCTATTATTTTGTTCTTGCCACAAGAGATAGTTGAAGATATTCCAAGCCAATCTCACAACCGTAGCACGTAAGGATTTTCCTTTGCCATTTGTTAGGGTCCATTCGAAGAGATCATTCCGACATCCAAAATATAAAGGTAGTTCGCATCCTTGCATAACCATCGCCCAAAGATTCTTTGAATACACACATTCACCAAACAAACGGTCCCAAGTCTCACAATTGATGCCACAGAATAAACACCATAGGTCTCCATGATATCCCCATCTAATCATTCGACTCCTTGCCAGCAACCTATCCAAAATAACTAACCATGAAACGAAAGAATAACGGGGGATAAATGGGGCCTCCCAAACGACCTTGTACCAGGGTACCTTAGGTTGTTTATACCGTAGAGCTTCCCAAACCATCGTAGCTTTGTACCCTCTTTGGATGCTTCCTATCATAGCAAGATCTTCCTTTAAGCCTAACAACTTCTTCCATGCCCAGCTGTGATGTTGTTTTGTTGAGACATTCCACACCGAAGTCCCTTTTAACAAATATGCAGACACTCAATCAACCTACAAAGATTCGGCTTGGATGAGCAACTGCCAAAGGCACCGGATCATGCAGACTCTATTCCAAACAACTATGTTTTTTACCCCTAAATCACCCTCTCTCTTTGGGTGACAAACTATATCCCAACCAACACGAGCACCCCTAGCATTTGTATCAACTCCCTTCCATAAAAAAGCATTGCATATCTGAGTTGTTTCCTTCAAGACATTCGAAGGGAGCAAGAACATCCTGCACCAGAAATTCTGAAGACTAAACAACACAGCTTGAATTAGTTGTAATCTACCTGCAAAAGAAAGCACCTTCGATGGCCAAGCCTTTACTTTACTAACAATTTTCATTACTAATCCCTCACAGTCCTTGGGGGATAATCTCTTTGTCACCAAAGGCACACCAAGGTAACGTACAGACAGAGATCCACCAGAGAAACCAGTGTCCACAAGAATTCGATCAAAATCATCCTTATCTATTCCTGCAGCAAATAATTGGCATTTTGACTCATTGATTTGCAAACCAGACATCAAATAAAATTCTTCTAGCACTCGTTTAACACCCAAGACAGATTTCAACGTCCCTTTTGTAAAAACTAACAAATCATCCGCAAAGCATACATGTGTTAAAGATACTTTCCTACATCTTGGATGGTAGTCGATCACTTTTAACTTTCCAGCCCAATTCAAGAGACAAGAGAAAACATTCAAAACCAAGATAAATAGATAAGGAGATAATCTCCCTGTCTAACTCCTTTTGCCCCGACAAAGTAGCCAATTAACCCTCCATTCAGGTTTATAGAGAATCTAGAATTTGTAATACAAACTTCAATCCATCTTTGAAACACTACCGGGAAATTCATCACTCTTAGAATTTGCATAACAAATGACCAATTTAAGGAGTCAAATGCTTTCCTAAGATCAATTTTTAGAGCACATCTCGGGGATAAATTTTTGCAGCCATAACCATTCACAATTTCTTAAGCTAGTAAAACATTATCAACAATGTCTCGTCTCGTTAAAAAAACTCCTTGATTCGGCAAAATTAGATCTGCCAACCATTTCTTTAATCGATTTGTGATAATCTTTGTGATGCATTTATAAATCACAGTGCATAAAAAGATAGGTCTATAATCGGTAGTTTTAGAGGGCGCTTGAACTTTAGGGACTAGAGTAATAACAATTGAGTTGAATGCTAATGGTAAGCAATATGATATGAAGAAGAACCGAATGCCTCTAATGACATCTTCTTTCACTGTCTACCAAACTCCCTAAAAGAATTTTGCTGTGTAGCCATCAGGTCCTGGAGCTTTATAGCCTTTCATAGAGAACAAAACATCATGAATTTCTTGAGAAGAAACTGACGCCACAAGACTAGAACTCATTTCTTCAGATAAAGTAACCCCTAAAATCTCCCGTAACAAATCATTTGATATCACTTTCACATTGGAATCTACCTGCCCAATAGATTTGGAAAAGAAATGGATTAATTCTTGAGAAATATCTGCATAAGTATCCAACTTATCCCCTTGGTCATTGTTAAGTATGTGAATCGTATTTGCTTTGGTTCGGGCGGTAACCTGTCTGAAGAAAAAAGCAAAATTCTGACCCCCTTCTTTAACATATTGGATCCTAGATTTTTGTCTAAAAAACATCTCTTCGGCCTTGAGTAGATCTTTGAGTTCTTGTGCGAGTTCTTTCGCCTTTTCCACAACAATAGGTGTAGGTTCAGTTAACAGAGCAGACTGCACATTTTCAAGTTCAACTTTTTTGTCTAGGGTTATGTTGTTGCAATAATAATTGATCCAATCTCAGTTTTCTCTTAGCAAACAATTTGCTAAGTGTGTTCCCAGGATGTAAGATTTGCTTCAATAGACGATCTTTCCTCCCACACAAATAATCAAATCAATATCTTGACCAAAGTCAATCGAACAAATATAATCAAGAAGTTTCTAATCCTTGTGGGATCGACCCTTACTTCTCCTTTACTATATTTAATTTTCTTTGTCATTTGAGAATAAGCATTTTTATTTTTGACACTAGACGCATGTCAGTTATTTAAAATTCTCTCTTTTTTTTGGATAAATGAAATTTTATTCATCCAAAGAACTCACAAAAACAAATAAAATCAAGTATCAACAATACCTCCCTCACAATATAATGACTATACAAAAGAAAAAATTAACAAATTCCCCACTCATTTGCTAGACGTCTATCTATTGTATATTTACAGTTTAACATTCGTAATCTGATTTCATTCTTAACAATAATGAATATGTAAACAATCAACCGTGGTTTATGTCCATGCAACCGACTATTCCTTTCACGCCATACATGGTAGTTGAAACTACTCTATGCAAGTCTCACAAATTGCAGCTATCATGGATCTCCCTTTTCTTGCTTGGAGTACCCAATCAAATATGTTAGTCCAATTCCCAGTGGTGAAATGTAATCTACATGCATGTACAATCAACAACATAGAGGATCAACTTAACACCCCATCTCAACATTATATCCTTTGTTGGTAACCTATCTACAATAACAAGCAATGAGATAAAAGAATGTATAGGGATTAAAGGACACCCCCAAACAATTCGAGACCATATAACCTTTTCTCTTTTATGTCACAGTAGCTCCCCAACTTTCTCGGCATAATAATTATCCTAGAATCCATCACCTCTAATCAAATCGTCTCTTAATCTCTAAATTTTTACACACCCAGCTTTGAAAGTTTTTAACTTGAGTAGACCAAATAGAGTCACCTTTCGACACATAGTGATTGATCCAAACTACCCAAATAAAACCTACTTGTATAAGCAACAACCATATACATAGTTATTTAAAATTCTCATATTTTTTGGTCATGACATGTTATGATCACCATGTGAATAGAAGAGTGAAATATATATGTACACTTATAGATCTATATTGATTGCAATGACCATGTCTAAGTTCATACACTGTCTATGAGTTACAATGCACAACTTGTACGAAATATAATAACTAAATTTATGTTAAACAGTTTCTAAAATTAGTTACAATACACAACTTGTAAAGTCGTACATTGTTTAATACGTATGTACATAATTTTGACCTCCAACCTCCGTTATTATAATCCGAATCTTTATGGATGAACTTCTAATTTGTTGGTACAGCCAATTTAATAAGTATTATATTTTCTAACAGATTAGATATTCAGATGTATATAACATTTATACTAACATTTATGCGTAAATGTATGTATATTGTTTTAGCGAGTGTAGGATTCAAGCATTATACCAACATTAATATTATTCTGATAATTCTTTAATAAATTAATTTAGTTGGAAGCGAGTTTTTCACTGTCACGTATAAGCAAAGGCCTCTTCCATTAGTGTCTAACTTTTAGATTTGTGAATCCTAATTTAGAAAATTCTGAAAAAAGAAATATTTATATATTATCAAATAGCATCTCTAATCTCAACTTAATTACTATTAACATAAAGACAATAAAAAAAATCTACTAATATAGAGAGATGTATTATAATAGATTGGATATTGGAAAATTTTAAACTTTTTTGTTTTGTTTCGTTGTGCCTTTTGGACCAAAATACCCTTATTTAGAGGGCAACTTGGAAAATTTGATATAGTTTAGGAGGCAATTTGATATCGACGTAAAATGTAGGAGGCAATACATGTCAAAAAATAATTTATGGGACAAATTGAGAAAACATATATAGTTTAGGGGGGAATATATTAAGTCAAAATTTTATCAAAACTATAATAAATTTAAAAAGTAATTATGAAATGTTTAAAAAATATACGAGATAATAAGAATTATTTTGATGGTTAAACATTAGTGACAAAAAGATGCTTAGTAAAAGAAAAAATAAATTATTAAAAAAATTCCTTTTCATTCATTGTAACACCATTTTCAAATAAAAGAAATATACTATGGAGACTGAATTTTAAATTTTAGAATAACATAAAAGTGTTAACACATTAAATTTTTTTAACTACATTCTTAAGTTTGTGTCACCAGCCCAGTTTTTGGAAGTATCACAGATAATATATCAAATATGTATAAGATGAGATCTCGATCTTAAGTTTAAGATTAGAGTTTTATCATATCCGAGTCCTAAAATTTCGATTATCAACAATTGAATTAATAACTAAAACAAGTATCATAATGTAAAATCCTTATGTTTTGGAATCCTTTTTTTCATTCGTTGTAACACCATTTTCAACCCCTCCGAAGCATTTTTAAACTTTCACGACCATCTTTATTGCTTGAGGTTCTGCAGTAGAAGTTGTATTCATTAGACCGGAAAACACCGATTCAATCTTCTCCTACCATGAAACTTGAATCCCTGCAAAGAGAAGTAGGAGGTGCAGCATTCACATCGACTAGTTTTCTGTTACCCTACACTGTTACATTGATGATAGAAGTTGTTTCAATAGGTGATCATAAGGGGGGAAATCAAGTGAGTCATATAAAAATTCATACATTGTTGAAGGTCAAGATTTATTATCAAGTTTCATTAGGTAATACAACTAAAATTTAATTAAATGGTAATAAAAAGTAAATGATGATGATTATGAGATAAACAAAAGTATTACCATTACTAGTAACCATCTGCATTGTACGTGTATATACTTACTTAATCCAGGTTATTCGGAATTATAACTTAAAACGAGAAAAAGAAGAATGGTACATTAAAATGCATTTAGACTTACTTGGGTGTTAGAAGTAGAAGGATTGCTTTGATATTTTTCGAAATCAAAATCTTCTTCATAATTCTCACATTCTACAGAATTCGTAGAAGTCAAAGGATTGTCTTGATCTTCTTTAGTCTCACGTTATTCTTCATAATTCTCACATTCTTCAGAATCCATAAAAGTCGTAAAATTGCTATAATCTTCTTTAAAATTCTTTCATTCTTCGATTATATTTTGCTGTTACAATCATCAAACGAAAAGAAATATAATATATACTATCATGTAACACAATCATCCTTTCACCAAATACAATTTGCTCTTTACTATTCTTTTATATATCTTTTAGATAAATAGAATTTTTATTCCATCCAAAAAGAAAAAAAAAATCTAAAAGAACAATATCACCTCACACAATATTCATTAACCTACTAAATATAACATTAACAAATTCTTCTGATTCCTATGTTTTATTTACACATACAAATCAAAATTGAGTCACTATTAAAAAGATGAATATATTGACCGTTTAGAGCTTACTTTGATGTTATTTAAAATTCTTATATTCTTCGGTAATACATGTTATAAACACCAAGTGAATAAAAGAATGAAACATATATTTTTATGTTATCTTGTACACTTGTAGATCTATATTGATTGTAATGACTATGTCTAAGTCCATACACCGTCTATGAGTTACAATCCACAACTTATACAAAATATAATAACTAAATTTATGTTAAATAATTCCTACAATTAGTAACAATACACAACTTCTACATGTACATTTTCTAATAAGTTTATTTAACGGCATGAACAATCTAACCTCAGAGGTTAAGGGAATGATTATTGTTCTTAGAGGTTACGAGTTCGAGTACCAGTATTGCAGCACAGTGATTGAGCGATCAATGTACAATGGTTGAGAGTATACTCTAGAACAGATATTATCATAAGTTTGTCTAATGGAAATTTGACCTCCGTTATTATAATCGTAACTTTTACGGATGAATTTTTAATTTATTGGCAAAGCCAATCTAATAAGTATTATATTTTGTAACAGATTAGAAATTGAGCTGTATTTAACGTTTATACTAACATGTATCACTAAATGTATGTGTATTGTTTGTAGCGAGTTGAATGTAAAGCCAAATAAAATATATATATAATCCGCTGAATGATAAAAAAAATGAGAGAACATACTTGTTCTCTAAATAGTTGTTGTATGGTGCTATCAAGGCTGCCTTCCCAACGTCCTTCATCTCCCATTGTGTTTATTCGTACTTTGTGCAACAATGGAGTGTTTAGTCTCCTTGAGAGAACATCTTCATCTTTGGACATTTATTTACGACTAGAATTTCTAAGGATGGGAACCCAAAGGTATACTTTTCCGATGAGCAGAAGCTTTCTAGCTGTGGTAGAGAAACAAGTTCCAAACGGTGGAGTTTGGGGAAACTGATTTCATCATCATTGTCACCACCTTGGATGATTTCTTCTATATTTGCACAATCCTCTATAATCATTTCTTTCAGTTGCACTAGACTTTTGGCTGTGGAATCTGTGATTAATTTTATGAGTCCATCGCATCTCTGCACTCTCAAAGTCAGCAAATTTCGAAAAGATACCGGGGATGAAACTAGATTGAATTTTAATTTGGGACACCAATAAACATGCAGCCTCCTTAGATTTTGGAATCCTTCATTTTCCTTCCAGAGATGCATCAATCCAGGAAGAAGTTGCAGGCTTAATTCAGTTATCTGAGAGAGTAGGAGTGATGCAGGCTTTTCCTTCCCACCATCTTCACTTTGGAATATCAGCTCTTTAAAGGAAGACCTCCTTATTTCAAGTGTTTGAAGATTGGGTAAGGATAACAACTGGTGCAAGTAAGATGGCAATACGGTTACTTGCTTCGGATACCACCAAAGTTTAACAACTTTCAAGTTGGGGAAGTAGAGAGATAGGAGTTGCTGCTGTTGTTGGCCTTTCATTCCAGCATTCCTTCCCAAAGAGAGTTTTTGTAGATTTGAAAACGTAGACTGCACAATTCTACAGTACTTGTTAACAACAAAAACAGATGATTCTTTGTAGTCTACTAAATAAATGTCCTAGTTTGTGGGATTAAGAATAGGATGATACCTCAGTCACACAAAACAAGGGCAGTTCACTACTGGGTTTTCCAGAAGAAAACAATGTCTCCATTCTGTCACATCCAAACACTCTCAGCTCCTTCAATGAAGGCCAATTTATTGGATGCATTTTGTTATGATGGATACTCTTTAGATTAGGCAAGGAAGAAAGATTCAATTCTGTCAAAGCTGGGCATTCAAATGTACTAACATCCATGGCTGCCAAGGCTTTTAAATAATTTTTAGTCGTTGGTTCTGTTTTTGTCTTTTGCTGATGTTTGTTATTTCTGTCCATCAGTTAAATGATGTGCTGCGTTTTGAGGGTCTGAGGAGATAGGTTAAAAGAGGCCTTTGTACTACCAGAAAAATTATCTTTTGGCTATCGAATGAATTTCTAGCTTTCTTCCCTCATTTCTGACTTCTTCTTCTTCGCCAAATTCTATTATTTTCTGTTTTCTTTTCCTACAGTTGATTTGGATCCTTGACAATGGCACGACTGCTGCCTCCAGATTCAGATGCAAAGATTATTTCTTCAACTGATTTACAATCCCATATTTTCAGTTTGTCAAGCCTTTGTAGTCTTGTCAACATACTCAACGGAAAAACATTCAATAGCTTAGGACAAGATTCCAAAGAAATGGAAGTTAGTTTGGAAAAAGAATGTTGAACAAGTAGATCAGGCCATAGCTTCTCCAAGTTGTTCATGTTTTGAATGTCCAATTCCTCTAGCACAGGAAGCATCACCTACATTAGATAAACGGATTCAATAGATTTAATTAAATAAGGTGAAAATAAATAGCAAATAACGTTACAATTAGCTGAGGTATTACCTAGTCATAAACTATGTTAAAAAACAAATGAAATCATACCTTTTCATTGAAGAAATAAGGTGAACTCTTTTCATCATCATAAACGAATTTGTTCAAATCAATACAATTCTATATATATATGCTCCTTAGAGAAGGAAATTCAATGAGATTCATTCCACAACAAAATCTTTTAAGTAGGGGAAGATCCAAAAAAGACAGAGAGTCAAGTTTGGGAAACACACTGAAGTTGTTGACAATCCCTTCTTCTGCAGCTAATGTTCCTTCTACCACCACTTCCATTTCATCACAGTTAGAAACCTCAAGTTTTTTTAAATGCATACAACTTTTAACTACAGATGAAGTAAATATATACTTCTGTTGGATTAAAATTCAATAATAGTGGGCACATATGTATAATGTATATTGCTATTATAAAATTTAATACGTAATTAAGTGATCAATTATGTTACACGTGTTATAGGTATTAAGTTATCATAGAATTAAAAGTGTAGATACCATAAGGTATATTTATAATTTGATAAGGGCAGAGTTATAAATACTTAATAATTGGTTATTAAATCAACTACTAGTTGGTTATTAAATCAATTATATAAAGGGGTTATGGTCCCCAAGAATTAGGTCAACTTGCATATCTCTTTTCCCCGTCTGAGAGTTGTGCCGCAAGAGAAAACCTAACTTCTTGGAAGATCAAACCCTTTGGAAAAACTCTATCGATTAATTCAGGTACGCTTCCGCATTCAGTTTATTTATTTTATTGTTATTGATGATTTGACATGTATAGATCTTGGGTTTTATTCGTATCGAATATATTTTATTTCTATCAAGTGGCATCAGTACCAGAATTATGTCGAATCATGGAGATTTAAGTTTTTTGGGTTTTAAATTCTTTATTGTCGATTTAAAATCTCGGATTTATATATTTATGGTGATTTGAGTGTTTTTCCGACATAAATATTAAGGTTTGATATTTCACATATTTTTTCTCTCGATAATTTTTATATTTCGTGAGAAATTGATATATATTTTTTCTCATTCGGGAATATTCGTATCGATATTTGTGAAATTTGTGATTGATTTTTTCAATTTAGAAATTCGTTTTTTCCTTTTTAATGTTAGTGCGGGATTAAATAATTTTTAATTCCATTGATTACTTTGGTAATTATCGCAGATTATTTTTATGTTAATTTTATGTTCTTAATTTCAATGGATTAATTATTATTTTTTCGTAACTAATAGATTACGGTTAATAACAATTAAAATGTATTTTTAATACATATTGTTATTAATTTAGAAAATATATATTTTATTTAAAATATGTATTTACTCTGGTTGGATCAAAATTTTAGTTTTGATCATTGGGTATTAAGTTAAATTCGGTAAGATCAAACTTTTAGTTTTGATCGTTAGTAATAAAGAAAAATATAATTAATTTGGGCTTTGTCGTGATAAATTTATCATGTTTCAAAAAAAATTTATATTCAGGTTAGCTCTTAAAGCTTTATATTCGGTTTATATCTATTAAGTTATGATTGAATGATCTTTTGGCATGTTACTTTTAAAGTATATTATTACTTTATGTAATTTACTTGGTTAATTTATTTAGCATTTAGTTTTGATCACATGTTATTTTGGATTATATAATATATATTTGGTATTGATATTCAAATCGATGTGATCAAAATTTTATTTTTGATTATTATATTATTATGATTATATTAAAGTTTCAAGTAATTATTATACGAATTACTCATTTGTATGATATTTTTATATTTTGTTTTTAGTTAAAGATTAAATGTTTTGATCGAATTTAGTTTTGGTAAAAACATATTTAAGGAATTTTTGAAGAACAGTCAAAGATTTCGGTTATTTGGATTCTGATAGCCCCATTAAGACAACCTTAATTTGGTTTATTTTGAAAAATCAAGTGTTATCAGAAATTTCAACTTTGACTGTTATAAATATTAAGTTTAAATATTGGTATATTTATGTCATATGTTTTAAGATAAATTAATTGAAGCATTAAGTCACCAAAGTGATCTTTATTGTGGAAATTATTTTATTTTAAAATATAGAAGGTTTTGTGCATGTAATCGAGTTTATGCTAATATTAATCGGCCCAAAGGAAGATTAATAATTAGTAATGTTACATGTGCATATGTGGTAATAAACATGTGATAATTATTCAGTTTTATATGTGAACAATAAATCGGCCCAAAGGAAGATTTTTGTTTAACATATTCTTATTATCAATGTTTGATTACTACATCAAGATATCACTTATAAATTAATATTTTTTTTTAAATATTATTGGAGTGTTCGATATCTTGGGATGAGGTTACCTTTATTCAAATTTATTATTACTTTGGTTATCTTTTATCTTGAGTAAAAGATAAAATTAAGAAAAATATTTTGAAACAATTAAATTCATATTTTGGTTTCGGATATCTAATATTTTAATAGATTAATTGAAACTTAATGTCACCAAAGTGGCCGCTTTTGTGTAGATTAGTTTATTTAAAATATTAAGATAATTATGGGTCTTTGTAATTCATGCATTTATTAATTGGCCCAAAGGAAAATTAATATTTGGCCGAATTACAACGACAACTGTGATGATAAATATGTGACAATTATATGGTATTTTATGTGAACAATACGTTAGTCCAAAGATTAATCTATTGGTTGACATAGTTTATTGTCAATGTTTGATTGCTACAACAAGAGTACCGCTTACAATTAAGATTACTGTCCAAAGACTTGATATTAATGTTGTGCTTGGTATCTTGAGGGGAACTAACCATTATTTTGAATTTATTGTTTACTTATGGATATTTATGTGAGCTTGTTTATTTACTTATTTTTGTTCTATCTTTAGATAATTTATTTTTGTTATAATATCTGTTGAAAACATTCTACACTTATGTTTAGTGAAATTAATTTCAAGGAATAGAAAAGACACTTACATTTAGTATTTGATTGTATGAACATAGAACTTGCACTAAGTGAAGAACAACTTGCACCTCTCACGGCAGTAAGCATCCATAAATAAAATTTTGAGAGGCGAGTTCGTTCAAGTTGCATAAGTCTAATGATCATAAAGTATATTATTTTAGAAACTTTTAAGAGCACAAATCTAAAGAAATTATTCATACTAAGAGTTTCCTTGATAAAAATATATATTTTTTTAAGATTAATATAACATCACTTTTGGTTTACATGATGTCTATAAAGTATAAGAATCAAGGAAATGTGAGGGAGTATATTATATTGCTTCAAAACTTAAGGCACATAAGATCAAATTTTATAACAATTGTTTGTTCTTATAATTTTAGTATAGATTCTTATACAGTTTAACTAATTCAAAATTAGTTACAATTATCAAAGGAGAAATAAACTTCAAATGAGATTATTTCTCATTATGTTAAAGAGGAAGAAAAGTTGAAGCATTATAATTATAAAATTACTCAATCAGTTAGTGCTCTTTGGCTAGTGTCTCTAAGAATAAGGGCAATAAAAAAATATATATTAGAATGAAGTTGCTAAGGGTCCTGCTCAAAAGGAATAACAATAAGTTATAAAGTATTGATTCTTTTGTATAAGCTAGGATACATGTAAAGAAATTAAACTTCAAAAGTAAGCAACTACTTAGACTATTTTGAGTGATTCATGGGCTGTAAAGTTTATGATCCCATAATTAAGATTATTTTAATGAGAGATTTATAACATTTTTTAGGATGTTGAGTTTGAAAGGAGAATAAGGTTATATACATTGTTATTAAGGAGGAATTGAATATTAATTTAATTCCTACTATCACTTTTGACGATGTTTAGGTTTTTACACCTATCATTAATCAAAAGTGAATCAAGTACATCAACAAAACAATGTTGAATAACTCTCATTCAAGATAAGGTACCTATTTTTCAAAAGAACAAACTCAACAATCTAAAAATATATATATCTTTAAAGATATCCATGAGAGAAAAGAGAAATACTATTAAGGATTATTATTTAGTATTTCATCAAGAAAATAAGTATAATAAAGGAATGATAGAAAATAACCTGATCAATTATTTTTATCAAACCATAAAAATTTTAACTCTCAAAAGTGGATAGATGTCATTAAAAAAAAGAGTATAATTTTATACAAGGCAATAAAGTTTAGGAACTTGTCGCATTACCTTAAGGTACAAACCAATTGGTTGTAAATTAATATTTAAAACCAAGAGGATGTAAATGATAATGTGGACAAGTATAAGGCATGTCTTATTTCTAAAGGATATACTCTAAAAGAAGACATTGATTTTATGGAGACTTTCTCTCAAGTTATACTGAAAGACTCTTTCAAGATAATCTTGACAATTGTTGCTTTTAATCTTGAGCTACATAAGATAGATGTTAAGTTTGTGTTTTTCAATGGCAACATTGAATAAATTAATTATATAGTACAATCATTCATTTGTGTCTAATGATACAAAATTAATGAATGTAAATTAAAAAAATCCATCTATGAGCTTAAGTTCAACTCTCATTAATAAAATTATAAATTTTATATTGATTATCTCATTCGGTTTTGAGATAAATTTAGTTGAAAATTATATGTATTACAAGTTTAGTGGGAGTAAACCAAGTGACACTCATATTACTAAAGAAGACAATTTTTTTTAGTACCCTAAAGTAACCTTGAAATTTATAAAATACAAAAGATTCCATAAGCTATTGAGAATCTAATTTATGCTTAAGTATGTATGCATTTGGATATTACGTACATTATTAAAATGTTAGACAGATATTTAAGTAAATTTAATATGGACCGTTGGATAGCAGCCAAGAAAGTTATGAAATGTCTTTAGAGAACAAAAATTACATGCTCACATATCGAAGTTCTGGTAAGTTAGAGATCATCAAGTTTACAGGCTTCGATTCTACTAGAATATTGATGTAAAAGACTATGTCACATGAGCTGCTAATTATAGATTGAATAGAAAGACCACTTCAGTTTTTTTGTGACAATAAATATGCATCATTTATTCTATAAACAATAGGAACACTTTAAAATTTTGTTTCTAGATGTTAAAGAAAATTTAGAGTGTTTGTGTGTTTATAGAGCATGTTGGTACAAACTCCATAATTGCGCACTTATTGAGAAACTATCGCTCTAGGTCTTTCATGAGCATACTGCTCATGTGGGTGTAATATTATTTAAGTATATTCAGTTTTAGTGGGAGTTTGTAATTTTGATAAATGCTCATTCGTTTTAGACACAATTTCGGATACTTTAGTTTAAAGTTAATTTCTGCAGAAATAAAGTTATTTTAGCTTAAGCACACTCTGAATTTAGTAAAGTTTGATCTCACTAAAGTTTAGGAGGACCAGTTGGAAATAGACATGTTCGATTCACATTTACATGTAATTTCCATGCTACGCATCCATGGTTGATCTATGTCATTTGATTATGTTTTTATACGTGACCATTGATGGGTCCAGTCATGATTGATATGATGAAGACCGCTTTGATCCTATAAGGATATAATTGATGGACGAGATTGTTTTAGAATACCTATTATATGATAGCAAATTTTTGAGCTCATAAGGTTATACATTTGTCAACAAACATATGTTGCCCAAGTGGGAGATTGTTGGATTAAAATTCAATAATAGTGGGTACATATGTATAATGTATATTGCTATTATAAAATTTAACACGTAATTAAGTGACCAATTATGTTACACGTGTTATAGGTATTAAATTATCATGGAATTAAAAGTGTAGATACCATAAGGTGTATTTATAATTTGATAAGGGGCAGAGTTATAAATACTTAATAGTTGGTTCTTAAATCAACTACTAGTTGGTTATTAAATCAATTATATAAAGGGGTTATGGTCCTCAAGAATTAGGTCAACTTGCATATCTCTTTTCCCCGTCTGAGAGTTGTGCCGCAAGAGAAAACCTAACTTCTTGGAAGATTAAACCCTTTGGAAAAACTCTATCGATTAATTCAGGTACGCTTCCGCAATCAGTTTATTTATTTTATTGTGCTTGATGATTTGACATGTATAGATCTTGGGTTTATATTCGTATCGAATACATTTTAATTCTAACAACTTCAACTTAGGACATTCCTTTACTTCCAACTCCTCCAAGGCAGGGCATGAAACCTGTAAATATATATAAATAATTATAAGAATTAATGTATATAAAAGTAGGACAATTTTACTGATTAGCTCGCAGAATAAATGAAATCCTATTCAAATATTGAATGCTTGGAATTTTTTATTTATTCAGAATGATACTATTTTTATGAGAGTGGATGGTTATTATAACTAATAATAATTTTATTTTAAAAACTAATAATTTCTTTTTAAATATTATAAAAAACTACTAAATTATTATAATAATATTTTATAATTTGATTTTTTTTAATTTTTAACTGAATTGACATGACTTGATCCGTGACATTAAACTCAATTTAAAACTAATGAACAGAGATAGACAAATCAAAATACCTTCTTATCAAAAAGCCATGTAGTGGACTGACGTGTGTTTTCTGAGTATCTCAAACCATTGAATCTATTTAGATTATCCAGCTTTAAACTGCGTAGTTTACTGAATTCCAAAATGTCATTCTCATTAATCTCTTCTTTTTCTACAATTAACTCTGTGATGTTGTTGCAGTTGGATACCTCCAGTCCTTCAAGTTGGCTCAGTCTTTTGGCTATGGAGAATGAGAATAAATTCTTCAACATATTACAGTTCTTGACTTTTATGAATCTTAATTGCCCAAAAGATTCAGCATTTGGGTGGTAAAGCATCTCCATAACATCTTCAAATCCATCAAGATGCAGGCTATGAGTTTTTACCAGCAACAGTTTAATCCCATTGACCAAATGGATAATTCTATTCATCTTGAGCTTCAACATTCTTGATGTTTCCATCCCTCTATCGTAATAAGAATCCCACTCCTCATCTCCAATGGAAATCTTGTACCTTTCCATCTTTCCTAAACACAAGTTATCCTTTGGCATAGCTTCCACATTAGGAATATGTACTTCCAAAGTGGTTAGACGAGACAAATGCTGCAACTCAACAAGACTAGCATTGCTTCTTGGATTCTCGATTCCCTCAACCATCCATTTGTCAAAGCTACCATACAAATACAATTCTTCTAAGTTGGATAACTTTGACAAAACATTTGGTGGTATTACTTCAAGATAGTAACAGTCACTCAAATCAAGCAGTTTTAACCTAGTCAATTGTCCTATTTCCTTGGACAGAACTTTAATGCTAGATTCACGAAGGTCAAGTATTTCTAAATTTCCCAACTCTCCCAAGATTCCTATATCTTCTAAGACACAACCTCTCAACCGCAGTGTACACAGAGTTTTCAAGCAACCAAGGGAAGAAGGCAAGGTTGTGAACTTTGTTCTGTCAAATTCCAAGACTTTGAGTCTTTGTATTCCCGTAAAAAAGTTATTTGAAATATTTAAAGAAAAATCCTCGAGACCAATTGAGAAATAGGTAAGGTTTGGACATTCTAATTCATGATTAAAAAGCTCACTAACCTCGGCATTCTGTAAGCTTATGAGTTGGCTTTCTTTCATTTTCTCCTCATCTGGCCACTCTTCGAATAAAGCTAGCCAATGTAGATCCCTTGAAGCTATGGATTGGGCAACATCACGAACAACGTCATGCATATCAAAACAGTTTGGCCGAGAACCTTTGAGCAACAAACAAGAGGCCTTGAGATTGTTTACTAATGACAAGACTCTATTTCGACTCTCTTTCATGGTGTTGACATCATGGATAAAACCCAAACTGTCGCAATCATTTTAAAACCGAAATGGGTGAAAATAGCCTAGTGAGTAGATTTTGAAAAATCGATTAATTATGAAAATCGGTGTGTTTAAAAACATGTGTTATTTAATTTAAAAATGGATTGGAGTCGTCACCGACCACTTTGGTAGGCCAGACACCATAAAATAAACCAGAGATTCTTTTTAAAACATTTTGGGTTCGAGAGTCGGTTACGCGTAAGAACGACCCTTACGAGCGCCCGAGATCGGTACCTTATTAATTACACGTGGCATTTCGGTATTTAGAATAATAATATTAATTTAATCCGTCATTGTCAAATAAATATCGTTCGAATAAAAATATCCCTTTGGATAAGAAAATGCATTTCTTTTAAATACGAGCTTGAATAAGACATCCTCTAGATAGAAAACCTTAACTCGTATTTAAAGAAATATAAATTCTGCCCCAAAAGGTTTTAAATGCATGACCGGTTATTATCTGGTTCATTTTAAGTTCTAACCTATAAGGCTCCATCAATTTAAATAATTAAAACCCTATTAAATCATTAATTTCACCGGGTGTATTATGATAACATCCGAATGAACGAATACTACCATTTCGACACCAAACAAAATTAATAATACTATTGGTGTTTCTAGTTTTGCCTAATTAATTTTATTAAATTCTAACCCTAAATTATTTACCATTTTCTATGTTTCGATGACACGCCGAATACGATACCAAAGTACACTATTGGCCAACATAATGTTATGTCAAAATACTGACCACTTAGTGTATCCGAGATATATGATTAGAATGTCATCGTTACTAAATTATCTCCTTATTTAAATTAATTATTTAATTAAAGTGACTAACCCTAAAAAGGCTCTAATTTAATTAATCTATGTGAAAATTAAATGATCCTAAACAAATATATTATATGGTTTTTAAATACATACATATAAATTAAATAATCGAGTAAAATAAATAAATAAAAGACCAAAGATCAAATTAAACTACACGTACAAAGATAACGATTGAAGACATCTAACATAACGACACAAGTTGAATCGCATATATATAAAAAGATCAAAATTAAGAATCCGGAGTAAAAATAAAATGCGAAATCAAAAAGTGCAGTGTGGGACTTAACATCTTCAAGTCTCCAACCTCTTCCACGTGCATATATCCATTTGATGAAGATATTGAAAATTCCTTTCAATATTAGTTCTGATCCATGGGGGTTCACTAATATTTCATGTATCCAAAGCTTGGAGATCCCATTGTTGGAAGATTGAGTTCAATGCCTTTACTTCGGAAGGACCAATGATGGTGGTAGCATTAGTCTGAGTTTTTTAATGGACTCGCAGCATGGAAACAAAACAATCAAGAAGTCCTCCAGGTCATGCTTTCCAAGAACACAGTCGTGGCTTCCATCCCTTTCGTTGCTGCCGATCTCTCTCTCTGTCCTCCTGTCAAGAACCGAATGGAACTTTTTTTTTCTCGAAAAACCGATTGCAACTCCCCTTAAAATGTCATGAAGATAACCGGTTGTAACCCCTTGGTAACCGAATGTTTCCATTATCCATTGTTTTATATTTTATATATTTTTTGATTTTTTATTATTTTATTTATTTTTTAAAATTTCATTTTATTTATTTTTATTCTATTTTATTTATTATTTATTTTTAATATTTACTTATAGCCTTATTTTATATTCGAACCCGGTATCTCAGCAAATCCTCCACATCAGCATCATGACCCATTATGCTACAGAGTAGAAAGATTGACCCAAATTCCTCACCTTCTAAAAACTTATAGCTCAACTCTATGGTTGAATATGCCTCCCCTGGTATGCCTTTGAAGTTTCTTTCAGAGGGCTTATTTAGTTGTCTCAAAGCATCCTCCCATTCACACAAATCCTCCTTAGGCTTTAAAGTATTTGCAATGGTTGCAATAGCGATAGGCAGACCTGCACATTTTTTAGCAACCTCAACTGCTATAGATCGCAAGTCAATTCTTTCAACAATTTGACCAGCCATTTTCTTGAATAGGTTCCAAGATTCATCTTCTTGCAATGTTTCAATTGAAATGTTATGGTGCGAATCCATCCTTTTTAACACATCAAGGCTCCTGGATGTCATCAATATCTTGCATCCTTTGTGTTCGTCTGCTGAAGGAATTCCTAGTGCCTTCAAATCTAAGGACACCCAAATATCATCCAAAACAACAAGAACACTCTTCTCTTTCTTTAGTCTTTGACGAAGTCGAGCTGCTCTCGCATCCATGCCCTCCTCGTGGAAGTCCATGCCTACCTTCTCAGCAACATCCTTCTGGATATTCACCATGTTTGCTGTTTGTGTTACAGCTACGAAGACCACCTCATCGAATGACAATTTCTCCCTGGCTTGTCCAGCGACCTCTTTGACAAGTGTGGTTTTACCCACACCTCCCATCCCGTACACTCCAATTATGCTGGCAGTATCATCTTTCAACGCGGCCATGACCCCATCAAAAGCAACGATTCTTGATCCGAAGGCCTCATACTCTTTCACAGGTCTGATAAGTTCTCTCACTTCAACAGGAGGAAGATAAGAAACCTCCTTAAATTCATCCTTTTTAGTCAGCAGTTGAGTTATGGCGTCGGCTTCCTTGTCCGCTTTCTTGCTGAGCAGATAACGGGACTTGAAATCAGGGAAAAAGTTAGAGAAACACCTCTTCATTGCTTTCTCTTCGTCTTCCAGCAATTTTTTTTCAGCCTCCTCGGAGATCTTCTCATTGACCGCTGTCAACCACCTTTGAACATCGTCAAAAATCACCTCCCCCTTCCTGTTAGCCGCTTCAACAGATTGTTGCAGCCTTTGTCTTGCGTCCTCCAGGTCTCGAACTTTACTCCGCAGGTTCATAAACTTGGTCCTTGGCTTGAATAAGTAACCAAGTTGTCGTGCAGTAGGATCAACAGTGTACGCAGCAGCGTTGGCAGCAAGAGATCCAACAATGGAAATGATAACCTCCATTCTTTCCCTTGAAAAAAAAATGATATGAATCAGAACAACTGGGAAGTAAATCCTTTGCAACAGAAGAGTCGCTGCAGAAGAAAACACATAGCATAATCATAATCAAAGATGAAGAAATCATACCTCCTCCTCTCCTTTGGATTAGTAAACCAACAGTTTGATTTCTTGTTATCCCAACTTGTGAGAATCAAAAACCAAACAAAAGTGAGATTGCAAACAGAACCTTGAAACACAGAGCAATTAACATTTATTTATCATAAAATTAGCCTAAAGTATATTAAAAAGTAAAAGTTGTTTAGAAAAGACAAATGGAATCATACAACAAGTCTTTGTCTTTCACGTGGTGTGGGGTTCATTGCTAATTCCAAGACTGAGTCTTTGCATTCCCATAAAAAAGTTATTTGAAATATTCGAAGAACCCTCGAGACCAATTGAGAAATAGGTAAGGTTTGGACCTTCAATGGTATTATTATTAATGTCATGGATAAAATCCAAACTAATAGCATATCTCAACAAATCCTCCACAGCATCATTATGACTCATTATGATCACATTACCTTTATTGGTTATTTTCAATTACATGTAGTATTCAACAGTCAACACATTCATGCAATGCTACTATTTTTCCAGCATTTGATCACATTACCTTATCATTTCGCTTATTTGACTACTGTTAGTTCACTTTCTGTTTGGTTACAGAGAAAGTAAAGTAAAAAGCCTTAGGTTTCAATACAAGCTATCGTTTGTGTTTGGTGTTTTCATGCACCTTATCCGGGAGAATCTATTTATTGGAAACATAGGGGATGCTGCTGAAGTTCTGCAAAATGGTAGCACAGAGATCACACACATTCTATCCGTTTTGAGCTCTGCATATCGTTTTTCTCTGAATGGCGTAGCGGTCTCACAATCCCTACCAAAGAAATTAAAAAAGGTATATGTAGGTGGGTCTGGTGATGATGCAGCTTCTAACTCTGAGGTCACTCATATGATGATTCTACGAGTTCTTTGGCACCCCGGAAATCGTAGTACTCGTTGGAATGTGCAGGGAAGGATTTAAAAGTGGTGAGAATGGCAGTGCCAATTAGTCATTAGAGATATGGAGAGTGAGAATTTGTTGGATTACCTAGACCCGTGTTTTGATTTCATAGATCAAAGCAGAAAAGAGGGATCTGTTTTGGTGCACTGCTTTGCTGGAGTGTCAAGAAGGTGTATGTACATTCTTTAGTGTCATCTTCTGATGCTACTTGAATAGGCTACTTCACTTGGAATACTAGTTTTAGAACAGATGATTGCATAGAACTTTGCTCAATATCCTTTCTAAGCTGGATCACTTGGAATACTAGTCGAGTCGACGTAAGCACGGTGTAGTATCATCTACCATATATACCTTAAACTGAATCTATAGACTGCTTTTGTTTCTTAATAAGAGTTTATAGAATTGGAATTCCCTTACACAAATTATATGAGATGTTCATATGGATCACTGTTATATAAGGAAAAAAATGAGGTGTTAGAAGTTCAAAGCTCTGAAGTTTTAGGAACTGTCTGAATAATTTGAGAGATTGTATAATATGCAGTCTTGCACTGTGGCACACAGTTGATCTGAAATTTGCATTTTGGCCACTCTACCCATCATTTTCTCTTAGTTGCAGTTTATGCTGCGGTTATGTTCTCTTTATTTTCCTTTGTTACATCATATGTGTCATCGTATGATTAGATCCATTCATCGGTCGGACTTTGGGAAAGATAAGATTAGTTCCCCAGTTTCTTAATTAAGCAATTACATATGATTGAACATTACAGTCTAAAAAACAATAAGCTTTGCTATTATATAGGATTTAATCTCTTCTCATTAACAATTGAAGGAGAAAGGGATTAAGGGGGAAAAGTTGGCAATGACCAACACTAGCTGGATGAGTAATAATGAGTTTGATACCCTTTAAGCAAGCAGCACTGGAAGAGCTCCCCCTAAGTCAGGACCCGGATCAGCTCCGAACTTAGTTGGTCCTTGTGGCTACCGGACACCAAAGGTTTCGGACCAAAAAGAAGGGGTAATGGGGCACATATGTACAGAGGATGAAGGGGCAATGGGATTTGTATTTTCTATTCTAACGCATGGTTAGGCCAAAGACTTTTCCACATAGAGATCTCTTCTTCTTTGTAAAGCTTTCTAATTCCTCCATAAAACCCATCAGCTTCGTTGCCTACTTCCCTGTGATCATTCCTGTTTATCGCTGTTCTCCGCCATCTTGAGCTCGCCGGGTACTGCTTGAATTCTAGCATCACCGTGTCTGTGTCAACAGAAATACAATGTCGTCGCTTTAAAACACTAGTTATATTGTTCGGATTTTTCATTTTTTCCTCTATCCCCGAACTTCGATCTCAATATAATGAAAATTGAATCCGAGTGATTTTTCCTTACCTGTATGTAGGCAACGGCAGTGATTCTCATTCCCATCACATGATTCCATGTGACCAACAACACCATACCACCAACCTGCAAAGAAATCAAGCTCACATCTTTACCATATTGTCTTTTAACAAGTAAAAGCATTCAAGTTTCAGTTTCGAGTCTTATGTTCGAGTCTAGATCCAACTCGAATTCAAAACAATCAAGACCAATATAACTATTGAACAGAGAGAACTCACCATAGGGGAATTCTTTAGTTTTTCTCCATTGAATTTCAATATGATCACCAGGTCTCAAATCAAGTAAAGAATCTGAAATGTGAAGATCATACGAACAAGTATCGATGGGCGGCGCCCTTAGCCTATCCCACGATATATTCTCCTCTGCCGTCCGCCGTCCGTGAGGCGAGTACCTGAAAACATTACAAATATCAAAATCAAGTTAGAGATTCAAATCCTGACAGCATTTTCGGATCATAATTTATAGCAATTGCAGACATATATGCCAATTGCCATTAACCAAATTACCTTGCCTGGAAAGCATCAGTCTTGGCATCATAACTAAGCTTGGCATCATAACATGATAGCAAAAACCCAGCATGTCCATTCTGCAAAACAAAAGCACAAATACCATAAATTCACCCAAATCAATGTTCCATAAGCAACATTAAACAATCTTAAAACTACCTCTCGGTTATAAACTTGAGCTGGGAACCAGAATTCGCCTGTTTCAAGAGACAGATACTGAGCCATGATCGAATCAACCGGCAAAACACTTTTTTTGAGCTGGTTTTCACCATCAGCTCTGGTTTTGAGGCTAATCCGAGAGAGAAAATTGCAAATTTCAGTGAAGGATCCAAAGAAACTTTGCTGGTTATTAGAATCCAATAGATTTTGATTTTTGAGTCTCATTTTTGAAGCAATATGCCACTGCCATTCCCTATAAGCTGCATCCCCAATCACTTTACCCCATTTCTGCTTCATGTGTTTCTCCCAAAAATGGTCGCTCGTGCAACGCACCCTGAGAGATGAGCAGACGCTGGCCATGGCGCATAGACCGGCAGGTGAAAGGCGGTCCAGAATGCAGTCGAGGGTCAGCTCGGGCAAGTCAAGCAACGACAACGACGTCGTACTGTGGTCCTTCTTTTGATTCTCCGACGACCCGAGCTTCATCTTCTTCAATGGATTGATTTGCATGAAACTGCAGATTCCAAGCTTAACCTTTTGAAACAATGGCGGAAACAATCTCCATTTGCAGTGAATCCTTTGATGGGTCTTTGAAGACAATGGCTTTAATAGAAGGATGACTGAGAAACACGATATTAGTAACAGGAACATGTGGATCTTTGAAGCTTTTTATGTCAAAAAATCCAATGAAGAAGAAGAACAACAACAAATTATGCAAAATAGAAATGTTACAAACAAAGAGATGATGCTGTTGCAGTAGGGGAATTTTTTTTTTTTTTTTGAAAGAGCAGTAGGGGAATTTATATTGTTCTTTTTTGGGGGGTCGGTTTGGTCATTGGTGTGTATTTCACTTTGTTTATTAGTGGTTAAATTATGATTTTGGTCCCTCATTTATGCTTATGTTTTATACTTAATCTCTTTTAATTTGATATAATCAAGTCATCTGATCTTATAATGTATTAATACTTATTTAAATTTTGTTATGAGATAACAAAAAGTATTATAAGATCACAATAAAAAAGATACAAAGATATTTATAAAAAATTACGAAAAAATTATGGGTAAATAAAATAAAATTTATTATAATATATCAAAAATTGTAAGAGGATGAGTTTATACAACTAAACTATTTACGACTCGTTTTACTTACCTAAAACTTCCTAAATTAAATTAACTATTTATAAGGTTACAAATGAGACTTATGTAACAGAATCAAAGTTTAATAGAAGAGCGTAAATCATTTATCCATTTATTGTATTTTTAATAATATTTTTATTTTAGAAAAAATAAATTTAAAATTTAAGGTTTAAAATTAGAATTTGTGATTAGGGTTTATAGAAATAAAGATAGAATATATTTTTTAGGGCATAAAATTTAGAATTTAATATGTATAAATTAGGATTATGATTTAAAATATAATTTTTAGTCCGAGACATCAAAAGAGACACAATAAAATGACAGATGATTTATACCCCTAATAGAACAGATATATTCGGTCTCCATCCACTATAATTTTTTTTTTCTTTCGAGATAACTAATGATATATTGTAATAGTCTTAAAGTGATTATAAAATAATATATGTTTATACATATCATTAATCATTTGATAATACACACATTTTACGGATAAAGATATTTGTATCTAAGTCTTTTAAGAATAACATATCTTATTTTTCATTAATATCTTTTGTTGGGTTTAACTAATAATATTATTTTTTTCAAGTGCAAAGCAACGTGTAATTAAATCAAAACTGTGATCCATCCGTTGAGTGTTGAGACCGTCTCCGACAAGACCATAAAATACAACGTTGACTCAATCTAACTTGGTAGTTGGAGGGTAGGGGTGGAGAAATTATATCATGGGCTCGGCCTACTATGTCAGTTATGGTCTCATCCAATAATAACTATCCACTTTATCACTAACCTCCGCATTATTTTTTTTCAACCAATGAATCTTCCTTAGAATTTTCATGTCATTTTAAAAATATTATTTTTGAAAATTATATTAAATACATGGATGATTAGTGGCGAAATAAGTAGTTTTTATTGGCTAGAGACTACGGCTGACGTGATAGGCCCGATATAATCTCTCGTAGGGGAGAGTTTGGTTGGAAAATATTACATGCAAAATCTAATATTGAGGACAAGTGTCAAGTTTTATTTGGTTGATGGATAATATTATATTCTAATGTATGACTGAAATCTAGGGCAAAGTTTTTGTAAGATTTTTTTAGCATGTCCCAAACCTGGGACTTTTGTTTTCTACAACTATAAGAAAGTGGTTCAACTAATAGTGGTCGGTTGCTTCCTAATGGGATCTTAATTAGTTGAAAATTAGAGTACCAAATAATATTAAATAGTATGTAGTGGAATTGGATGGTGAACCAACATGCAAGAGGACACAAATAGTTGGGTTGTAATAATAGAATGCTTAGAATAATAATAATGTCTTTTTAGAAATTTTTATTGATATATTTTCAACATTTTTAATTGAATATTCAAGTCATATTAAAGTTTTTTTTTAAATAAAAAAAATAGTATAACGTAAATCATCGTATCAAATCTCACCAACTGGTGTATTAGTATAACATCCATGATCTCACTCTTTATAAAAAGAGGAAGGATTTGAACGTCCGACACCGTAGTTTGTAGTCACGTGCTCTAATCTTCTGAGTTACATGTTTCATTTCATTTTCATTGAATCTGTTCTTAGAAGTACCTTAAAATAAAAAGAATCTTTTTTCTTCCCAATCATTTTGGGTTAAGAAGATGTGAAAGTGTCTTTTCTTTATAAGAACGGTGCGTTCCGAGGTGAAATAGTGGCTCTGCTCCCTTCTATTACTGGGGTGGAGTCGAAGCTATGGTAACAGATAGTCAAAGAGATTCCTTCTCAAAAAATATTATAAATAATTTTTTTAAAAAAATTATATATTTTATATCTTATCTTTATTCGATTTTTTATTTTAATATTTTATTTATTTTTTATAAAATAATATAAATATATTACGTTTTATTTTTATTTTGATATTATATCGTTTAAAATCAATAACATATTAATTAGGAGAAAAAATATATATGTGTCAAGCTGAATAAAATATTATATGTCACAAACTCCCATACCATTTATTCTCTCCTAGTCCACAATTATAATTTTGTAAATCATGGCTTCCTCCTGCTGAAAAATTGGTTATTGGTTGGCGAGGATGGGTGGAGAGGACAACGCACAGGGAAGGGGTGGGTCCATTTTTGTATTCATGATAAGAGTTTACTAAATATATTTCGATATAGTTTTTTATTTAATTTGTATAAATGAATAATCATAAAAACATTTAATATTTTAAGATAAATTAATATTGCATAAGTTTATTATAGTAGGATTAGTTCAAGTAGTAAATAGTTTGATTTCGCTTAAGTAAATTTCGAGCTCGAGGTGTTGTGTATGCAGAAAATCCTTTTTAAAAAATTTACCCATCAAAATTAAGTATTAGACATGAGTCAATTTAAATTAATCAAAACAAAACCCTGAAAATCGAAACAATAATAAAAATATAGTATAATTTTTTTAAAAAGATCTATTGATATTATTAAGTATTAGATTATTTATAATCTTATATTTAAATTTAAAATTTTAATCATTAAATTTTTGAAATATTCAATTTGGTATAATATTTATCATATTCATATATCTTTCTACCCATAAATCCTAGGATATTAAACAGTTAAGTATATATGATTTTTTTCACTTGTATATTATACTTACATTAATATCAATCAAACTAAATTCAATCATAATTTTTTTTATTAATGGTTGATTTTTTTAGTTTGGAAATAATATTAGTGGATTGGGATGGGTTGAAAAGTGAATTGATCCCATTAAATAAAAAATATTATATGGTCTAATTAATCATATTATTTATTATTTCATATATTAAAAAAACAACCAATTAATTTTTATGTTATTTTTATATAAAAATAAAAAATTAAATAATTAATTTTTTTTATCAACTAACAGTGATTACAGTAGTATCTATTCTAGAGTATACTCTCAATCATCATTGATCGTTTAAACATTTTGCTGACATTACTGGTGTTCTAACCCATAATTTTTAAAAATAATAATTATTTCTTTAATCAATAAGACTAAATGACTCGTGCAATAATTAATTTTAATATATAAATAATATGAGCCAAATTCGTACAATAATTTGTCCATTAAATCTTATATGGGAGAAGATGATAGTTACCCGTTTGAGATGGCGCAATGAATGAACATAGCATGTAAGGATGTTGATTGGTGAGCAAGGCATAATAAAAGCCAACCCTTCATTATGTTGACATAACTTCACCCACCAAACTCTCCCAACACCATATAGCCTTCAGTTTTGCTTCTTTTCCCAAAAAGAGCATGAAAATTTGAAAAATATAATTGAAGCTCATAGCAAAGGCATGTGATTGTGTTGTTTTATTTTTTTTATTTTACAAAATTATATAATAAATATATAGGGTTAAAGTTCATTTATATTAGGTAAAATTTCACTAATTTTACATTAATTTATAGTCATTAGATAGATAAAATAAATGATAAGATTAACTCTTTATTTTTTTCGAGTGATAATGTCCACATATCTTACTTCTAATCTCATCGATATATTTCATTCATGCAATGATCATGAATTAATATAAAATTAGTTGAGTTTTACATAGTGTAACTAGATCGCATTCATATATGTGTGGTATAGGATCAAGTTACACGTTATAAAACTTTTTAAGTTTTACACGTTTTTTATCATTGGATGACTGAAACGGATGACTCGGATTAACACTCAATTATGTGAAGATTATTACTTGAGAAAAATTTAAGAAGTTAATCTGAGTCATCCGTTTCAATCCTCTAACGATCTAAAAACGTGTACAACTTAAAGAATTTTATATTGTGTGACTTGATCATATATCTATATTAATTGAAGTATGGTAGTTTTGTTTATTCAACTTGTGAAGTTAAAAAATTCTATCATACGTAAACGATCTCTAAAATAAATAGTTAAAACTTTCGATTAACATATTCGTCTCCTCTAATTTATAGATTCAAAATTTAATAAAAATTAAAAAAAAATCTCACTTTCTCTGAATAGAAATTATTCAAAAAAATCCCATCACAATTGTATTCTTTGGACAAATTGCCCTCAAGGATTTGTCACCCAAAGGAGCTCAATCAGTAATCGTGGTGCAAAAATGTCTCAAATGTTATAGGTCCTTGGTCTGAACCAAGGTACACCTCCGAGTGACAAATCCTTGAAGGATTGATTGAAGCCCAAAGAGAACTCATGGCGACAGACAAGGACCCAGTCCCGGTGAACAGGGCAATATAGAGAGATTATTAGATGAATCTTGTTTATTATTCTATTCATGATCCAAACAATCAGAATTATTTATCTTTAAATAATTATCTAATAACTACTCATCTACTAATTATATATAAAAAATTTGATAATTCAGTTTAAAAAATTAAAATAAACGATTCTGATTACTTGAGATCATAAATGACATGATAAACAAGATTCATCTAATAATTTTTTTTGGCAACATGAGAGACATCTTGGAACCCTATACTCAGGATCGTAACAGAGAGGTTGTATGCATCTACTAACCTTGAGAAGTTCAGATAAAATATTAAATAAAAATAAAGAAAGAAAAGTTTACATAAAATATTTATATATATAACACGATAAAAACATAAATACATAAAATATTTTTTCCAGAATACTCCTAATAAATCAAGACAGATACGACCATAACTCTTTCCTTACAAATCTGTACGATGTCTTCAGCCTGACACAACTTTTCTGCCTTTGTATTATTGCCACCTTAGAAGAGGAGATTTTTTCTTAAATAAAAAAACTTTTTATGTGGTATTGGCGTTACTAGTTATAATCAAACAATATATATTTAAATAATCTTAAAATAATACGACAGATAACAATACATAATTTTAATTTTTTATAATATATAATATCTTATCACTAATATGATTTAAATTTAGATTTCTTAAAATAAATATTATTATATTTTTATTAAATTATTTATTGGGTTTGTTTAAAAAATTATATATATTCAAATATAATTGGGTTATTAGTATCAATAGGGTTGATTTAAGTGGTAAGCAGTTCGGCTCCGTTTAAACAAGTCTCAGGTTTGAGATATTACACAAAAAATCCTTGTTGGAGACTTATCTATAAAAATTAAGTGTGTGACGCAGGTTGATCTGAATTAATCGGGCTAAAGTACGGAAACTAGAAAAAGAATGTAGTCATTTCCTACCAAAACTCAATTACTAATCAAGCAAGCTATAAGTGAGTTTTTAATGAGATTTATATTCCATACCAAAGTTTGCCCTTATTGGTTCAAGGAGTGGGTGGAGTGGGAAATATTAAATTCAAAATTATTTCGAAAGATTTTTTATTAATTTCAATAAAGATTAATAATTATTATTTGTATTTGTATTTTTGTTGGTTCTTGGATGAATAAAAAATTTATTTATCTAAAATAAATTCGATGAATTCTTAAAATTGTCTGTTGAGAAATTATTATGTGATTTCGGTTCATGTTATTTATAGTTTGATCTAATGAGATTCGTTAATCTAATGGTATATAAGTTATACATTAATTTCATTTATTTAAAGTGGAAATAATTATTTAAATTATAAATGAGAATTTAAATTTTTACTTTCATAAACTTATTAGATTATGTATATAATTAGTTTCCCTTCCAAAATTTATTAAATAATTTAAATTTAAGTTATTCGGAGAATCATTAGTGCCATAAAGAATATGTACAATTCTAATATAAAAAACTTATTTAACCTAATTTTTCTTTCTCAATTTTTTAAGACTTTGTTGTTACTGATTTAGACTGATTCGTGTCGTAACCTAATTTTAAAAGATGAGTTTTCTTTGAATTTTTTTGTCTATATAAATTCTCGAACTTAAAACCTACTTAAACGATACTAAAATACTTTCATATCCAATTACTTTCTCTCTTTAATTATTATATTAAAACGCAAAAGTCAAATATGAAAAACACATTCTGTTTTGGAGGTTGAGACATCCAACGTTTCTACCATTTTAGATTGATTCGTGTTATATATCTAATTTTAATGAATGAATCTTTTAACAATTCTTTTACATACATAATATAACGATGCATACGGATAAGAAAGTTATTTAGCTCCCATGAAAAGTTAGAAAATTAGTGAATATCTCGTTAAAGGTGAGCCTACGTAATGATAAAGGATGATGTGTTTCATTTAGATGATTCAAGTTTAAGTACTATATGTATACAGTGTGTTTTATTAAAATGTTAAAAAATTAAATAAATATTATTATGTAACTACACCAACGTATTAAAATACTAAAAACATATATATCATAAAAACGACTTGATTATTTAACTAATAATTAAATTATACCCGATAAATATCTGATCCAAAAAAATCGAATATGACATTATCATGTCACATACCAACCACATCATTGGCATCCAATTACAAAAATTAATTTTAAGGTTACTGATTCATGTAACATTTAAGTGGCAACTGTCCAATTTAATTCGATAGTACAATAAAAATGTGGCAGTGGCACCACACACATCAGAGCTAAATTGTGGTTATCCACACTGGATCGTTACTACAAGCCGAGCCGACTCGGGGACATCGAGCCGAGCTGTTCGGGACGTGTCATCTCGAACCGGATAGGCCACAATTGGTTGGATGACGTCACTCAATGGGAATGCAGTGACGTCAGGACATCTAACCGGGTTTTCGGTGAAGGCCACGTGGTGGAATTATTGAGACACTGGTTAGCCCTAGCTTCTTCCTAGTGTTCTATCTTCACGCCTTGAGCAAGCGCGTTGTATACACGGTTCAATTATTTTTGGTAAAATATGTGTTTAAATAAAAAATAAATCTTTTCATTTTTATGCGATTGATCGCTACACTAGTTTTAATATTGATTATCGATAATTTTTTATTTTATTTTTAAATTTTAAATTTTTAAATTTAATCTCTATTATTATGACACATATTTCTCTATTTTTGTATATATTCTTTATTTTTAATTATTTTTTCTTAATCGCTCATTAGATTGTTTTTTGCTTTTTTTTATGATGATTGAATTTAATGTCGTCATGATTGATCAAAATAACACTCTTTTGTTTTATTATTGATCTCTTTATTTTGAACAATCGAACTAAATTTGATTACAAACTCACGTTCATTGCTCTTATTCGCGATTAAATAATAATAATGACCGTATTGTCAATAATTAATATGTTTTATTGTTGTAATATATATTATTAATATCGTTTGTCATTGATTTTTACTTTTATTGTCGAACTTTGGTGGTATTTATATTTTTTATTTCGAGCCTTTGAATCAGAATTTTTATAATTTCTACAAAACACATTATCTTTTTTTTTTATAAAAATATATTCTAATCAAATTTATCCATCTAAAACATGAACTCTCATATTAAAAATAATCTGAAATTATAAAAAAATATGTATCTAAATATAGATTTTTATTTTAGTTTTTACATGACCTTTATATTCGAACTAATAAGATTTAACTCGTATTACTAATAAAGTAATCGAGCTAGTGGACTACGAAAAAAGTGATAGAAAGACTTAAGTTTATGATTCACTTATACCGTATAAAATTTATTTAATTTTTATATTTTAGAAATTTGAACAAAATTAAATGAATAATTATTTTTTTATTATTTTCTAATTTTATTTATTTAATATTATTAATTTTATTCATTTTTATATCTTTATTCAACCGTTTAAATATATGTAAAATTTAAAAATTTTAAATCAATATAAGTCTCGAATTTAATCTTTCAACAACGAATCATTTTATTTTTCATCGTATAAGACTAAAGAGAGCGTTCCTAAAACGCGCTAAGCTTAGCGTGTGGTTTAGTACACATCGATTAGCCTTCATTTTTTGTTTATATCCATCGTTTAAATCCCAACGTCCCTAACTTTATTTTTAATTTCCTTCTCTTATTTTTCTTTTCTCTTCATAATTTCCAGGAAAGTTTCACATTTTCCTCGGGAAAAATCACTCTCCCCAGCAATCTTTTCCCGAGAAAATCCTGTTCCAAAACTCCAAGGGCCTAAAAATGGATGATTCAATAAGCAGTACTTCGCAGACAAGAAAATTATCACCCAAAAAGGCCAAATCCAAGAAGCCTATCAAAGTGGTGTACATATCAAATCCCATGAAAGTGAAGACCAGTGCCTCAGAATTCATGGCCTTAGTGCAGAAACTCACCGGCCAAGATGCCGAATTACCCGAAGACCCGACAAAGTTCACCGACATCGAGGAAGTGATCGACGATATCGACGGAGACAACGACGACAATAACAAGATCCATGATATCGTAGCAAAGAATGATACCGTCATCGATTATCATGTAAAAGAGGTCTCCGATTTGAACCAACAACAATATCCCATCATTTTCGAAGACGTCGAACCAGTTATTGAACGAGATAACTTGTTCGACGTCTTTGATGACGACATTTTTACGCCACAGATGGTTGAGAATTTCACAGGGATCCTGCCTGAAGGCCTTTTCATGTGAATATAACAAGCTTGAAATGTAAGCTCTCTTTTGGCCTTATTATCTGTTGTTCCTATTATCATTTTCATATATTTGTACGTCTTAGATCGAACTCGAAACTGATATCGATATATGTTAATGACATAAGTAATTAATGTTAATATCTCTCTTTATAATTATATTATTTCATTTATGTTTTTTTTTTTTTGCTCTTTGTTCGAATGAATTCAATTTTATTATCATTGTCACTGTTATTAGGGCTGCAAGAAATGTCCATGAATTCAATTGCTGTTACCTTCCTTTGTCACTTTTATGTCTTTTTTGGACATGTTCGGGTTGATGTTCGGGTTTGGATTCGAGACCCAACATATTCAATCTTTCTTAGTATGTGAAATATATTCGAATCTAGACCGAGATATACATTTGTAAATGTAGTTTAAATGCTTTTGATCAAGCTAAGTAAATGGTTTCGAATAATAGATATAATTATTATATCTTTTAATAAATAACATTATCTGATTCATTGTCGGTATATAAATTTATATATTATTAACGTTTTAAATACATACTCTTTTATTTGTTACGCATGATATTTTTCTAGGTTTCCTTTTCTTTAGCTTTGGCATATTATGGTGAATGGGAAGGTATTGTCTCTTTCTCATCCTTGTAGTTGCATAAAAAGATGTAACCCTACTTGATGAGAAATTATTATATGGATCGGGAACACTACGTCATCCGTGGTCCCTAACCACTAAAAACTGGACAATTAATTTTTATATTTTCCATGTCATTTTTTTTAAGAGTGAATCTTCACTTTTTTATTGACATGTAAATAGGTAGTGGGTGGTTAAATATAGATTAATTAGGAAAGAAAAAATGACATGGAAAATAAAAAATAGTTGTCCAGTTTTTAGTGGTTAGGGACCACGGATGACGTGGTGGTCTCGGTCCATAGAATAATCTCTCCTACTTGATAGATATAGTGCCCTATATACATGCTATATTGAAAGAGAGGGTCATCTCTATGATAAACTTTTACAATATTTGTTTCGGATTAGTCGAGTAATGAGTCAAATATTGATATTTATACCAGAAAAACTCGGATATTTGTATTCTTTTATGCCTTCTAACTTTTGTAAGGAAATTACAAGACCTTTTTGGTACAAGGAAATGTGCTTTGAGGTGTTAAACTAATAAGCTAAGGTGGTGCACTCAAGTTGTTGAATATTGCAGAAGGGATATTCAATAAATTGATTAAACAAAACGCATGTAAGTGGAACAAAAATATTTTGTTCTTGTTCCTGTTTATTTTTATGCCCTAAAACTAGAAGAAAAAAACATTACACTTTAACCCTAACGACTAACTTTAAACTTTAAACTTCAACTCTAAACCTAATTTTTTAATGTTAGGACATGTATGAAAACACCGAAAAAGGATATGATTTATATTCTGCAAGTGGGGAGAGGTAAAGTTGTGAGAAAACACCCACAGAGATGGTGATAGTGTCTACTTGAAACCTAATGACCATCTGCTACATTATTCCAGCCGCCTTAGGAATCCATCAAGATAAAACTACAGTTCCAGCCACACATGGATAAAGGTGATACAAAAAGCAAACACTCGAAATCAAAAGAAAAACAATACAAACAACAAAACACTCATCGAACAACCTTTGATCGGTAATAAAAAGATGAGGCAAAAAGAAAACAACGGAAATCGTTTTTTTAGTTTAGATTCTTTCGGTTGATAATTGAGCAAGAGATCACAGGAAAGTAAGACCCAATTTTTAGATTCACTTACTATTTTTTACATTATAATTAATTCGTATTTAAATCATAAAAATCTTCCATTTTACCACAATGAGAAACAAATCTTTTTAGTCGCACAGAACCTACAAACATGAACGAATTAAATACATATTTTAATTCACAGATACGATATTATTGGAAAGAACAACTTTGTATTCTAAACATAGACTGTAAAAATAATACGTATATTAAAAAATAAATATTATAAGAAGCTGATCGTATTGTTATATTTTCTCATATTCTTCGATTGTGACATGTTATGATCACCGAACGAAATGATGTAAGAAATACACTTTATTATGTTGTCATGTACACTAATTGTTAGCAACCTCACTATGGTGCGAATACTGCTCACTTATTTAGATTTTAGATAATTTATAGATTTATATTCGATGAAGTGACGATATATATAAATTTACATATATCAATATGAACAGTAAGATAAAACCTATAGTATATAGTATATATCCCACTTGTTTCTTGAGAAGAAAACAATATCTCCACGTTGTCACATCTACCCAGTCATCTCCTTCAATGAAGGGCAATTTGCAGTGTGTATTTTATGATGTATACTCCTTAGATTTGTCAATCCAGTAAGTTCCAACAATGTCAAACATGGGAATTCAAATGTAATAATAACATCTGATTGAACCAGTTGTGGAGAAACTGATGGCATAGAACTACTGCTCCCTCCTTGTTGGGATTAGGATCCAAAGATTATTTCTTGTAGTGATTCATAATCCCATATACTCAGCCTGTCAAACCTTTGAAATCTTGTCAACGTAAAAACATGCAATAGCTTAGGACATTTAGTCAAGACAATGGAAGTTAGTTTGGAAAAGGAATGTCGAGCAAGTTGGTTAGGCCATAGCCTTTCCAAGTTGTTCTTCCTCTAGCACAGGAAGTATCACCTACGCGTGTAATTTATTTGAACATGTTAGTAAATAAAAGAAAACGTTGCATAAAAAATATCATGCACCTGTTCCAGAAAAATAAAAATAGAATCCAAGTTTATTATATACACTGACGGAGTTAAATGGGATAAAGAGAGATAATCATAATCCCTTTTTATATTTATTTATTATAAATTTGTACAGTTTTTTTAACCTATAAAATTTAAAGGTTATTTGAACCTAAGGAATTGTATTCAAAAAAAAGAATGTTGTTTTTTTTAGGTCATTCTAATTTGAGTGTATAGACGGAGTTATATTTAAAATTACGGGTATAACTGATTCTATTTTATTTGTTGGGTATAAAGTTATAAAAGAGTTAATATTATTATTGATTGTTTGGCTTTGTTACTTCGAGGGACTCAGATAGATGTACGGTATTTTAGTAATCCACTGAAATTTATTATGAAGAGTCTTCATCATATATGAAACATGCTATTATGTAATTTTTATTTATTGTCGAGTTTATCTCGCCTTATTTTTGTAAATGAAACAAATCTTTGTACTCTTTTCCCCATCTAAGATTAAAGAGATTTTTTAATAAGATACACGGATACATTCTCTACTATTTAAAAATTATATTTCTGTCATTATTCAAATAATTATATACGTAAGTTATTCGAGATTAATTTAAAGAACCTTATACTAGAATTGTTAAAAAAACTTAACAGATTATTTAACTGGCAGTTCCCTCATGAAACAACTTCTTTATCACAAATATTCCTTCATACAACATCTTCTTGCTAAGGACCTCTATCGAAAATTCCCTTTGTGGGTCAGATTGGGCTTCGACAAAGAAATTAACTTTGCACTCGTCCGGCCCGTTCTATATTAATTATTTTTATTTAATTGTAACCATACACTTAATAACAAATGTATTTAAAAAAAATAGTGAACTTGGTGGTTTGAATTCCAATGTAATTTTATATATCTAACTTAGAACAATAAAAAATCATTTTACTATTTAAATTTAATTTTATCCGACTAATCTCGAATCAAACTCATTATCATTCGTAAAAATATACATAATTTGTCTCATAATAATTTATCAGTAGGGTCGATATTCGATGGAGACCTGCGGAGTTACGACCCCTCCAAAAATTGTAAAAATTAAAAAATAAGTTGAGATAATAATAAAATTATAATTTAGTCCCTTGATTTTTAAAGAAAAAATTAAATGACTCCAAATAAATAACGTTGAATTCTGCCACTATTTATCGAATAAAAGAAAATAGTTTAAACTCAAAGGAAAGCTAATTAAAAACGAACAAAACTCCTTTACCCCTTTATTATGCATATTTCTATGTTTCACTCTAAAAAATACTTAAAAATTAAATTTCAAATTCTAACCTTAATTTTCATATCTTGAACCCTACACCCTAAAAAATACACCATATCCTTAATCTCCCAAACCCGAGCCACAATTTCTATACTTAAATATTAAACTATAAACTCACTATTTTAAAGTAAAAACACTAAATAACGAAAAATTATATCATGGGTCAGTTCCATCACCTGTCCATGGGACCAACCAATAAAAATTGCTCACTTCATCAATTTTTCCATGTCATAATTTTTTCTCAAGTGAATCTTCACTTAGAAAATTAAAAAATAATAAAGTGGACAGTTTTTATTGGTTGGTCCATGGATGACGTGATGAATTTCTCCTAAATAATAAATGAATAAAACTACTATATAATAAATGAATAAATCCAAAGGATTTAAAAAAACCACAACTTTTATTGGGAATTATTCTCCACCTAAATAGGTTCTTTTCTTTGCATGCATGGACTCTTTATTCCCAGCAAAGGCCTTGCTTCATGCCTAGGTTTTCCAATGCAATATACTCTCCCTAGCAGACAAGTTTCATTGCTGTCGGGGTTTACATAAATTCTTATAAAACCTCCATTTTAGTTCCAAATCTATACCTTCAATTGCCAGACAAACACAATTCTGCAAACAAAGAAGAAGATGGGCCAAACCACATCATCTTCTGGTAAGTCTCTTTATTTTTTGTTCAACATTTCATTCTTACTATTCATAGCTAGCTGATATTTTCTTACCATTGGATGCAGGGAACACGAAGAGCAAGGAATTCAATTCTGTAATAGAGAAATGTTACAATACTTATTTTAAAGACGAGAAAGATTGTACTCCGGTGAAGTTCTATCGAGCAGTATGTGAAACGATCGAGTAAGTGTTATAGGTTAGAAGCGTGTTTAAACGTACAATATCTTCTAATTTAATTGATTTTACGTGCTTATATATATATATACATGTTTGTTGCTGTGATGTTGTTGACAGAGAAATCAACAAAAAGCTTGGAAGCACTCAATTAAATGTGCCAAAAACTACAACGCTCCAGCTTGCCTATGGGGTTAGTATTTGAGTTCCTCCTCTCACTCTAATGCATGTGAAACAAGAAGATCTTGAAAGGGTTAATCTACGTATGAATCATAGATAAAGAAGTTATTTGGATCATTGGAGGCCGGAAGATTTAAAGAATCATGCGTAATTTATTAAAATGAATTTTTTGGTTTTAATTCGAAAAAGATTTAAGGAGTCTTTAATTTAATTTAAGAATAAAAAATGAAAATTTTAATACCGGGCCGTAATAGAGGAACAAAAATTCGGGCGTAAATCGTCTCTCTTTCCCATGTTTCTTTCTATACCTTCATTTTAAATTAGAAGATTTAGGGTTTAGGGTTCAAGGTTAAGGTTGTGGTTAGAGTTTAGGGAATTAGAGGTAGAGTATATTTTTAGGGTTTAAGATATAGAAAATAAGGATTAGGGTTTAAAATTTAATTTTTTATAAACTTTTTATAGGATGCGTGAAAAAAAATTCTTTGCACCTTTTTTGTGTTTCTTTTTATGCCATAATGCTAAAAAATTAAATTATAAGTTCTAATCTTATATTTATATTGGGTAATTATTTGATATACTGGCGCGCGCTAAAAATTAATTTTTTTACAAACACCTTAGTTTTAGGGTTATGGTCTTAATTTTAGGGTATATAATTTAGGATTTTAGGTGTATTTATTTTGAATTTAGGGATAACGATTGAAATTTATAGTTTAGTGTTAAAATTTAGGGTTTATAGATTAAAACCTATATCCTCAACATATTAGCCTAAAAACTAAATCTTAACCTATAAACCCTACATATAACCCTAAACATTAAATTTTATCCGTTATTCCTAAATTCTAAACTATTGCACTTAAACTCTTAAATTGTACACTCTAAACCTAAAATTAAGGTATTTTTGAAAACTTTAAATTTCTATCATCGTTTATAAGATAATAATTTATATTATATTATTCTATACTCGATAAATATTTTGCTTGTAATTAATGCATCAAACTTCCAACAACAACATGCACAAGTACAATAACCTTGATATTTGACAAGACTGTTGTGTTTCAGAGATACAAGGAAGCAGCTAAGGGAGACTTATCCAAAGATGAGTTTCAAGAGATTCTGCAGGAAGTGGTGATCGAGAGTGGATTTGCAGGGGTGGGAGCAAAAGACATATTACTGTACCTGTTTGGAGTTCCTGTCACAGCTTTGATGCTCAAGAGACAGGCAAAACTAAAAATACATGACGATATATTCATACCTGCAATCACTTCGGCAACTGTTTTCCTACTGGCAAAACTTAACAAAATTTGAAACATAGAACTTTACCTTGTAAGAAGTATGATGGAATGGGTTGCTATAACTTGATTCGGATTAATGGTTCGAAACATGATATTATGATCGTACAAAGTTTCTTTTCAAACAGAGACAAGGATACAAGGGATGAGGAGGGATAATAGTCTTTTATCGTCGAAGATTTTTTATTTTATCTTTTTATTTAAATTTTAAAAATTAATTTATTTTCAAACAATAATATAATCGAATTAATTTACTATAATTATCCAACTTTTCCAATTTGACCACTTGTCCTAGGCTAGTTGCATCCTCTTAAACGTGATCAGGTTCATGCACCCAGCCTGCCTATCTAGCCATCCGCCACACTGCTCGAGGAGTCTAAAGCACTCCTCGCCGTACCAATGGCCTCGTCCTATTAGCCTACTAACCCTCGGCTCTGCAGCTCTACTCTAACACTGGATGCCTTAGCAGTTACTTCTCCCCTACCTGCTGCAACCTACCCTAATAAAATTTCTAAACAACCCATTTACAATTTTTTATTTTTTTATTTCAGATTTTTAAATATTCAATAATTAATTAAGTATTATGTTTGAGTTTTGATTAATTAGTGCAATACCTTTAATATACCATATTAATTTTAAAAAATGTCAGGTATAAAAGTAAAAGAAAACGTTAAACAATATTAAGAAAATAAACATTGCCTTAATTAGTAATTATGAATTATTAACACCAATTAACTGAGTAATTAAATAATTCCATTTCCCCAGAAAAAAAGGGAAATATTCAATAAAAACAAGACTGAAAGCTGAACTCCAAGCTATCTATAAGACTATGAATTGGTCAAATTATAATTCTAGTCCTTCTAATTAACATTCATATTTTAATTTGACATAATTTAATATTTTTTACTTGTATATACTGTTGTAATGGACATGTTTAAGAAATAAAACCTACATTAACATTTTATCTCAACAGAAGACATCGTAAAAGTAGAGGAACGAATTATGTTAAATTAAAATATAAAGACTAAATTATAAATATGAACATTGTAGAGGGATTAAAACCATAATTTAATCATGGAAAATTTTCATCTGCCTGAATCTTCAATGTGTACGAGAAACAAAGAAACAAAACAATGGGAAACAAGAGAGAAACCAAATGCTTCATACATACATCAGACGTAAGAGAAATCAATGTCGTGCTCCGCCGTAGGAGAAAGCGCCATTGAAAACAGAACCACCATGATCAACACCGGAACCAGCAGGAACAACCATGGAGGCGGCGGCAACGGCGGCAGCAACAGAGGCAACACCACGAGCAACAGCGCCAGCAAAACCATGACCATGACCGAAGTCGTGCTGAAGAATTTGATTGTCATCAAAAATCTTTTTCAGGAGCAAAGCCAATGAAATGAATCAACGATCAACCTCCATTGACGTAGCATTTGTTTCTTTTATAATTACTTTTCTACCATTTTTGTCAAAGCATTTGAAGAAGAAACGTGAAGGAATTTGAAGGGTATTTATGGGATGACAAAGGGTGTTAGAAAAGTACAGGGTTTAGGTGTCATAATCAAAACCTTGCCTGTTTTAAGTCCAAATTCAGATAACCTTAACCTAAATAGTGTCTTAAAGCTTATAATCTAGGCCCTATTTGGTTAAAAGAATTATATGATTTTGCTACAACTAGTTGGTTGTTTATATATATATAATAAATTTATTTAATTGAATATAAATAAAATAATGAGTTCTCACCTAAAAAACTTTTAGAAGATGTTAAAAAGAATTTTGGGTTAATATATTATTATTTTTAATTTATAAAAGGATTAAATAAAAATAAGTGATTGAAGTATATTATTTTGAATTTTCTTTAATTTTGCGGGTTTTGATCCGATCTTACCTAATAGATATAAAACTTTTATATTAAAAAATTAAGTTTAGAGTGAAGAATTTTAAGTTTGATGTTTAGTTGGTATGTCGTTTGATGTTTTTGATGACAATATGTTGAAGAAAACGATCGTCTAAGCTTGGCGACTAAATGGGTGTACTCATGGCTAGCGAGAGTGACGAATATTTGGGGTTTGATATTTAGGAAGTTTTAAAGATTTAAGAATGATTTCGTAAAAATTAAAAGTTTTTAAGATTTTTTAAAAATAATTTTTTTAGGGTTTTTTAAAAAATATCAAACCAATGACACATATTGATTGATTAATAAAAAAATTAACTTCCCTTAACGGTTATATTTAAAATCGCAACGGTATAAATTTTAAGCTTTTATTATTCAAAAAATATATTTTTTATATCTAAAATTAATATATATTTTTAGATACTTATTTTTAACTAAAACATTTATAAAATGATTTTATATTTGATGTATGAAATTAGTGAGAGGTAATTCATAGGGATGGCAAATAGGGAGGGATGGTTTTTGACTGCCCGGGCCCCTACCCGAAATAATAGAAACATATTTTCAGTGCGAAATTTTGTAAAATTTTTTGAAGGGGAACTTGAAATTAAATAAAATTAAAGTTTAAACCAAATTTTTAATTTTTTTTGAATGGAAGAATTTACAATTTTTAAAAAAATGTCGAATTAAATTTTTTTGAACTTTGAGAAGTTTAATGAGAATTTTTAAAATTATAGGAGTGATTCAATTAATAATATAATAAACTTTGAAGTTTAATTTGAATTTCTATAAATTTTGTGGGTGTGGATTAAACTTTTTGATAATTTGAAGAGATTAAATGCTAATTTTTCAAATATTTGGGGACATGGCCCCTACTGTGTTCCACCCCTGCACAATTCGACCCCAACATGATTTTGAAATTTTAACAAAATTTTTTTGACTAAATTTATATAACCAAAAAAAAATGGTCAATTTAGTTAAATAATAAAGTTGATTTTTTTTAAAAAAATAAGTATGTGAAAAATATTTTGGAAAGTAGACCAAAAGGAATAATATTTTTTGGATTTAGTTCAATCTAATAGTCAACATGGACCTCGTCACCTGCAGATGGCGAGACACTTCGCTACCTGTAGGTGGCGGGATCCAAACATCACTATAGATTTTAGCTTATTTCTTAAAAATTATCTCAAACTTACATATTTCCCTAAATATAACCTTAAACATCATTATTCCTATAAATTCTCGAAAAAATTAATAAATATATAATATATAAAAATAATTACAAAAATTAAATGACATTTAACGAATATATCAGGACGAGGTTAATATCATCTAAACCCAATCCCAACTTTAAAATTATTAAAGATTTTTAATTTAGTAAAATAATCGATAATATGTAGATCCTAAATCGAAAGTTTAATTTAGTTTTTGTATTATAATCTTGAGTATTTTAATATATATTTAAATTTTAATATCCCTACAAATAACTAAAAATTAATAACTCAAGACTAATTAAAAAGTTTTTTTTTTGTCAAAGTTTTCTTATAATCACATACCCTTGCAGTCATTGTTGATATTCCCAATTCCCATGTGTTTTTTCCCACTCGACAGCCAAATCTTGTAGGTTGACATTGTTTCTTCTTTGTGTAGCATGTCTTTGTTTCCGGTATATTCCTTAATCGTGTATCTATTGGTGTCTTAACTTTAAATTAGTGGGTTTAAAATTTAGGGTTCAAAGTTAGAGGTTGTAGATAAAATTTAAGAAATTAGAGGTAAAATGTATTTTTTTAAGGGGTAGGGTTTAGGCCATAGAAAATTAAGGTTAGGATTTAGAATTTAATTTTTTTAACAGGAGGTATGAAAGGATGCACGGTTAATTCTCACCGAAAAACAACATAGAACACATTAAAACCAAACTAAACCAAGAAGAACCACTCTGTTTTCCTACACCAAGTTTGCTTATTGAATGGTTTTAGTCCAAGACTGAAGCAGTTTCATACGTGGTTCACGTTCACCGCCGGTATCTCAGTCACTGTCACTATCAGAAGGTTTTATGCAGTTCCAATTAACAATATATTTGCATGCATGGTATTGGTCTTGACACTCAAGGGCTAGATCTTGGCACTTGGCAGGGCTTACCACAAAGAAAGGATTCGGGGTAGTAATACGTCGTTTTTAAAACAGATTCTTCAATCCCAAGTTCTGGAATCTTTGTGGTCGATGTGGAGGAAAAAGTTGTTTGAAATGGGATGGGGGTGGAGATTGAGTCGAATATGGCGTGGCAATGAAACGCAATCCATATGAACTTGAATGTTGCGTTCATGGTGAACAAATATTGGAAACGTGATTTCCCTTGTCGCCACATGCATGACAATGGAATGGATTATTTGGTCTTAATAACAAAGAGAAAGGGTGTGGTCAAGGTGGCAGAGAGATGAATCTCCGAGGGTGCCTCCGCACATTTCTTATGAAGGTAAAGCATTCCCCACAGCTGTAGCTCAAATCAAACACCTTTTCCGCACAGCCAGCACAGTTGTAAATGCCGTCAATCGGACTGCTGGTGTCTTCGTGTTTAGTGTTGAATTGAATGTTAGTTAAGTTCTCTTATTAGCCCAACTGGTCAATCATCAATGTGTTTCTTGATGAAGTGAACTTCTTGTTGTGCAAACAAGTGCTGCAACCGGTTACTAGCAATGGATGGTGATGACTCATGTGGTGAAGCACCGCCATGATTCTTCTCTGCGTGTGTGCAATGATTCAGATTTTCCTCACCTACAGTTTCAGGCACCAAGTCAATGCTTGGCTCCAATTTTTGTAGTCATCATACTCTAGCTGGCCATCTTCAAGTCATGCTCTATAGGTGGCGTTTTTAGAGACTCCAAGGGCTCCTACATCATTGGCTTCTCGAAAATGATTGGCCACTCATCGGTCTTAATGGTCGGGCTATTCACCTACTCTGCAGGAGAAGCTGCTATGGTTACTTCAAACTCATTAAGTGAGAAGAAACATGGTGACATATGGGTAAACACTGTAATTCTGGGGGACTAAAAAGTTATTTTATCTTTTTTATAACTGTCAGGTCAACCTTTCTGTGTTTGTTTTTAATCAGATTCTTTTAAACTGATTAGCAAAAGCTTACAATAATGAACAAAACTCGTAGTTACAAAAGCTGGCACACATGGACTCATACCAGATATTACATCTACAGAACATGCAGGAAAACACCCAAGAAACGACAGAACACATTAAAAGAACACAATACAACGTAGAACGTCAGTGCTAATGCCAGAAAAGCAGTACAAACATGACAAACTCAAACTAAACCAAGCAGAACCCCTCTGTTTTCCCACACCAAGACTGAAGCAGCTAGCTACATCATTCACTGCCTTAATCTCAGTCACTCTCATCATCAGAAGGTTTTATGCAGTTCCAATGAACAATATATTTGCATGCATGCTCTTGACACTCGAGGGCAAGATCTTGGCAGGGCTTACGACAAAGAACGCATTCGGGGTAGTAATAGGTCTTCTTGACGAAGGTGAGAGTATGTGGATGATCCTCGTATGTGTATTTACTTCCAGCCTTGATAAAAAAGTATTCTTCCAGAACACATTTGATATGCATTGCATTGTTGCAAGTCTCACAATGATAAAACCATTGTTGTGGATCTCTTTCTTCTTCACAGATGTCACAATAGTGTCGTAGCGGATAGTCATCAGGATCTTTATAAGCAAGTGTCAAATAATGCACATCAAACTTATGCGAAGCAGTGGGTGGTAATGTAATACATCTCATATGCAAAGAAAATGTGCAGTCCTTGCATTTGTATAGAACTTCAGAAATTAAATCTTCTCCACAAGCGTTGCAGTCCCCATAATGATCCCGATCAAAGAAGATGAAATGTGGCTCATCTGCTTCATATGTAAAACCATGAGGTATTAAAGCACATCTAAGGCAATTGTACCAGTCAAAGTCGTAACCAAATTTGTAGGAGAAACCATTGGATTTGTAGAGACAAAGTCTACATTTAAAAATACCATTTGTTATAAGACTGTAAGGCTCTTCATTAACCCATGGCCGATGCTTCCTTGGTAGTTCAGCACATGCCTTGTGCAGAAAGAAATCACAGTGTGGACAATAGTAATATGGGGTTAGGACAGGTAGCACACACCCATTGCAATATTTATTATCCTTAATCTCTTCAGAAAATATCAAATTGTGATCATGACTAATATGTTTTATCTCTCCAGCTATTACATCATCCCCGACTTTGATTTCTTTGAGAATATGACTGATGCAACTCTTAGGTTCAAACGACCAATCGTATTCCTCAACTTCGTCTGGATTTTCTACCTCAACCATACCATACAAACTCCGGTACCAAATGTAACACTGGACATGGATAACAAAATCACAACCTGGCCTAGAACAAGAATAACTCCCATACTCGATGTTTACTTTTTTATAACAGATTCTGCAATCCCAAGTTCTGGAATCATCGTGATCAATGCAGATGAAAAACTTGTGGGAAATAGGATGGGGATGGAGAGTGAGTCTAATGTGGCGTGGCAATGAAATGCAATCCTTATGAACTTGAATGTTGCAGGGTGAACAGGTGTAGGAAATATGATTTCCCTGGTTTCCACATGCACTACAATGGAATGGGTTATTTGGTCTTAATAACAAAGTGAAAGGGTGTGGATGATGAGATTTATCTTCAATAATGGCAGGTGGCTGAGCACAAACGGCATGAATGCCAAACCTGCAAGGGGCACAACCGTAGAAAAGGCCAATTGGAAAATCGCTTTGGCACATGTCGCAAACAGGGTGGTTGTATTTAGTAAAATCATCTAAAACAAGAGTAAGCTTGTGTTTGGGGTGGCAAGGGTGACTGGTTTGAGCAGGTAGTTGAAGACATTTTTCATGTAAGAACACTCTACATTCAAAACAAGTGTAGGAAGTACCTGTTATTGAGTCTCCACAACCACCGCACTTCAAAGACTCGATTGGATTAATAGAAAACAAAGGATGTGGATGGGCAAAATGGAGGGTCTCAATCAAGTTTCCAGTAGTGTCACGTGACAGCAAAGCGCAATTAAAGTCAAGGTAAAATTCACAAGCAGAACATTCATAAATAAATCCCTTAACCTCTTTGTAGCAAATCATGCAATGTTTCTGATGTTCTGATGGTGGAAGAAGAAGAAGAGGGTGTCGGCGGTGAGCAGGGTGATGGATCTCCGAGTCCGAGGGCGCCTCAGCGCATTTCTTATGGAGGTAAAACCGGCACTCCCTGCAGCTGTAGCTGTAGCTCGAACCCAACACCTTTTCTGCACAGACAGCGCAGTCGTAAGTGGTGTTGCTCGGGCTGCTGGTGTCTTCGTTGAACACCAATGGATGCTCATGACTTATGTGTTGAAGCTCCGCCATGTTCCTTCTTCTCTGCGTTCCTCCTCTGTTCAAAACCCTTTTCACTTACGGCACCGTGCATGCTCAATGCCTGGCTCCATCTTTTGTAATCCCATTCCGGCCAGCCTCAAAATATTATAAAATTGATAGAAATATTAAACATTGACTTTAGAATAGCCCACATGGGATCTGAAGTAACTCAGTTTCTTTGCTTGCTCATTTCCTCGTTGACTTTTCTTAATTTATAATCCACGCTGCTTGTTAAGAGAGTAATGGGAGAGTCGCGGGAGAGAGACGGTACTCTATGTTATTTTTATTGGGTGGTTGTGTAGATTCATTTTTTCTTTGAAAGTATTAATCTGATCTTTTCTTTCGGTATTAGTAAATTAATAGAAATATATTTAAAAATTTTAAAATTTAAAAAGTATATAATTCAAACATAAAACTAATTTAGAGATTTAAATTTAATTTTAAGTATATATATTAAAGAAATTTAAAATAAAAATATAATTTAAAACTAAAAATATATATAATAAAACTAGTCGGGTCGGGTACCCGGGAATTGAAATTTTTTGGCTCAAGCCCGGTCCAATAATTCTCGGGTCAGATACCCGACCCGGTCAGGTAATTTTTTTCCGGGAATTACCCTTTATTTTTATTTCGGATCGTCGGGTTTTCGGGTCAATCGGATCGGGTAATTTTGAACACCCTTACCATCTAATATATCATCGATTGTGGTGAAGAATATTTAAAGTATCATTTAATTAAAATTTATTTGATATTAATCTCATTTTTTAAAGTCCTATTTACTCAGAGAGTTACAATTTTCCTAGAAAAATAACAAGTTGGTAATTTTTAAATTGTAAATATTAATAGATTAATTTAAATTAATTATTATATAAATTTGTTATAAAATATTCACAAATTAGTGATTTATTCACAAATTGTTTAATATAGAAAAACAATTATGTCATTTGACTTATAACTAGAGATATAAAATAAGTATTCAATTAAATTTTAGATCAAATCAGATCTGAATTAATTTGGATTTAAATTAATATTAAATTAATCTTAATTTTAATTCAATTTAAATTTTGATCGAATTGATTTTAAGTAGGTTATTGTTTTTTGATAAATGAGGAAAGATAGTCAAATTTTCAAATTTTGATCGAATTAATCCGGCTTAGAGATAAGCCAACCAGAATTTTAGTGACTAAAAGAAAGCATATAATCGCTTGCTATCTATCCTTGATTCACGCCATGAGGTATCATCAAGACGAGGGTTTCAATAGTTTCCTCGCTTAGGGATAAGGAAGAACAATTTCAGATGCTCTGTCGAACTATGAAAAGTTGAGTTGTCGACAAGACATAACCCCGTCGAAACAGCTAAGGCGACCCTTCGAGCGACCCGCCGCGGCGGTAATCCAACCACATGCATTAATAACTGAAGAATAAGTACAACTAGATTCCCCTCCACAAAGCAAACTACCTAGTCTTACTTTTATTATTGTTATTTTCTTTAATTATCTAGTTTTCTTTATTCTTAGTTGACTCATCGTCACTATAAATTATTTGTGTTTTTACTTTTAAGTGTAGATTTATTATGCAGTATAGGTTGTCCAGTCCCTATGAATTCGACATCTAAAATACTACAATTTAATAAAAGATGAAGAAATTTGAGGACTCTAAACCCGTCACCAGAAAACACCCAAGAAAAGACATAGAACACATTAAAAGAACACAATACAACATAAAACATCAATGCTAATGCCAGAAAAAGCAATACAAACATGACAGAAACTCAAACTAATTAAACCAAGAAGAACCACTCGGTTTTCCCACACCAAGACTGAAGCAACTAGCTACATCATTCACTGCCTTAATCACAGTCACTTTCATCATCAGAAGGTTTTATGCAGTTCCAATGAACAATATATTTGCATGCATGCTCTTGACACTCGAGGGATAGATCTTGGCAAGGCTTATCACAAAGAACGCATTCGGGGTAGTAGTAGGTATTCTTGACGAACGTGAGAGTATGTGGATGATCCTCGTATGTGTATTTACTTCCAGACTTGATAAAAAGTATTCTTCGAGAACACATTTGATATGCATTACTTCCATGACTCCACCAACATCAGCTTCTAGTTCTCACACGGGTCAGACAAGGACTTTTTCACAAGTTTTCACTCAACCTGCTTCTACCCAAGTTTACAATCACACTTTTCCTCAGCCTGGTCTACAACTTGCTGCCTCAGAGATTTTATTCTCCACAATACTTTGTTCATTCAGGTTTTCTTTAACAGGTCTCTTCTCCACAAGTCAATTACTTACCATCAGTTGCACCAGGAGGTTCGAATGTTTTTTCACCAGCACTAGTCTCTCATATGACTCCTGTTCAGTCAGTTCTGCCATCAACATCTGGAGGACAGAATCAGCCTAGTACTCCTATAACAACAAACTTTGTGGCCAGTTCATCCACTACTCCAGTTGCACCTCTTGACATGACTTGGTACTCGGACTCAGGAGCTACTCATCATATCATAAATGATGGTACTGTTGTTCATTCAGGTATGCCTTATACTGGTACTCAGCACTTGCTTATGGGGGATGGTAGTAATGTTCAGATAAGCAACGTAGGATGTGGTTATTTGTTAACACAATCCAGGCCTCTTTATCTTCAGAATTTATTGCATATTCCAGTAGTTAAGAAGAATCTTTTATCTGTTTCTCAGCTAGCTAGAGAAAATAATGTGTATTTTGAGTTTCATTCTAATAGATGTTGTGTGAAGGATGCACAGACTCAAGCTATACTCTTGGAGAGGATTCTCACACCTGAAGGTTTATATCGGTTTTCTTCTTCCAGTTCTTGCAAGCCTACAAATTATTTTCATGCTTATAGTGCTACTCGAAATAATGTTGTGTTTGATTTATGGCATAAAAGATTAGGTCATCCTTCTTTGGATACACTCAAGAAAATTATGAAATTGTGTAATGTTCCTTTTGATTCTAATAAAATGTCTGAAGTTTGTGATTCTTGCTTACAAGGCAAAGCTCATAGATTGCCATTTTCTAAGTCTCACACTGTTTATGATGCTTTTTTTCAACTCGTTGTCTTTGATGTTTGGGGTCCTGTACATTATTTCAGAATGTTTTCACTATTATGTCTCTTTTATTGACATGCATACTAGACATACTTGGTTGTATCTATTAAAGTGGAAGTCTGAAGTGGCCACCTGTTTTATAAAATTTCATAAGATGGTTGAAGTTCAATTTGGTTGTCAGGTCAAAGCCTTACAAACTGATGGTGGGGGTGAGTTCTTAGTTTTAAAAGAATGGTTAGCTTTAAATGGAGTTCAACATAGAATATCTTGTCCCAAGACTTCGGAACAGAATGGTACAACAGAACGTAAACACAGGCATATAGTAGAGACATGATTGACATTACTTGCACAAGCATCTATGCCTCTTAAGTATTGGAGTCATGCTTTAGTTGCTGTTGTTCGTCTAATAAATAGAATGTCTACAGATGTGTTAAAAGGAAAGTCTCCACATGAGCTCTTATATGGAAAAATACCAGATTACTCAGAATTTAGGGTCTTTGGTTGTGCTTGTTTTCTATTTCTCAGACCTTTTAACTCTCACAAGCTAGAATTTCGAACTAAGAAGTGTACTTTTTTAGGAATCAGTTCACAATATAAGGGGTACAAATGTCTTGATTCAAGGGGTCGAATTTTTGTTTCTAGACATGTAACATTTGATGAACATCAGCTTCCTTTCTCTCTTACAAGGTCTAATGGGTCAGATGATCAAGAAAATGTATCATTGTTTACTTCTTCATGTGTTCCTATTTTGCAAAAGACTACAGAACCAAGAGGAGTACACTTTGATGAGCAACGTACACCCCTTGAACCAGGAGATAATTTCGAACAACCAGCTGTGGTGATTCCAAATAAGGATGCTGGAAATTTGATGAGATCGGATGCAGACATGAATGCAGCAGCACCTGCAGTTGCTTCCTCACCTGGTCCTGCTCTGTCACATATGCATACACCTCCCAATCTAGATACAACTGCTTATTCAGCTTCTCCAGCATATGAGGACCTGCAAAATGCATCATTAAATTCTCAAGGTACATCTATATCTCCTACAAATAATGTTGTTGCTACAGAGAATGGTATTATGTCTCCAAATATGAGTGCTGGTTCAAGGTTGGTTTCTATCAATGACCTACAAGGATCATCACTTCGTGAGGAAGATGAAGGAGAAAGTGTCGTGGGAGATGTTTTTCCTCCTATGGATGATAGCTTATTCTCAAGACAAGCATCGGTTATTAATGAAGGAAACAAACATGGTATGATAACTCGAAGTAAAAATGGAATTCGCAAGCCAAAAATATATCATGTAACTTGTTCTACATCAGATTTAGTGCAAGAACCTACCACAATTAAAGAAGCCTTGCAGGATGAGAATTGAAGGATTGCTGCTCAAGCTGAATATGATGCTTTGATAAAAAATGACACCTGGACTCTTGTGCCTCTTCCATTGAATAGGAAAGCCATCAATTGCAAGTGAATTTTTAAAGTTAAACGAAAGGCTGATGGTTCAGTTGAAAGATACAAGGCAAGATTAGTAGCAAAAGATTATCTTCAAGAGGCAGGTATTGATTTTCATGAAGTATTTAGTCCAGTTGTAAAACCAGTAACAGTAAGAACTATTATTTCACTTGCAGTATCAAGAGGTTGGAATTTGAAACAAATAGATATTAATAATGTTTTTTTGAATGGTGATCTCACTGAAGAAGTATATATGACTCAGCCACCAGGTTATGAACAAGGGGCAACAAGTCAAAAATTAGTATGCAAGCTCAACAAAGCCATCTATGGTTTGAAACAAACTCCCCGAGCTTGGTTTGAAAAGTTAAAAGGGTATCTACAGTCTGAAGGTTTTGTTTTAACAAAATCTGATGCATCCTTATTTGTTAGGAAACATGGGCAACTAATTGTCTATGTGTTGGTTTATGTTGATGATATTATTCTAACAGGAAACAATGCAGAATTAGTACAGCAGGTGGTTGACAAGTTGAATCAAACTTTTTCATTGAAAGATCTTGGAAGGTTGAACTATTTTTTAGGGATTGAAGTTCATTATACTACTCAAGTAGTGTTTCTTTGTCAAAGAAAGTATATCATTGAACTACTTCAACGTAGTGGTTTTGAACATGCAAAGGAATTGCCTACCCCTATGGTGACAAATTGCCGTTTGTCTAGTACTGAAGGTAGTCCCATTGATAATGTTACAGAGTATAGGAGTATGGTAGGTGCATTACAATATATTGTTATTACCTAGACCTGAAATTACGTTTGCAGTCAACAAGGCATGTCAATTTATGCAAAATCCTCTTGATACTCACATGCAACCGGTGAAGAGAATTTTGAGGTATCTTAGTGAAACTTTAGATTTTGGTTTAAAATTTGTTCCTTCACCCACTCTGTCTATTGAAGGATATGCTGATGCTAATTGGAGAGTAGATAGTGATGATCGAAGATCTACAACAGGGTTTTGTATCTATTTGGGAAACAATCCTGTTTCTTGGGGTTCTAAAAAACAGTCTGTGGTTTCTCGTTCTACTGCTGAAGTAGAATATAAAAGTGTTGCATGTGCTACTAGTGAGATAATTTGGCTTGAAGCTTTGTTGCGTGAAATAGGAATCAATGAAGAAAAGAAGCCTATTCTTTGGTGTGACAATTCCAGTGCAGTTGCTTTATCAGCTAATCCAGTCATACATTCCAAGTTTAAACATGTAGAATTGGACCTATATTTTGTTCGGGAACGAGTAGTCGCTGGTCAACTTGAAGTTAATGAAGTTCCTGCTTTTGAACAAGTTACAGATGTCATGACCAATGCTTTGTATGCTCTTGCTTTTACCAGACATCGAGCTAAGCTATCTGTGGTGTCTATGTCTTCTTTATAAATGTTTTTTTTTTTGGTTTAGTTATTTGTTTGGTTTGTTTGTTTTGGTTGTGTTGTTTTCTTGCAGGTTATCTGTTTTTTTTTCAGGATCTCAGCAATAGGATTTGCTAGGGGAGTGTTAGTGTATTAGATAATGAGTGCAGCTAGGATTGAGTGTGTTGCACCATTTCTCTCAAATCAGTTGGAGTTTGTTAATAACAGATTAGGCAAAACTGTTAGTTCTCTGTTATGCTAACTTACTCCAAAATTGATTCCAACTCTTGTATAAATAAGCTGGTCTTCAGTTGAAGATATTACAGCTGAATTCAATAAAATTGAGAGCATCGTCTTTATTACTAAAGATGAGTAGAAATCTAACAACTCTCATCATCAGAAGGTTTTATGTAGTTCCAATGAACAATATATTTGCATGCATGCTCTTCACACTCGAGGGCAAGATCTTGGCAAGGCTTACGACAAAGAACGCATTCGGGGTAGTAATAAGTCTTCTTGACGAAGGTGAGAGTATGTGGATGATCTTCGTATGTGTATTTACTTCCAACCTTGATAAAAAAGTATTCTTCCAGAACACATTTGATATGCATTGCATTGTCGCAAGTCTCACAATGATAAAACCATTGTCGTGGTTCTCTTTCTTCTTCACAGATATCGCAAAAGTGCCGTAGCGGATAGTCATCGGGATCTTTATAAGCAAGTGTCAAATAATGTACATCACACTTATGGGAAGCAGTGGGTGGCAATGTAATACATCTGGTATGCAAAGAAAATGTATTGTCCTTGCATTTGTATTGAGCTTCAAAAGGTAAATCTTCACCACAAGCATTGCACTCCCCGCAATGACCCGTATCAAAGAAGATGAAATGTGGCTCATCTGCTTCATATGTAAAACCATGAGGTACTAAAGCACATCTAAGACAATTGTAAGAGACATAGCCATCATCAGATTTGTAGGAGAAACCATTAGATCTGTAGGAACAAACTCCACATTTAAAAATACCATTTGTTACAAGACTGTAAAGGTCCGCACCAAGTCATGACCGATGCTTCCTTGCTACTTCAGCACATGCCTTGTGCAGAAAGAAATCACAGTGTAAACAATAGTAATATGGGGTTAGGACAGGTAGCACACCCCCATTGCAATATTGATTATCCTTAATCTCTTCGGAGAATATCAAATTGTGTTCATGACTAATATGTTTTATCTCTCCGGCTATTACATCATCCCCGACTTTGATTTCCTTGATAATACGACTGATGCAACTCTTAGGTTCATAAGACCAATCATATTCCTCAACTTCGTCTGGATTTTCTACCTCAGTCATACCATACAACCCCCATTTCTCAATGGAACACTGGATATATGTCGCGACCATTTTAAAACCGAAAGTATTAGGAAAATAGCCTGGCGAATTGATTTTGGAAAATCGAATTTTATTGCTTTTAATTTTGAAAATCATACTTTTTTAAAATATATTATTTGGATTTAAAAATGAATTGATAATTATTGAAAATCAAAGTCGTGTTTAAAAACATTTAATTAATTTTAAAATAATTTAGAGTCGTCATCGGTCACTTTGGTAGGCCAGACACCGTAAATAAACTAGAGATTCATAAAAAAACATTTGGGTTTGAGAGTCGATTACGCGTAAGGACGACCCTTACGAGCGCCCGAGATCGGTACCTTATTAATTACATGTGGCATTTCGGTATTTTAAATAATAATATTAATTTAATTCATCATTGGTAAATAAATATCATTCGAATAAGAATATCCTTTTGGATAAAAAAATACATTTCTTTTAAATACGAGCTTGAATAAGACATCCTCTGGATAGGAAACCTTAACTCGTATTTAAAGAAATATAAGTTCTGCCCCAAAAGGTTTTTAAATGCATGACCGATTATTATCTGGTTCATTTTAAGTTCTAACCTATAAGGCTCCATTAATTAAATAATTAAAACCCTATTAAATTATTAATTTCACTGGGTGTATTATGATAACACCCGAATGCACGGACACTACCATTTCGACACCAAACAAAATTAATAATACTATTGGTATTTCTAGTTTTGCCTAATTAATTTTATTAAATTCTAACCCTAAATTATTTACCATTTTTTATGTTTCGATGACGCACCAAATACGATATCAAAGTACACTATTGGCCAACATAATGTTATTTCAAAATACTGACCACTTAGTGTATCCGAGATATATGATTAGAACGTCATCGTTATTAAATTATCTTCCTATTTAATTAAATATTTAATTAAAGTGACTAATCCTAAAAGGCTCTAATTTAATTAATCTACGTGAAAAATAAATGACCCTAAACAAATATACTACATGCTTTTTTAAAAAAACAAACATAATAAATAAATAAAAAAATAAATAAATAAAAAAATAAATCAATAAGTAAAATAAAGGAACTTAGTTACTTTTTATTAAAGAGACATGGGAGCTCGAAATACATCATGGGAAAAGTAGTTTAAAGGAAAGGAAATTACATGGTATTAACAAAAAAGGGATTTAAATGTCAAGTGTTCGAACTTAAGGGTTGAATTAGACATAATTCGATTAAAATAAATTAATTTTAAACTAAGAACAATTTAATTAAATTCAATTAAGTATCGAATTAAATTAATTCTAAGTTTTTAAAAAATTAAATTAACCTTAATTAAAGTCTAAGTTGATCAAATTTTAAGTTTAGGGTTCGATTTAGGTTCAATTAGGGGTTAAATTCATAGGTTTTTAGCCTTAATTAAGAGATTTGGGGACTGAAATGAAAAACACTTCAAAATCTGGGGGACTGCGGGAGCAATATCCCCATTTCCCTCTGAATGGCGCGGGTCTCGGGTCGACCTGAACCAACACGTGGACCCTGAGGGTGCCAAAACGGTGACATTTTGCTATCAAGCAAAACCCTCCACACCGAGTTGGCTCGGCCAGTCGAACTCTCCCCTAACTCGGGCTAACTCGCCCCCTCTCAAAATCCTCTCAAATAAACAACTAAAAACCCATAAACCTATGCCCACTTGAATCAAAACACCCTATTTTACTAAGAACATCTTGAATGTTCTTCATGTTCATCATGAACATGAAGAACACGACCACTCTTCACCATGTGAACCGCCACTCGATCCAACCAACCACAGTCCTACAAGGCTCCGACGTGTTTTTCGGCTACTGCCCTGAACCTCCGATCACCGCCAAACATCACCGTTTTCGCTCCGGCAATGATTTCCGGCACCGGTGATGTAGCACCCCTAACCCGGTTAAGAGCCAAGAGTGATACCGAGAACACATGACAAGCAAATAAAAGCATAAATGGTCAATTCCAAATTGGATAATTCGATTTTAGGATCCAATTAAAATCTTTTTACCAAACCAGAGTATATAAATTTCCTTTATCCTAACATTCAATTTGCTATAATTCAATTAAAAATTTTAACATTGTCGCGACCATTTTAAAACCGAAAGTGTGAAAAATAGCCTGGCGAGTTGATTTTGAAAAATTGAGTTTTTATCAGTTTTAATTGTTAATTATGAAAATCCGGATGTTATTAAAACATGTAATATTTAATTTAAAAAAATGATTTGGAGCCGCCACCGGCCACTTTGGTAGGCCAGACACCATAAAATAAACCAGAGATTCATTTTGAAAATATTTAGGTTCGGGAGTCGGTTACGCGTAAGGACGACCCTTACGAGCGCCCGAGATCGGTACCTTATTAATTACACGTGGCATTTTGGCATTTCGAATAATAATATTAATTTAATCCGTCATTAGCAAATAAATATCGTTCGAATAAGAATATCCTTTTGGATAAAAAGGTACATTTCTTTTAAATACGAGCTTTGAATAAGATGTCCTATAATAGGAAACCTTGACTCGTATTTAAAGAAATATAAATTTTGCCCCAAAAGGTTTTGAATGCATGACCGGTTATTATCTGGTTCATTTTAAGTTCTAACCTATAAGGCTCCATTAATTAAATAATTAAAACCCTATTAAATTATTAATTTCACCGAGTGTATTATGATAACATCCGAATACACGGACACTACCATTTCGACACCAAACAAAATTAACAATTCTATTGGTGTTTCTAGTTTGCCTAATTAATTTTATTAAAGTCTAACCTTAAATTATTTACCATTTTCTACGTTTCGATGACGCGCCAAATACGATATCAAAGTACACCCTTGGCCAACATAATGTCATGTCAAAATACTGACCACTTAGTGTATCTAAGATATATGATTAGAACGCCATCGTTACTAAATTATCTCCCTATTTAATTAAATTATATAATTAAAGTGATTAACCCTAAAAAGGCTCTAACTTAATTAATCTATGTGAAAATTAAGTGATCCTAAACAGATATACTACATGCTTTTAAAACTTGCGAACAAAAATATTAATTAAAAGCATACAAATAAAACAATTAATTAAAAAAAGGCCAAACATATTTCGAATCAAACATGTAATCTAGATGCGGAATTTCTAATATTGAAGTTCATTTACACGTACAACAATAGTAAATTGATTCTAACTTGGATAAATATAAACATTAAAAAAAATTGGATAACTATTTAAAGTAAATAAATATTACCTTAAGACTTGTTGGTAAAGTCAAAATCCATGGATAACAATTGCTCTTATATGTCCTTGTTACAAACAAATTAAAGCTTGTTGAAGATCAAGGAACAGTAGACCCGAGAAATGTAGTAATAGCCTTCATGGAATCCGGAATCAAAGCTCTCCTGCAGCGTAGAAATTGTCAATCGAAAAGAATTCCCTCGCCACTGTTTTTTTTTTCCTTTCCTCCTTCGGTTTTTTTCTTGCCCAGTGGACTCTCTCCCCACACCTCAAAACCGATGCCCCTCTTTGTTTCGGTTTCCATTTTTTATGATGGAAAAACCTCCTGGAACCCACTCCAACCAACTATTGAACTTATCCATTATTATATATTTATATTTTCTTTTTTGAATTTCATTTATTTATTTATTATAATATTATTTATTTATTATTTATTATTATTTTTTTTTTGAGTTTTGATTATTATCTATTTATTTTTATTATTCGTTTAATTATATTTACGTAGGCCTTATTTTATATTCGAACCCGGACGAAATTCGGGTATTACAAACATGATCTACCCATTTTGTTCTGAACCAAATATGCATATGAAGCATATTATAACCGTTTTAACCTGTAACAATTTACATATATATGATCTACCACTTATCCATGCCATTCCAATATATCTATCCATCAATCATCCAAACTATCCAACTATGCTTCTTAAGTTCTTTCATATCATAACATATGCCAACTTATATATATATACAACTACCAAGGTAATTTACTTTAATATTTACAACTATGTTCTCAAAAATAGCTTATGTACAAATCATGTTCTAATCCAAAATATACAGAAGCAAACTCAATAAACGAACTAGCCACCATAACTAGGAGTTAACAAAAACTAAAATATCATACATGATCTCCCAGCTTGTGTTGCCTCGGAAGACTCAAGTTAGCCTCTAAAGCTCTGAACCTGAAATTTTGGGAAGTAGGGAACAAACGAGTGATAAGTACAATTTAGTACTTAGTGAGGTAGCTCCTATAACTATCCATTTTTCAAACATATATTAATCATAAAACATGAATATCAAGCAATATCAGGATTATCAAATTATATACATGTTTTGTTCTGTTAGCATTCTAAATAAACATGCTTTTATTTCATGTAATAAAGCAATCAAACATGCTTCCAATCAATCCAAATAATCATATATCACATATCATGCTCATTTTAGCAAAGCATATAACATATAACAAAAAGCATCATTGCAGTCCATTTATATCATTTCATTTTATACTTGATATATCAAGTGAATGACAATCATTAGATGCCAAAACAAATTCATTTCAATTAACATTTCGATATCATTTAGACCTTGGCTTTTAGTCAGTACTAGGTAATCAGGTCAACAGTATGGTACACAAAGTACCGGGCAATATGATACATAAAGTATCCAGTAAGGTGCCAAACACCACAAGTAGTACACCACTGTACTATCAGGGGATACCCTAGGTATCTAACAGTAGAGTGACTAACCACTCGCAGTAATAAGGTGACTTACCACCTTAAATAAGAAGATGACTCACCATCTCCATCAGTATGGTACACCAAGTACTGAAACAGTAGAGCTCAATGACCCTAAGGCATGCCGTTCTACCTATAGCCAACTAGTTACCAAGGACTTGTAGTTCATTTAAATCTTTCAAGTTGATACATTTCATTGTATGCATGAATCATATCATTTCAAGTGAATATGATGTATGCATGCTTACATGCTTTAAATTCTAACAATTAGCCTATCATGTACATGTTTATCAATGTCAATTGATGCAAACATTAACATGCATCCATTTAAACATTTTATCAAGCATACACATGCATATATCATTCGAGTAACAAATCAAATAGTCATTGTATATCAATCAATTCAAGTATCACTCAAGTTTTCATTCAATTTTTCCTACTTCCCTTTTGATTACCAAATATACATTTAGTCAATTTTCATGATATTTAAAACAATGCAAGGTTGGTTAGGAACTATCCCCAACCCTAAGGTTGCTACACTCACAAAACAAAGCAAAGTAAGCAAGGTTCCTCCTAGTCCCGGATAACAACGCCCTTTTCACGGCCTTTGGATGATCCTACAAGATGATCTTCTTGTCTGGGATCCTCAACACGATCTACATAACATGCAAGAACATATATAGATCACTATTAGATCCAAATCCACAATTTATAAGCTTTTATAATAGAATTATAACTTAAATACTAAAACAGTTTCTGTTCGTTTCAATTTCCGACACCCTTCGCTTAAAACGACAATATCTCCCAATCCGTACATCTGAATTTCGAGTTCTTTATATCGTTGGAAAGCTTACAAAATTATCTAGAATACCATATTGGCCTTATATTTTTCCTCATAGGCAATTAATATAGTTTATTAACTGAAGATACGTTTTTTCCAGAATCTCGTAGCCCTTGACCTATGCTCAGAAATCGGCCAATATCTTTTAGCTCGGTGATCCGATTGATGCACCGTCTTTTCCTAATTAAACTATACACACCAAGGAGTGTCAATTCCAATTTTCATGTCCAGATTTCACTCCTACACAATTTGGGAACCATTCAAACATATTGACCCTGCACAGGGGATGCAGGCAGCATGCCTCCCTTTGCTTTCCAAGGCCTGATTCGATATCTAGGAGTCCAAACTAAGTGATTCAAAAGATCAAAATTTAATTTAAGACCCTAATTAACAACTTTCATGAAGAACACTTCTTCAATTTCGAACCACAACTATCCCAAAACAATGCTCAAAGTCAGTGCACGAAAATGAATAACACTGGCAGCTTACACTAATTCACTTCTAAGGCCCTAATTCGAAATTTAGGATAGCAAATTGAATGATTCCAAAGGCTAAACTTCATGTAAACAACCTAATGAACATTTTTCATAAATAAAGATTTCTCTAATTCTGACCCTAAGGGTCTCGAAATCAAGCTAGAAGTCAGAGGTACGAAAATTATGATCTTATGAGACTGTTTTGCTTCTCTTCAAAAATTAGAGTACCAAACCCTAACCAAACTTAATGAAACTTTACCAGCATGAAATTAAGACATAGATAAGTGATTTAGAAGCAAGAAACCTCAAGAATTTCTACTAAAAACCAATTAGATCAGCTGGTATTCTTACCTTAAAAACTGAAACAAATTTCTAAGCCTTCTTTCTTGCTAAGCTTGCTTCTATTGCTTCCAAAAGCTACCCAAAGCTAATTTCCTTTGATTTTTCAGCTTGATTTCACACTAAAGAGGTCAAGAAAGAGCTGAGCAAAACTTTGAAGCTTCTCCTATGGTGATTTTCGGTAGAAGAGAGAAGAGAAGATGAAGACTAAAGCATAAAAAAAATCAACCTTGCTTTTATTTATTATTTTTTTGTCTTATATAAATAAATTATACTTTTGACTCTTCTTCCATCCTCATTGCTGGCTACAAGGGGATATTATCCCTAATTTTCCATTTATTTATTTATTTATTTTAATTACATTAATATTCAATTTTTTATTGAATCAAAATTCAATCGATTAAACTCCTCGATTTCTCGTACTCTAAGCTAGTTTCTTGCATTTTTACAATTATTTATCAATTAAAATAATTTTATTTACTTAATTATAAATTCAATTCGAGTTTAATTACTCTCTATCACGTTTTCTAAAAATTCAATTGACCTCGAATCGAATTGAAATCGAACTTACGAGACTCAATTTCAAAGAATTCCCTTAAATGGACTAAATTGCAATCTTTTTTTAACCTTCAATTGCTTAGCTCAATTTTAAATCATTTAATCGCATTATCGAACTTCTAACTAGGCCGTTTTGAGGATATTACAGGTGAACTCGCCGGAAACCTTAAAAACACCCAAAAATTCGTTTTTCTTCAATTTAAACACCAAAACACCTTAAAAACTCACCAAAACTCACCTATAATCGTCTATTCTACCCCAAACACCATCTAAATCTACCCGGATTTCTACATTTATCCCATCAAAACCTAGCCTAAACACTCACCGAAGTAACCATTCTTTTTACTTCGACAACACAAACTCCTAACCTTTCAAAACTCATTAAAATAAACTCAATCGAGCCTAAATCTACAAATCTAGATTGGTATTGTTTGTTTTTTTATTTTCTTATTATTGCTTTTTACGCAAAACCTGATCTAAACCCATGATTTCACATGAAACTCAACAATGAACAAAGGAACTTACCTTTTCGTAGTGTCTTAATAATTTTTCCGTCACCACTGCTACACTTGTTGGATCTTCCGTCTGTTCTAAGCTTCCAGATCAGTCCCTTCTCCTCTTTTTCTTTAAATTCCAGTGGGGTTCTCTCCCTCCCATTCATTTTTTCTCTTTTCTGTTTTTAACGTGCCCCTCTCTAATCCTGATTTCCCTCATTAAAACTGATTTCAACTTCCCATAGTAACCAACTCCAACTCTCACATCCTGATCTTTTAAATTTAAATTTTATTTATCTTTTTATTATCTTATTTTATTTATTATTATATGTATGTATTTAATATATTTACCTAGGCCCCAAGGCAGGGGCGGATGCAACTTGGTGTAAGGTAGGTCACAGGACCTACCATTAAAAATAAGATAAATTATATTAGTAGTAATTGGAGTTTTAAGATATTTTTATTTTAGTCACTGAAATCGAATTATTTTATTATAGTCATTAAATTTGTGATATTCTTTTATTATGTTAATTTCTCTTAATCAGTTAAAAAATATTGTTGTGACACGTAAAGTCTTTCTCTCAAAAAATAATCCTAACTTTTTAAATTTACAATTACTATCAAGGTCAAAATTTTGTTGGGCGAAATGGTGCCGATCAAATATCCCAACAGTGGAAAACATTCACTTTGTTAGAAATTTAACATAATTTAGTTTTAAATTGATCTATTTGTTAGAAATTTAACATAATTTAGTTTCAAATTGATCTAATGGTTAACGGTGATGAATCACACTGAGAATCTCAAAAACCCTAAAATCTAACATCAAAATATTAGCTCTAAAAAATTATGCACATGACCCTAAAATAATCACACTTCATGTGATGAGGTTCTATCCTTAACTTCAAGAGTAATCACTTTATTGATGATTCTTTGATCATCACAATTTTTTGATAATGGATATAATCCTACAAGTATACTATAACAAGGACTTTAATTCTAATGATAATAATCTTATTTATACTTTTAATATAAAATTAAATAATTAATTTTAAATATTATAAAAATATATAATTTATTATTGATCGATGAACTACCAAATTAAAATTTTTAGATCCGCCCCTACCCTCAGGTAAAATTCGTGTATGACAACATGGATAACAAAATCACAATCTGGCCAAGAAAAAGTGCCCCTCTCTAATACTCGATGTTTACTTTTTTATAACAGATTCTGCAATCCCAAGTTCTGGAACCATCGTGATCAATGCGGTTGAAAAAGTTGTGGGAAATGGGATGGGGATGGAGAGTGAGTTTAATGTGGCGTGGTAATAAAATACAGTCCTTGTGAACTTGAATGTTGCATTGTGAACAGGTGTAGGAAATATGATTTCCCTGGTTTCCACATGCACTACAATGGAATGGGTTATTTGGTCTTAATAACAAAGTGAATGGGTGTGGATGATGAGATTTATCTTCAATAATGGCAGGTGGCTGAGCACATACAGCATGAATGCCAAACTTGCAAGGAGCACATCGATGGAAAAGGCCCCTCGGAAAATCGTCTTGGCACATGTCGCAAACAGGGTTGTCATCTTTACTAAAATCATCTAAAACAAGAGTAAGCTTGTGTTTCCGGTGGCAAGGGTGACTGGTTTGAGCAGGCAGTTGAAGACATTTTTCATGTAAGAACACTCTACAATCAAAACAAGCGTAGGAAGTACCTGTTATTGAGTCTCCACAACCACCACACTTCAAAGACTCGATTGGATTAATGGAAACCAAAGGATGTGGGTGGGAAGCAAAGATGGTCTGAACCAAGTTTCCATCAGTGTCACGTGACAGCAAAGCGCAATGAAAGTCAAGGTAAAATTCACAAGAAGAACATTGATAAATAAACCCCTTAACCTTTTCATGGCAAAAGCTGCAATCAACTTCTGTTTTCTGATGTTCGGAAGGTGGACGAAGAAGAAGAGGGTGTGCGCGGTGATCAGGGTGATTAATCTCGTAGGACGCATCTGCACATCTCTTATGGATGTAAAACGGGCAGTCCCTGCATCTGTAACTCGAAGTCGAACTCAACACCTTTTCAGCACAGCAAGCGCATTGGTAAGGGTTGTCGCTTGGACTGCTAGTGCTGGTGTCTTCGTTGAATATCAATGGATGGTGATGACAAATGTGGTGCAGCTCATCCATGTTCCTTCTTCTCTGCGTTCCTCTTCTGTTCCAATTTTTTCTCACTTACAGACAGCTCAATGCCTGTCTCCATCTTTTGTAATCCCATTCCTGTCAGCCTCAAAATAATATAAAATTGGTTGAAACATTAAACAGCCCACATGGAATCTGAATTAACTTAGTTGTTCTGTCTGTTTTAGACAAGCAACTTCAACATTGACTTTTTTAGCATATCCCACATGGGATCTGAGTTAACTCGGTTTCTTTTATTAATTGCTGTTTCTTTGCTTGCACATTTACTCGTTGACTTGTCTATAATTTTTGTCACATAAATATAATCCACGTTGCTTCCGTTGACCATGCGCTGTTCAAAATTTTTTTTTTTAATTTTTTTGATAAATCAGATTTATTTATTTAAAATTTTCCGAATGATATTATTAATTTTTATTTAACTCGAAAAAATTAGATAATCTCTCAACTAAACTCTAATTTAAAGTTATACAAATGTTAAAACAAAAACATTTACAATCTGATAAACTTCTCCCTAACATTTACTTAAAAAAGAAATAAAAGTAATTTGGCTTTTAATCTTCGAGCTTATAATTTAATGAAATAAAATGATATAATCTGAGAATTTTTAACTCTTATTTTAAAAATTATTGATAATTTTATTTATTTTTATGAATTATTTTTATTAAATTTATGATTGAATTTGATTCTTAAACTTATTTTGTTTAATTTACTCACCAAAATTAAGATATTGAATATTTTTTGTTACTCTACCATTAATCTTTCAACAACGTTCATTAACCTGTAAAATATAATTTTTTAATATTTGAACGATAAATTTTTTTATAGAAACAATAAAAATTAAAAAATAAACTCCATCTAATAATAAAAAAATAATAAAGAAAGAAAATTTTAAAAAAATCAGATTCATAGACTTTGTGATACTCTCTGGCTTGCAGTTTTCCAATCAAAATAACAAGTCGGTCATTTTTAGTATAATTATAGATATTAATTTATTATAAAATATTCTATTAACATATTTTATTTCTTTTACAAATCAATGATTTATTGCTCGATTTACATATAAGTTTTAAAACCAATAAAAATTAATATAAAATAATTATGTCATTTGACTTATAACTAAAGATACAAAATAAGTACTCAATTAAATTTCAGATCGAATCAGATCATAATTAACTAGAGATATACAAAGCATCATCCAATAGTTGATCGAGGCAAACTTTGTACTTTAGTATATCGTATTTTTTTCAATTATAAGATTATTTAACAAATCGAACAATAATGAGCGAAATTCAGAGTTACAGCTAACAATGCCACAGCTAATACCACAAAAAGTAATACAAAGACGATGGAAAAATAAAACTAAACTAAGCAGAACCACTCTGTTCTCCCTCACGAGCAATTTTAGTTGAGTCTAAAGCAGTTTTACGCAGCAGGCAGCTCCAATGAACAATATACTTGCATCCATCGTCTCGACACTCGAGGGCTAGATCTTGGCAGGGCTTATCACAGAGAACACATTGAGGATAGGAATAGATGTTCTTGACGAAAGTGAGAGGATGTGGATGATGATGATCCTTGTCTGTGTATATACTTCCAGCCTTGATAAATTTGTGCTCTTCGATAACACATTCGATATGCATAGCCTTGTCACATGTTTCGCAATGATAAAACCATCGTTCCGGATCTCTTTCTGCTTCACAGATGTCACAATAGTGTCTTAGCGGATAGTCATCGGGATCTTCACATGTAAGTGTCAAAGAATGTTGATCACACTTGTGCCAGGCAGTAGGTGGAAATGTGACACATCTCCTATGCAAAGCAAATGTACAATCCTTGCATTGAAACATCCCTTCTCCTTGCCTTGAATCGTCACAACAAGCATTGCACTTGCCTTCATACTTGTCATCAAAGAAGAGGAAATATGGTTTATCTGCTTGATAGATAAAACTGTGAGGTATTTTAGCACATCTCAGACACATACGATCAACATCATCGTCCGATTTGTAGGAGAAACCGTTACACTCGAAGCGACAGTGATCACATTTGAAAACACCATCTGTGAGGATACTAAAGGGCTTTGCATAATGCCATGGTCGACACTTTTTCGGTAATTCAGAACAGGCCTTGTCGAGAACGAAATCACACTGCGGCTGCACACAATAGTAGAATGAGGACCGTATAGGTAGCACGCAACCGTTGCAATGTTTATCATCCGTAATCTCGTCCGAGAGTATCAAGGTGTGCTCGTGACTGATATGTTCTATCTCTGCAGCTATTACATCATCCCCAACTTTGATTTCCTTGATCCTACGCTTGATGCAACTCATAGGTTCATACAACAAATCAGATTCCACAAAATCATCTGGATTTTCTACCTCAACCACACCATACAATGTCCACTTATCTTTGACACACTTGGAATGGATAATGAAATCGCAGCCCGGCCGAGAACAATAAAAACTCCCATGCTCGGTGTTTACTTTCTTGTAACAGATTCTGCAATCCAATGTTCTGGAATCATTGTGATCAATGCAGAGGAAAAAGAGGTGGGAAATAGGATGGGGATGGAGAGTGAGCCTAATGTGGCGTGGCAATGAAATACAATCCTTATGAACTTGAATGTTGCATTCAGAACAAATATATGAAACATGGTTTCCTTGGTTGCCACAGGCATCACAATCAAAAGGGTCATTTGGTTTTAACAGCAAAGAGAATGGGTGTTCATGATGAGATTTATCTTCAATAATTGGTGGTGGTGAAGCACAACCTGTGTGGATGTTAAACCGGCAAGGGATACATCGATAAAAGAATCCGTATCGAATCGTTTGGCACAGGTTGCAGACAGAGGAGTTGGCATCGAGATCGAGCACAAGCTGGTGTTTGCGGTGGCAAGAGTGATCCATTTTAGGGGATAGTTCAAGACATTTTTCATGGACAAACATTTTACAATCAAAACAAGCATATGAAGCATCGGTTAATCGACTGAAACAACCGACGCACTCGAAAGATCGAGTTGGATTAATGGAAACTAAAGGATGCTGGTGTGCAACATGGGAGGTCTCAATGAAGTCCCCAGCAATAGTATAGTGGGGAAGCAAAGCGCAATTCAAGTCAATGTGAAATTCACAAGAAGAGCAACTATAAATAAATCCCTTAACCTTTTGGTTGCAACAGCAGCAATCAACTTCTCCCTTCTGATGTTCCGATATCGGAATAAGAAGAAGAAGGTGGTCACGGTGAGCAGGGTGGTGAACCTCCAAGGGCGCCTCTGCACATCTCTTGTGGAGGAAAAACCTGCATTCCCCGCAGCTATAGCTCGGACTTGACACCTCTAACGCACATCCAGCGCATTCGAACGTTCGGTCACTTCGATCGGAAGTGTCTTCGTTGAATAGCAATGGATGTTTGTGACTCATGTGGTGAAGTTCCGCCATGTTCGTTTTCTGAAGTTTTTCTCTGTTCCAGCAGTTGCAGCCAAGTCAATGCTTGGCTCCAAGCTTTGTAATCCAATTTCTAAGCTCCATCCAGCCTAAAAATATTATAAAATTATACAGTTCACATGGAAATGTAATCCGAATTAAGTTATTTAATACAGGCAACTTGAACTTTAAATATTGTAGAGACTGGTCGTGATGAACATTTTATTTCTGCATGTTCTTTGTTGGTTCGTTCTCTTTGACTTACACCGTTAGATACAAAATTTGGAGGGTCCAGATTGAAACAAAATATTTTAGATTCCAACTCAATATATTAAAAAAATCTATATCTACCGCTGACGGGTTGTGTTGAATTAAAAGAGTTACTCGACACTCAATTGACACGTATCTCTTATTCGGAGAGATTATATTATAAATTTAGTTTATCACGTCAGTCGTAGTCTCTAACTAATAAAAATCACTTATTTTATCACTAATTATTCATGCATTAATATAATTTTTAAAAATTATATTTTTTAGATGACATGAAAAAAAATAGTAAAAATTTATTAATTAAAAAAAATAATTTAAAATATAATAGTAAAGTAAGTAATTATAATTGAATGTAATCATGACTGATAAGCTTTAATCCTATAATATAATTTCTCGGTCAAAAAATTATTAAACTTTAACCCTCCTCGCAATTTTTCAGAAATTTTGAAAATCACAATTTAAAAAATAATTAAAATAATAATTTTTAGTAGTATAAAATATATATATATATACTAATTTTTTTAAAAAAAATATTATATATAAAGATATTTATATTTATATTATTTATAAATAATATATATCAAATTTTTATAAAAAATATAAATATTTTTATATATAATATTATAAATTTTTTGAAATATATATAAAATTTATACCGAAATTGTTATAATTTTTATAAAAATAATATATTTTTTAAACTTTCTAAAGCTGCCGTTCGCTAACTTTCCTCTTCCAGCTCCCACCCTCAAATCCCAATTCCAGCCGTCGTCTTTGCCGCCCAATATCCAGAATTTCACCAAATTTCCGCCTATAGCTTCCTCGAAACCTCCTTCTTTCGTATTTCCAGTTAGTTTTTTTCTCTAAAAATCAAAGCTTTATTAGTTTATCGTTCGATTTTCGTTGCTGTTACCTAGCCGCTGCAAAAACTCAATTGGGTACGTTATTCTTCATCTTCTATTTTCTATCAATTAAATCTGTATTAGAAGAACACGAAATCTACTCCTTTGGGTGGCTTGGCTTGATTATGTGGTTGATTCTAATTATAGCCTTTGATCGCCTTCTCTCTCCTTTTCCTTTTTAGATTTTCTTTAATCTGAATTTAGTATATCAATTATTGAGATGAAATGAGAGCATCTCATAACCCAGTGTCTGTAAGTGGACAAGTTTGTAGCTGTGAATTAAGAATAGGAATCGAAGTTGCCATGGCTGAATTTCTTGATCCTGTCTCTTTTACTTAGAAACTGGTATTTGAAAATTTGGAAGCAAAGTTAAGTGTTTGGCTATTCTTTTATTGAAATTTAAGCTTGAAAATTTGGAGTTCCAAGTAAAGAGTTCACTCAACCTTGGGATTAGTATAAAGTTTTATTTTTTGTATATAATTGTCTGTTATTTGTGCTTATTTCCTTGATTGACGCCATTCTTTTATCATTATTTTTTAAACATTTCTCAGATTGTGTAATTGCAGATGGTGTTAAAGAGCTGATGTGCTTGTAATTGCATCACTTAAGAGAAGCTGTTGCTTGACTTGATTTTGTAGATTTTGGATCTTTTCTTCATAGCATGGAGAATAGCAACAATGATGATGGTTTTACCTTTTGTAAGGTAAGTTAAAGTTGTCTGGTTTTCATGACCTTAAATTATGACCTTGATTTTATTTCAAGAACAGTTAAATTTATGGTTTTTGGTTTAGGTTGGGTCACTGACCGATCAAAATGGTATTGCGGCAAATAATCTAGCATCTGATATTCGTAGTATTGCCATTGAAGATGATTTCTCAGACTGCATTGATATTAGTGAGGATGGTGGTTTTCCGTGGAAAGATAAACAGACACATCAAGCCAGTATTGGGAATCAAGCTACTGTTGGTTCTTTGACTTTCAATGTTATTGATGCTTCACGTTTGAAATCATCGGGTGAATCATCAAGAGAAGTAGCATCCGGGGATGTGGGTGCTTCAACCAAGAATGCAGAAAAGCCGAAAAATTCTACTAGAAAGCCTGCGCCTCGGGCCAAGGTTCCTTTTGAGAAGGGATATAGTCAAATGGACTGGCTTAAGCTTACTAGAACACATTCTGACCTTGCAGGTATGATGCGGAACAGATACTAGGATTTCCCCCCACCCCTTAATGTCTTCAAATTGCAACACTAACTGCATGTCTCTTCTATATTTCGACCTAAATCATGTGTTTCAGGATTGAAAGGGCAGTCAAATAGGAGGCTTATTCCAATGAGTGAAGTTAAGCAAAATCAAAAAGACGGTTCCATGTGGACTGTTCTGAAAGGTCGAGTGTACAATATATCTCCATACATGAAATTTCACCCGGGAGGTATGTACATGATTTTTCATTTTCCCCATAACTTTGAATCTGCTACCTCATAATTTCTGGTTAAGCGTGGATGATATGTTTGACAACATTATTAGTTCCGGGGAATCATTGAGCTATATATTGGATGTAACAAAGCATTTTTTATTTTCTTTTTATTCATTTTATCCATGAATTTTGTAGTGTAATAATAAATATATTTTGTCTAAAAAAGGCTATCAAACTATTTGGACAATATTATTTTTCTCAGGTGTTGATATGCTCATGAAGGCAGTGGGAAAAGACTCCACATCTTTATTCAGTATCCTTTTAAATAAGTTTATTTCTGGTTGGGGCCGAGTTTTACATGTTCTTCGGTTGAAATAATGATTGTATAACATTAGACTAGGAAAGCAATGCATATTGGACAAAAAGTTGAATTTGTTTGTGAAGTCTGGAAAGATTTTTCGGATGGGATCCGGGCATTTCTAGGCAGAGTTGTCTTCTAACAAATTGACTTTCATTCAGTTACCTTTTGAACGCATCTTGAAACGCATCAATCAGACATCGGGATTTAGGAGTCACCTTTCTTATTTCTTTAGCCCTCCCATGCATGTATCAATTATAGTACTTAGTTATGTACAATTTCAACTTAATATATTAAATTTAGGAGTCAATTAGGTTATAAAAATGGTGAAAGTAGAAGCTGTTATTTTCCTTGTGTTTCAATTTTTTAAATTATGCAACAGCCCTTAACCTCTGTTCAAGACAAATACCATGCTTGGGTGAACTTTGAATTCTTACTGGAAAAATGTATGGTTGGTACTCTGGATGATGGTGAAGGCACGCAGGCACGATAAAAACCGCTTCTTGGGACTCAACCTTGTTGTTGGTTGCTCTTGGTGCAATAATATCCGTACTCGGATCATTTCATTCGATTTTATGAATCCGAATTCGTAGAAGATGGTGAATGGAATAAGTTGTACTGCACATATGCATTGCTGCAATGTGATATTTTTAGCATCATATTTAGCTTTTGATTGGCTAATATACTGATACTAAATTTTCTAGTTGAAGGAAGAAATTAATACCAACTAGTGTTCTCATGATCAGATGTTGCATTTAATACAATATTATTTTTGGTTCTAATGGTACACTTATTCTCGATTTGATTCGATTCGGTTCGGTTTTTGATTTTTTTCGAACTAAGCTTTGGTTTAAACTTTTTAATTTGTATTTTATTGCGTTCAAATAACATTTTATATAAATTTATTTACAAAATTAAAAAAATGAAACTATTGTAATTTTAAAAATAAAATACAATCAAGGTTTTCTTCTTCCAAACAAGGACAAAAGCTTCTCATTCAAAACTGCAACCACTGTTTCCAAATTATACGTTCTTTTCACCTGCATTATCAAAAGAAAATGGAGCCTTGGTTCAATGGTATAATTTTAGTTTTAGTCCTTCTAATGCATTAATCATTTAATTTAGTCCTTTCAGCTCTTGGATTAAATATAAACTTGCATTATGGCCCCTCTAAAAATTTAATAATTCAATTTAAATCATTTTAACATTTTTTTAATTCTGATAAATTCGATTTTTCGAAAGCATGCATACCTGAAAATTCAAGTTGTAGAAGACTCTTCCACCAAATGACTCGAAGCAAGAAGCGTCTGTTAGAAACATGTCGTCGTCTTCTAAACCGAGCAAGATTGTCGATAACGTTGGAGTCTGAGACGATACCCCGAGTGTTGAAATCTGAATCACGATTTCCGTTTCACTAACCTTGCTGACCGAAACCGTGAACGGCGAGTCGGATTTAAATCCCTCCAATATTTTTCTTTTGCTTTGTTGGTGATAATCAACATCTTGCCTGGAAATGCTTGATAGAATCTGTTTTTTCTTTCGAACCAGTGTCTGCACTTCCGCTTCTAGCTCCGGTATGTATTTCAACATCCGCGAAACGGTGATCGGAATGCTTAACCTTTTCTGCAACGAATTACAATCCAAAGATTTGATATATCAGAAATCCTTCAAGTATTTCAACATCAAGCACTTTTTGACAACAATATCAAATAATCAAACTATCAATCTTCAACAAATCATATATAAGTAATGTATCTGTACCATTTGCTCTGATGCCGGAAGCAATGAACGAAGGGTGGAGTACAAGCTGTTTATTTTCTGTCGTCGGTCGCGTTCGCTAGCATTATGGTTAAGCTTCTTGACGACGTTGGAGTTGTTTTCGTCATCGCCGGTATCTCCGAAGAACATCGGTGATCCGTCAAGGTGTAGTTGAGGCAGATCAGGGAGTATAAACTGATGTAAATCCTGTAGGCTTCCGTTGCTAACAAATCCATTGCTGATCTGATTGTGTGCTGCTAATGGCAACTCGGACACTGGAAACCAAGGGAATAACGCGCACATGTTTGTCTTTCTTTTGATTCTTATTTTTGAGCCTTTGTGTGGGATTGAGTCAATGTATACATATATATATATGCAATGGAAGGTATCTTTGATGTGTTCACACTCTGAAAATAATTGATTAATGCTTTCACGATTCACAACTTATACCTTCCTCCACTGCTACACATAATTAATTAATTTTAAGTTTAGAGTTTAAAGATAGGGATTGTGATTAGGATATAAAGAATTATAGATAAAGGTGTATATTTTTAGGTTTAGGGTTAAGATATAAGAATTAGGGTTAGAGTTTAAAATTTAAATTTTAAGTATTTTTTATAGTGGGACATAGATAATGATAGAAGCAGAAATTAGGTTGGGAGGGACAATCGTTCCCATCCTTTAAATTTTTTTCCCACTTTTGTTCTTTTATTTAATTTTTTTAACATTAATTTATCTATGAATTTGTCTCTTAACCTCAAATCCTAACTTTGCCTTAGTTTTAAAGTTTATAGAATTGATTTAGGGTATAAATTTAAGAGTTTAGAATGAATGATGGTTAGAATTTAGGGTTTAGATGTTAAGATTTAAGTTAATAGGAGATATTTAGATTTTATCTTATAAACCTTAAATTCTGACCCTAAATCCTAAATTTTAATCACAACCATTAAACCTAAATCCCAAAGCTTTGCATCATAAATCGAATCCATATACGTTAAAATTAAATATTTTTAATTTTTTTTTTAATTTTTACCGCTAATATATAAAATAATATACATAATCAATATATATGTATAATTATGATCGTATTTAGTTATTAAGGGTACGAACTAATCAACTGTTAATTGAAATATATTTGAACATATATCAGGGACGGAGCCAGGGTTTGGGGTTGAGGGGGCAAAACATAAATATTTAAAAGTAGGGAGGACAAATTCATAAAAAAAACAATTTTTAAAAAAATTTAAATAAGAGAATAAAAATAGAAAAAAAATCTTAAGAGTGAGAGACGAGTGTCCCACCCCACCCCCATACAGTTTCGTCCGTGCTCTGGAATAAATAATTAAATTAATCCGGTTTTGTAACAACTCCGTCTAACAAAGCCTTAATTACCTATCGATATTATTTTAAGTTAATATGTCTTCCACCATTGTATAACAAGATGACAAGCTAGTGAGTTCAGTTTCTTACTATTTTATTGGCTTGTGAGTTGCTCACGGGGTGACTGTCAGACACGAGGACGAAGCAGGCAAATTGAAAACTTGCGCATGAAGCACACGTGCCTCAAAAGCCACGGAGGTTATTTTTTTAGATGAGTCTACAACGGATGTCGAACATTATTTTACATCGTTAATATTGAACACTGCTGAACATTATTAAATTAATTTATAAAGTAAAAATCTAAAGGACTAATCATACAATTATTAATTATATGTTGAGTTTATCACTTTTTTATTAATTACATATTGAGTCTTTAAGATTTTAAATTTTTAGTAATTAATTTAATAGTGTTCAACAATGTTTAACATTAGTGGTGTTCAACAGTGTTCGTCGCCCGTTGTAGAATTTTTCTATTTTTGTAGACTAATGATGATAATCACACGTGCTCAAATCTAGTCTTTCTGTTGATGTTGTTCATGTTAATCGTACGGTTAATAGGGTAGCTCGTACTCTAGCTCAATGGAATCTATCTTTAAATTATCCATTTTATTTATTGTTTAAAGTTCCTTCATGTATTGATCACCTTGTAAGATGCTATTTATGGTTAAGCAATATATCTATTTATTTCTAAAAAAAATGAAATGTAATTATTTTTATTTTTATTAAATTATAATATATTTCTGTTGCTACATTAAAAGTGTCAATAAAATTTTATTAAATTTTTTAATTGAAGTAATTTTTATGTAATTAATAGAATGTGTCAAGATTCAAGCTTTGATTATTAGAGTCCAAGCATGAGCGAAGTTTGAAAATATTTTTTGAGGTATAAATTTTAAAGGGACTTAAATATAATTTTACCATTTTAAGTGGTTCATGGTTCCTGCCAACTCCCGATTCAAAATTTTAAAAACTATTATTAATATAAAACTAAAAAATCAATAATTATTAAAATAATTTACCGAATTAAATTAAAATAAAATTGAATACACCACTCCTTCAAGCGAGCGCCAAGTTTTTGTACAGGGTTACATAAATATAAGCTTAAACAAGCCTAAGGAAAATCTCTTTATGCTATAATGGGTTTTCTTCTCCAAACCCAAGTTTGCAGAATTGAAAGCCCAAATAAAGAATTCACCTTTCTTTGTTCTGTTTCAACTTAACCCATAAGTAGTTTGAATCCCCCTTTGTTTTTGCAGCTGCCGCAAGAACAATAGCTAAGGCTTGAATCCCCTCCCGACCAGCAAACATGGCGGCACACGGTGGAAAGATGAAGTCCGTTTCCATTAACGGTGTGAAGATGTACACGATTTCTTCACACCAGCGCTCCGTTGCTTCTTGGCTCGCCCCCAAGAAGCAACGCTCTCTCCGCAAAGATAAAAGTAAGCATGTTCTTTAAACCCTAAACCCTATTTGCTCTTATTTATTCTCTTGCTTTTTTTTCTTCTGTTTTTTAGATGGAAATTTTATTGTTTTATGACGTCTATGTTCTGTATTTACTTAATACTAGATTATACGGAGAGGTTAGAGTTGATTCAGGATTTGAGATTCGAAACTGCTACCTCGAGAATCAAGATAACACCTGATGGGGAGTACCTTATTGCCTCAGGTTCATTGCAGCTCAGCTTTTACACTTTTACTTTCTGTTTTCTACTTTTGGATTTGTGAAATTCATTCATGATTGAGTTGTTGTTGGCATTCAGGTATATATCCTCCACAAGTGAAAGTATATGAACTTAGGCAATTCTCAATGAAGTTTGAGAGGCACCTTTCCTCGGAAATAATAGATTTTCAGGTATTTCCCTATGTTTTAGATAGGATGACACCCATTTTTTTTGCAGCAGTTTGATGTTTCTTTGAAACTACAGCAACCATCTTGTTTCTGTATTGAATAAAAACAATCACTTAAACCTTTTTGAAATAGCTATTGATTCTGAAATGATGAGCAAGAAGAGTAATTAGTTTTATCCATTCCATGATAAGACATCTAATTAACACCTTGTTGGTGCTTCAAGTAAATGCAATACAATTCTTCGCCCTTCCTTTTTCTTCCCTAGTTTTATGAGTTCTTTTTTTTAATAGTCTTAAGTGGTGAAACTCAGCAGGAATATCAGAACCCCTAATTTACATTACTATCCAAATATAAGTTTCTCCTTAGTACTTTCTCTTTTTAACAATTTTCTCATGCAGTGCGGTGCATTGATTTGGTATTTTTCTAATTCTAATATGTATAGGTATTGGCTGATGATTATTCAAAACTTGCATTCCTATGTGCTGATCGTTCTGTTAATCTACATGCAAAATATGGGAAGCACTACAGTCTGCGGATACCAAGGTTTTATAGTGCTTTACTCTATGCTCTTGCCTATTGACCTCTCTATTTTTTGGAATAGTTTCAGTGTTGTGTACCATTTGCTTTCTAGATCTATGGTTTTCTTGTTGCATTTAGTGATTAATAGATTTTATAATTATCTCTTGGCATAAGAAGTTGATATTCCAAATTAATGATGAGGTTATTATTTCCATCTGTTTACTTGAGAAAGAATGTTTTTCTAATGGAATCTTTCCGATCCTTCTCCTCTTCCACCACAATGGGAATGTAAACAATAAAAAAAGGAAAATAGAAATGAAAGGGGAAAAATAAAGAAAAAGTGCAGAAGCTGAGCCAGTTAGGTTGATATGTTATTCTTGTGAAAATCATTGGTTTTGAACTTTTGGTTGACAAAATTTATTGGATCTACGTCACAGCCATTATAAGGTTGAAGATCCAACTGGAAAAATTAAAAGCTTAAACCTGCAATTTTGCCTCCTAATGTATGTAATGTTTACTGTGATCAATATTTATGTGCTGATTCCGAAATAAGAATTTGAATATATAAACTAGTCTTTGAAATTTCAATTCTCTTCCATACTAGACTTCTCCACGCATTTTCCTTACATAGAAGTTGTGGGTGTTTACATCTTTTTTTGACCTTATGCATGGTCACTAGCTAATTATTTTATTATTCAGAAGATTTTCCCTTGACATATCAGTTTATCCTTGTCATCCTTGCAGAAGAATCTAGTTGTTTGAGATGCTTGTGTATTTGTTCAAACCTTTTCCACATATAGTGTTGATTGAATGTAAGAAATTATACAAGTTTTGAATGATTTTTTTCTTGTCCATCTGATGCTTGACAGGATGGGAAGGGATATGGCATATGATTGTTGGTCTTGTGACTTGCTTTGTGCTGCTTCATCTCCAGATCTATACAGAATTAATTTAGAACAGGTACACCACTGAGATTTTTTAGTGAGTGACAGGTTTCTTTATTGTCTCTTTCTGCCTTTATGGACATTTGAGATTTGCATCATCTTCTGATTTGTTAAAGACCATATCTGTGACCATCATTCTCAATTCATGTTTGCAAATTTTCTTTTCAAAAGATGTTAGTAATTGGTTATTTTTTGCAAGAAGAAACTATAGATTTATGCAGTATATTTTTACGAGTAGCTTGAGAGAATTTTTTTACAGCAATCTGTTTGCCTAATGCTTGGAAAGGAAGTTTGGCTGAGAGAAAACATGATTTTGTTTGGGGCTTAGTGCTGTTGTCTTTGATGCTTATGCATGCCTAAATCCGGAATTTTGTAATATTGGTTTTTTTATTATTATATTTGTTTGCTAAAAAAATATAATTGATTTTGTTGGTGAATTTCTTCAACAGGGACGATTCCTATCCCCTCTTAACACGCAGTCACCAGCACTGAATGTGGTTTCTAGAAGGTTCTTGGGGATTTATTCCTATTTCAATCTCTTTGTCTTCTGTACTTGACAATTTGTTTTCCATGGTTTGCTCATTCAAGGCTGATGTATTTCTATGATTTCAGCAAGTTTCATGGATTAGTTGCTTGTGGTGGTGAGGATGGTGCTGTTCAATGCTTTGACATGAGAATGAAAGCTTCAATTGGCAGAATAAATGCTGTTGCTCCTGCTGCTGATGCAGATGAGGTAATATTTGCCGCTTGATCCCTGGTCCTTGATCTCTGATCACTTTTTACTTGCATTTTATAGCAATAATTTGTATCTTACTGTTCCTGAAAAGAAAAAATTGTCATGGAAATAGCTGGCTTATTGGTATCGCAGCTATTGCTATGCATATCATTATAGTTTTTAATAGTTTCTTTTTCATGTTTAGAACTCTTATTTTTTCTGGTCATTTATAGGAAGTTACAGCAATAGAGTTTGATGAGAGTGGTGGTTTTCTCATGGGTGTTGGAAGCAGTGCAGGAAAGGTATGATGCATAGTGGTGATGAATGATCTCATCATGCCTGTATTTCATAATATTTTTGTTTTATCACCTTAAAATATCTCATGAATTTGATCATGGTCAGGTGCTAATCTATGACTTGCGTTCTTCATCTCCCATCCGAGTTAAGGACCACATGTAAGTGAGGGTGCTTATTAACACTTATTTTTCAGGAAAGTATGAGTTAGTTTGCAAGTAGGTCTTGCACTTGCGATCTCAATTTTCCTTGATTTGGTTATTAATTTTTCAAAACTATATTACTGTTATACAGGTATGGCTCCCCAATACTGGATATTAAGTGGCATAGTACACTGAATTTCGACCGACCAAAATTAATTACTACAGATACTCATATTGTTAAAATATGGGATCCTGAGACAGTAAGTATTCTCTCTGTTATACTGTTCTGGTGTTTTTGTTTTCCAAGGGTATCATACATGAGCAAGGTCCCACATTAATTTATTGTCATCTAAACGCACACATTAGAAATCTTTATACCTTGTCATGTGTGTTTGTGTTGTTTTTAACTCTCTGTTGGTCCATATTTTGGAAAGTGATAAGAGTGTTTTTTTATCTTCCCTGTTATACTGTTCTTGCACTTTGAGTATGAGACTTAAGAGAGTATGGTACCATCACCGCTCTTCTGGAATTTTGCATCGCATCTAGGTATATGCACAAGTAATGTTAATGCCTTTATCATTTGTTTTGTATTTTCAAAAACTTAAATTTGTCCATGTTTTGTAAGAAATTATGGTATTACTTTGACCTATGAAGATGTATTATATCATGCCATTGGCATTTCTATTAGCATGATAATAAAAATACTTTTCATATATTGAGGTATGTCTTTGTTCATTGGAACTGTTATATGAATGCACCAGACATGCAAACAGGTTTACATACATATTGACGCATGTCAACATGCATATGATTTTTTATTTCTTTTGGGGATATAAGAAACATATGGATTCATTTTGCCACACATTGGTGCGCAAATGGATTTTCATTGTACAACATAAATGTAACATGTTTTTGATGTGTATAATATATAGCCAGTGATGTTGCAAGTCAATTCTTTGCCTCAATGTCAAAACTCACATCTAACTCTTGAATGATTTTTCTTTCTTGAAGGGAGAAGGAATGACCAGCATTGAACCAACAGCTGGGGCAATCAATGATATCTGTGTGTTCAATGATAGTGGGCTGATGGTACTTGCTTTGGATAGCAGCCAGATACCAGCATATTTCATACCTGCTTTGGGGCCTGTTCCCAAGTGGTGTTCCTCGCTGGAATCTCTAACGGTATGTTTTTTTAAGTTTTATCTTAATTACTCTTTGTTTTATCCTTCTGTTGGGATCTGCAGACGTGGTTCTGGGGTTTACTTTGTGTATATTTTACAGGAAGAGCTTGAGGAGGGTGGACAAACAAGCATATACGACAACTATAAATTTTTAACAAAAGAAGATATTGAGAAATTGAATTTGACAAATCTAATTGGGACCAATCTTCTGCGAGCCTACATGCATGGGTTCTTTATCGACTATCGTTTGTACAAAAAGGTAAAATTGCTGTTCCTTTTCAATTTTTTGTCAAGGATATCATGCTGTTTAGAAACTTAGGAATTAGGATAATTGCGTTGTGTCACCTGCTGGAAGTTTCTGTGTTGTGTGTGTGAATTGTGAAACATCAAATGATGAGAAGTAAATAAAAGTTGAGATGCGGAAATCGCAAATGAGGTCAGAGTTGCTAGAATAAATTTTGGAAAGACAAGTATAATTTTTCTATTGTCTGAACAAATAGTGGTTTCCATGCTCAATGAGGTTATTTTGTTCTGCATCTTCACAGTTTTGCCGCTTAATATTTATGTTGTACATATATTTGCAGGCAAAAGCATTGGCAGATCCTTTTGCATATGAAACTTACATAGAGCAGCGAAAACAAGAGAAGCTGGAGGCTGAGCGTCGCAACCGTATTACGGTCAGTATTTTCATTCCTGTTAAAAGTTTTCTTTATTCGGGTACTTTGAGATATGTAATAACTGATAAAGCTTGGAAGGATAACATAAATCAGAAAAGCAGAGCTTAAGCTTCCTCATTGATATGGCTTATAAATCATTCAGAGTAGGAAGATCTAGATTTGGTTGATTAATTTTATTTTATTTTTCCTGCAGATAAAGAGGAAAATACCCAAGGTTAAGGTTAATCAAGAGCTTGCAGAGAAGATCTTGGAGAATGAAGAAGCTGAAAATGAAAAGAAAGATACCGGTGATAACGAGGGTAAGAAAACTTCGAAGAAGAAGAAGAAAGGTGCACTTGGCACTGAAATATTTAAAGATGATAGATTTGCTCAAATGTTTGAAAATAAGGTATGACTATTTGTTTCCTCTCGCCCTGCTGCTTGCAGCTTTCTGTTTAATTTCTACCTTTTCCCGCTCATTCTCGTAAAAATTACTTTATCATAGGATCTGCCACAAGCTTACTTATAGATTCTTAAGTTCCGGTTCATTGTTTGACGTTTATCCTTCCTGATTCGTATCCAGGACTACGAAATTGATGATCAATCACAAGAGTATCTTGCTTTGCATCCTATGGGTGCCAAGAAGCAACCCTCACTGGTTGAGGAACATTTTGAACCCATCATGGAAAATGATGATCAAAGTTCGAGTGATTCTGATGTTTCCGAAGCATCCCAAGCATCGGAAGATCTGAACGTTAATCCCAAGAGAAAGAAAACGCAAGGTCCAAGGTGAGTTGTTTCTTGTCCATATGACAATCAAGTATTCTATACAGCTTCATTTGCCAAGCCATAACTTTCTGCAATTGCTAATCATCCTTGGAAAAAAATGTACAGAATGTATGAAGTTAAAGATAAACGGCATGCGGAAGCATTCTGGAATAACGTTTCACTCGCAAAGGAAGATTCACTTCCGATAGGAGAAAGAGTGAAAGCGCTCCGAGATGACCAGTTCTCGGGTTTACCGAGTGATGTAAAGTTGGGTCCAGGAGGGTCACGACAGATTTCCTTCATTACTAAGAGTTCAGCCAAATACAAGGAGGACGACGAGGACAAAATCACTCGGCACGAAAAGAGAGGAGTTCAATCGTTAGGGTTGAAGCCAGATCGATCCTCCTTTAGTGGTAGAGGTAGAGGCCGTGGCCGAGGTGGAGGAGGGCGCGGCAGAGGAAGGAGAGGCAGAAGGTGAACATGTCCACACCAAGCATACAAAGCAAAGCCCGTTGCTCATATGATTTATGGCCATCGGTAGAGTTTGCAAGTTTTGTTGTTTCCATTATTGGTTTTAATTTTTGCATATTTTCTTTTTAGTGTTTTAAATTAGAAAATCGAGTAATTTTAGTTAACTTATTTGATTAAAATATTAATGAAAAATCATTTAAATGTTGGTGTGAATTTTTTAAATTCGGCGAAGTATATAATTACCTAGATATTACGCACGTTTAATATTTATGTTTAAATTAGACTTTTTTTTAAAAATTTAAATGAGATATTCTTGTTTAATAATTTGGTTTCTTTATATATTATTAATGTTTTAAAGTAAGATATTTGCATTGTTTTATAAATAATTGCACATATTTTGTAATATTGTATTATGTTTATTTACATTCGAAACTTTATGAGATGGAATTATAAGCTAAATAAAAAATATAAAAGTTTGTAAAGGGATAATTCCATGAGTGATCCTTGAACTATAACAAATCTCCAAATGCGGTAGTGAATACTTGTAATTAACAAAACGTTTATTTTAGCACTAAAGTTTTAAAACTATAAAATTAATATAATTATTTTCTAATTTATACATGATGCGTTACGATGATAACAAGTGATGTCGTATGACATATCATTTTTTTATCATGAGTCTTTCTTAGATATTAATTACAATTATTATTTTAATTTGACATGTCTCACGTATAAAATAGTGTCGGATTATTATATCAATTATTAAAATAATATAAAAGTAAATAATTTTTTATTTAATATCTAAAATGAAAATATTATACATCATCATTTAACGTATATCATTATAAGATACTGTTATGTCTTTTTATTTAATAGAATTATAAAATAATATTTATTAGTTTAGACACGTGATATCTAATTGTATTAACATATTAAATTTTTATATTATCTCGTTATTTTTTCTTAAAATCTTAATATAAATAGCATCGATGTGTATATTAATAAGAAAAAAATTGTTTAGAATCTATTTCGAGACCTAATTCAATCAATACTGAAATGATATTTGTATACTTGGTTAACAAATATCACGTTATATGTACGACATTGAAAATATTGTTAGAATTGAAGGACCATTGATGTTATTATGCCTTTTCTAATACCGAGCTATTTCAAACTTTCTTTTTTACATGAAAATCTAAAAAAAATCTCTCGTCACTCTGTTCTAGAATGACTGTTAGAGAAATTATATTATGAGTAAATCTTATCATATATTTATAAAATTAATTATTAAAAATCGTTTATCTTATCATTTTTTATAATATATTTTTAAGTGAATTTTATTTGAAAAATTATTTTTAAAATAAATTTCATTTTAAAAAAATATAGTATAAAAAAATAATAAAATAAATAATTTTTAGTGGTTGGTGTTATGAATATAGTATATAGTGAGATTTATCATGATATAATATTTTGTGCACTGGATTTTTATTACTTGTTGTAAAATAATAAATAAAAAATCATTACCTTTTGTGTTCATAATTTCCTTTTTTTTCCTTCGGTTTCTTCCTCCATTTCTTACGAGATTCGTACGAATCGGCTCACAAGTCACAGCTTTAGGTCAGTTGAAAAACCTCTGTATTTATTCCAATTTTTATCGGCTATTTTCTTACGATTTTACAAACTTGATTCTCTTTGCATGCAGCCGTGAATCGAAACGAAGTTAATCCCTCAATTGTACTTCTCATGTGCTTTCCCCTTTGTTTTTCTTTTTGTAGTAGCCTTTTTCTAACATTTTAATTGAAAATGATGAAAATTTGTTTATTTTTAAATTAGAATGATGTTGTTTAAGCTTGTAGTGTTGAGTGAAATTATATAACTTTTGAGGCAATTTAATCTCTTGGTTTGCTCGAATCTTGTGTTTCATGTTCAAATAATCATGTTTCTGTTTGCCAAGTTAATTGTTGAAAACTCTTTAATAATGTTGTTTCATTTTGATCACCCTTTAAACTTGTAGCTTTAGATGAAATTAGATAGCTTTGGGGTAATTTAATACTCAAGTTTTTGTATGTGACACCCCCAGATTGAGCAAGAGCTAATAGTTTAGGGATATTAAATTATTTATTATTGAATATATGGCTTTCTGTTTGGTGTCAAATTGTGTACATTTTCAGGTATATAGCAGAATGCAAAGTCAGTCTTTGTTTTCCTAATCTGGGGAAAATAATTTATAATTACTAATTTACTGGTATTTTTATGTTAGGTTAATATCTTACTCCATTTGGAAATTTGGATAAAAGATGTCTACTGGACCGGGTAGAAGGGTTTCGTGTCAAGATATACAGCTGGTAAGATGTTGAACTCGATCCTTACTGTTAACGATCGATCATGTATGATAAACTTATGGTTATGCATTAATTCTGTCGTGTATAGATTTACTCATTATTTGTCGTTATCCTTTTTCGGTTAAGCTTAAATGTCTTGCCAAAGTTATCACTTTATGTCGGGTAGATGGAGTGACGGAGTGAGGTTATTATGTGGATTTTTGCTATATTTTAGATGTATTTGTTTTGTTGGTAATTCAAATTTTTGTGAAATTTTTAATGTTTCTACGAATTTGTAATTTCGAAGCTGCCTATAGCAATGAACTATTTGCTGGAAATAATGTCAAGCTGAAAAATATATGTTTGGTAAGTTAAGAAAGTGTATTTAATAGAAAATTCGGTTTTACAATAAAGCGAAAAGATTCAAAAGATAAAGGAGGAATGGATAAAGGAGAAACGGCACAAACCATATAATATTTGTTCCTGTAGCAAAATTAAGACGAATATCTAATGGGGCATTAGTTTCTACATGGCCTGCTGCTGTTCATCCTTTTTTGTGTGCGTCTCTTAAGGGGCTTCTACCATCTTAGATTCATTTGGCATGTGGGCTCTGAGAGGTTAGTATGATGTCCAAGGGGCTAAAGGTGTTTTTGCTCTTATATGTGTGATTTCAGGTGCAAAACCTCATAGAACGATGTCTTCAACTCTACATGACGCAGAAGGAAGTTGTGGAAACTCTGATGGCTCAGGCCAAAATTGAGCCTGGTTTTACTGAACTTGGTAAATGTTTTTCCAAATATTTTTTTATCATAACATTCATGCACTTTCCTTATTGTTTGTCCTTATGAAATACCCCTATCTGATAGATCTATGTATTATAAATAAAATATTTGAAAATTTATAAGAAAAGATTCACTAAAGCGATGCTCTGGCTTTTCCTTTGAAAAATTCTGTTATAAGGGAAGCTTATAGACCGGACAGTTAGTACACCTAGCTTTAACTTGTTGTCGAGTAAGGATTGCTGTGTTGATCAACAGGTGTATTGTTTCTGATCACGACTTAATCACTTTTCCCCTATAGTTTATGGTTGTTCGATAACAATAGCCTTTCTATTTATTTTGACGAATATCTCATGCTTGTTAGTTTGGCAAAAGCTTGAAGAAGAGAATAGGGGATTCTTCCAGGCTTATTATCTGAGACTGATGGTGAAGCAACAAATAATGGAATTCAACAAGCTGCTTGAGCAACAGGTGCGGTTGATGGATCAGATTCATTCTGCTGGAGTCTCCTCGCTCTCTAATTCTAATGGACCTCAAATGCCACTAAGTAAGTTTTGTTTTTCCCCATTGGACATGTTATTGACATTTTTTGTTTAATTGCTCAAGCATGTTCCAAATTTGTTGATTTAGCACTTTCTTAGTATACCTATTATTTAGTTGGAATTTGATATGTTAGACAATCATTTTACATTTTATGGACCTTGTTTTGGTCTATTAACTTCCCCAATCTTCTTGTCTTCCATTTTCATTGATTTTTGTGCTTGTAGCAATCTGCTGTTGATAGATTACCAGGGGTGGCAGTTGGTATAAGCTATTACTATTACTAATTATTGCATTTTCAGTTGCTGACAATCTGCAAACCAAGCTTTTTTTTTCTATTTCAATTTTTTGCAACTGATTTAGCTTTCTCTTATAGTGACCCAGAACTCATCCTGCTATGCCCCAGAGAATGCAGGGCCAGCTCTGAAGCAGGAGGACATGCACCATCCCATTGGATCTAGTTTGCCTAATGTATTCACTAGTGTTAGTTCGGCATTACATGCTGGGATTCATGCTCCTATTGATCTGCCTACCCGTGCCAGCAGGATTGATGCCCAGCCAGGCATGCTTTCAACTCAGAATTCAAACATGGGTTTGATGCAAGGAATGAATGGCAAAATGGTAAAACCAGAAGCTGGTTATTCGGCCAGTTCTGCTTACATGTTTGGGGCTGAGGGGATTGTTCTGGAGGCACGCCCAACAATTGGGGATACATCTTTCAGTACTGTAGAATCAAGCACTCAACCGCTGAATGAACCTCTTCTGGAAGCTGGCATTTCTTCATTTGGATTTTTAGGCCAGATCCCCCGTAATTTCAGTCTTTCAGATCTCACAGCTGATTTTTCTCAGAGTTCAGGTCTCTTTCTCTTCGACAGATTTTTTCAGCACATGCATGTTCGTTATGCCACATATATTTGTCTGCATGCATGTATTTGTGCATCCATATCTTAGTTGCTAGTTTAGTTTGAAAATTATGTCCTGTGCACAGGCATTTATTTGGCCTAGTTAGCATTAGATAATTTCATTTATGAAAATCATAACATTTTAAGAATAACCTCTTAATGATATCATATAAATTTATTTATTATCTACGTGATCCAAAAAAAGAAATCTCTTTATACTTTATTTTAGACTAACCTCATTATAATTTCAGATATATTGGAGAGTTACCCCCGCTCACCTTTTTTAGCAACTGATAATGAAACTTTCCTGGATTCTTGTGAAAGAGAGCATCAAGGTGAACCTCGTTTCTCCTGTCTCCCCATTGAAAGATTTATATATTGACTTTTGTTGGTTCTGATTTATGAAGAGCGTGACATTTGTCTTTGGCTTGTAGGAGACAACAGGTTGGATACCATATCAGAGGGATTGAGTTTTGAAGGTTTTAGAAAAAAATAGCTCTACAGCATTAAAGGTAATGCTTTACAATTATTTGCTTTATGTTCTCATTATCTGCTTTGCTAGCAACTATTTTGGGATTTACCGGCCTATTATTTTGAGAAGTTTCCGCAGCTGCTATGATTCTTTACTGCCACTTTTATGTGTTTTCCTATTTCCATTTCTTTCATCGATAGATTTTTCGGTTATGTAGTGTTCACTTGATCTTTGATTCAAGCCATGAATATTTTTAGTTAAATGTTTCTTCCGGTGGAGAAATACACTCACAGTTCCATACCGTGCAACGATTTACTGCAGGTACAACCGGCTCTCTCCTATGCAATAAAAAGGTTTTTGTACATATCATCTTAGAAATCAACAACTTAGCTGCTTTGCTTGATGGATAGAAAGAAGTTAACTGACATCATCAGTATTAGCATGGTTCGGAGAGGGGGAAACGAGTTCAAAAATCAATTCAAATGAAACATACAGTTTTTCTTTCGGTGTCGATGGGAGTCCGTTGAAGCGACTGCTTTGCCTTGGAATTTATTGTCACTTTAGTGTGTCATTTGCCTTTGTTTGGTTTTATGAAACAGGTACTTTTGTTTATAACTTGTGGCGTTTCATTTGGAATGAAGGATTGTGGAAGACTATAATGTTTATGTTCTTTAGAATTTTCCAAATTGGTCTGTGTTGTTTATTTGAAGTTGTGAATCAATGTGCAGAAACCAGAGATGTAAGACGGTTTTATAATCTGGGTTTAGATTTGTTTTGCTGGTTTAGCGATATCGCATTTTTTAAGATCACTATAGATGGAATTTTTGTGTCGAATATTGATTTTTTAAATCGCTACAGTTGGTATTTGTCAACATATGACTCTAGTCCCTGTGCTTCGATCAAGTTCGAGATTCGATTCTGCATCGAGGTTGTTTACATTCTCGATTCTGACTGATACACCGGCAAAGTCTCCGGTTGCATTGAGGTCATTTACTCATACTTCATTCTGTTCGATATACTAACAAGATCTTTAGTTAGGCCTCGAGCCTCGCCGGTTGCAATGGGGTTAGGCCTCGAGCCTCGCCGGTTGCAATGGGGTACCAAGCTTATGAGTTATAACCCTAAACATTATAAAATTAAGTTGTAATTATATATTTGGTACTTCACTTTTATTTATTTTTTTGTTTTGGTATCTTACTTGTTTTTTTATAAAATAATATTCAACGTTATATTTTATTTTGATATTCACTGTTAAAAAATCTACGATAAATTGATTAGGAGAAAGAAAATTATGTGATAAGCTGTCATATTTTCTTCTTCTCTTAATCAACATACCATGTATGTTTTTCTTTCTCCTATTCAGTATATTAATGATCTTTTAACAGTGGGTACCAAAATTAAAATTTATATTGTTAATTTTTCCTAATTAATATATTATTGAGTTTTTAATATCGGATACTAAAATAAAAATTTATATTGTTAATGTTTAGCAGTGGAGTATCAAAATAAAAATAAAACATAACATTATATATTATTTTATAAAAAATAAATACTAAAATAAATAAATAAATAAATAAATTATTAAACATATAATTATCAATTACAATCATAAATTCATAATCATAATCAAAAATTGAATATCCATCATCACAAAAGGGTTGACAAATTCAATATCCCCCCCCACCCCACCCACCCAAAAAAAATGCAATTATGTGGGTGGAAAGCTAAAAGATCAAATTGAACTAAAAAAAATTCAGTATCAAAGTGATAACAAGATACAATTTTAGGGGTTAAATGGTAAAGAAGATATAATACTTTTATTTAATAATTTTCACAATTAAGATATTTATCCACCAAAGTGTTTCATTTCATTCTAGAGTCATTAATTTTAATTTCTTGTACAAAAATAAAACTTGATGTAACATCTATAAGGTTCAACTGAAAAGTTTAGAACTTTATAGTTCATATTAAAACCATTTCATAATCAAAGGACTTATTTTGAATTAACCCATTCATTTTTAACCTAACCTTTTTCCCTAAGATCCCTCGCAGCATTCTGTTATCATCTTCCAAACGCGAGCGAGCCGACTCTTTCCCTTTGTTTCACTCTCTCTCCCAGATCATCGGTTCTTTTGTTCTCTGATTTTAGGTAAAGCAGAGCAAATAAATCAATCTCATGATTTAGGGTTTCTTTTCCATTTCTAAAAAGAAAATATTTTTAAAACAAATCTATTTTTATCCCTATGTTCTAAACATTTTTTCCTTTGGATTTTTCCTCTGTTTTGGCAGCAATCATGGCGGACGATGAAGTGAAGGATGAGATTCCGGAAGTAAGTCCCCATTTTTAAGCTTTCTCCTCCTTTTTTCCCTGTAATTCATTTGTAAAAGAAGATTACACTGATTCGATTTGAGATAGATTCGCATATACTAATCTATTTATTTATTTTAATTAACGTCTTTGCTTCAGCTTACATCATTTGATCCTACTAAAAAGAAGAAGAAGAAAAAGGTTGTGATTCAGGACACTGCTGATGATCCTGTGGATAAGTTAGCCGAGAAAACTGAATCCTTATCTGGTATTTCCCCCAAATTTTTCATATCTCTGTGTGTGTATAATAGATAGAAATAAAAATACAATATAATTGCTACAAGAGATAAAGGGTAAAAGGCAAATTGTGGAGGTATGAACCTGTTGGATTCATAGTAAATGTGCTATGTTTTGTTAGGATACTTATTGTTTATTTTTCTCTACTTACAGTTTCTGAAGGGCTTGACTTCAGCAACATGAAAAAGAAGAAGAAAAAACAAGTAAGTTTTATGGCTTTAAATTAATAGATATGTTATTTTTTTCTGGTTAACTGAAATAATGGATCGTCCGATATTGCAGGTAGAGACCAGCACATTCGAGGAGGAAAGTGGGGATGCTGGAGATGATTTGGATGGTAAAATTTTCTTTCATTAAATTAGTGTTTTGTGAAACAGATGCAGGTCTTGCGTGTAATATGTAATAAATTTTTTGTTATGTTGTTTTTTCTATTTGATTAGGTCATATCGATGGGGATGAAGAAGGTGAAGGTATTCCCTTGCGACAACGCTATCCCTGGGAAGAAAGTGACCGTGATTACTTATATGAGGAGGTATAGTGTGTATCCCAGTACTTGTTGATATTGCATGCTTTAGCTTGTTAGTCATTGATTGGATATTCATGGACTTATCATAGTAGGAAATGTACTTGTTGGAATGTTAAATTTCAAATGAGGTTTTGGAATTTTCACCATTCACAATGATCCATTTTGGAGGATGCATTTATGTTTCTCTAAGACTACTGATTGAATGGCTATCTTTGTGTCTTCATGACTCTGGAGAGTTTGTTCTTGATTTTATTTGGCTTGAAGGGGTGGGTAATTGGTGGCTACTAGAGCTCGAAAGGATTAGCTATTCACTTTTAACAGCCTCTTTCATATGTTGTACCATTGATTTAACGTTCATTTGATGGGATGACTGCAGCTTCTTGGTCGCGTGTTCAACATTCTCAAGGAGAACAACCCTGAGCTTGCCGGAGATAGGCGTAGAACTGTTATGAGGCCTCCACAAGTTCTTCGTGAAGGAACCAAGAAGACTGTATTTGTAAATTTCATGGATCTATGCAAGACGTATGTCACTGGCCCTTTTTCTATATTTTGTCCTCTTATTCATATATGTATATGCACACATAGTATTGGAGTTCTTTGACAAAGTATCTTGACTTTTGATGTGTCATTACACAATATCCTTTCTAACAAATTCTTGCCTGTTAAATCTTTTAGAATGCATCGACAACCTGACCATGTCATGGCCTTCTTGCTTGCTGAGTTGGGGACAAGTGGATCACTTGATGGGCAGCAAAGGTTGGTTGTGAAGGGAAGGTTTGCACCCAAAAATTTTGAAGGGATCCTAAGGCGGTACATCAGTAAGTGCCCTATTTTTGTCATTATAACTGATATTGAGATGAAAAAAATGTACACTTGAAGCCAATTATACTCTGACTGACTTTGGGAAACTTGATTTCCCTTTGCAGATGAGTATGTTATTTGCCTTGGATGCAAAAGTCCGGATACAATTCTCTCAAAGGAGAATCGTCTCTTCTTTCTCAGATGTGAAAAGGTAACAATGTGGCATTCTTCTCTGAATCCCTTTCATCCTTCTTTACCTATTGTCTATTATTTTTTTGTTGATTCCAATGGTCATGCGTATTGGTTAAGTATGACAAACCAACTTGGTCTATATAGCTTTGTATTCAGTGATGTAACTAGTAATAAATCTTGTGGTTTTAGAGGCTTATGATGATTGAAATTGCCTACATTGTCGGATTTTCACTCTGATATCAAAACAACAAATCTGACTTCTAGAGTTTGTGTTCACTTGTGTTCACATGTAATGGGTTTTCAAATATAATTATATCACAAGGTTTTCTAAAGGGGGCTTATGATGTTCGGCAACTACCTACATTGTCATATGGTTTTGTGAATGAGAAAATTATACTTCTGAAGCCCCTTTCAAGACTTTCTAATTTTACTTCGATTTTGTGTTTATTCCAATGAAGTTCTGATTTTACCCCCTTTTCCCGTCTCACTGCCTAGTGTTTCCTAAATAGTCTTGATCTCGATCATTCTTTTGTTTTGTAGTGTGGTTCTGGACGATCAGTTGCTCCAATTAAAGCTGGTTTCGTTGCTCGTGTTGGTCGTAGAAATGCTGGCACTTAGACTACTTGATTTGGCCAAAAATGATATTTGGAGCCGAGTAATTTAGTAACACCGGTTATCTACTCGCAATGTCAATGAGATTTTGAATGCTACTAAAAGAATGAATGTGTTTTGTGACTTTGATATTTCTATTATCTTTAAATGACTAGTATAACTTTTTCATTTTTTGTTAATGTTTGGTAATTACAAGTTCCTACTGAATTTCAAACTAAATAAACCAGGATTCATGCCTTAGTTCCACCGTTCCTGGCCATATCATGCTCCTTTCTCCTTGGTGCATATTTTAAGTTCTGGTTTAGCCAACTTCTTACCCTGATGCTTACTTTCAGTTCTGGTTTAGCCAACTTCTTACCCTGTTCACAACCAATGTGAAGAGAAAATGAATTTTATCTAATAAGAGTTCACGATAATAATAATAATAATAGCCAGGAAAATTCTGAAAGAAAAGGGTTCCTTGTTAATTATGTTCCTAAAATGACCCTTCACGGAATAGTCAGATAAGGCATGTTCATAAGTAACACATCTGCAACAAAGATGAACCATTTTGTAAGTGAAATCGTTCTTCATCATTTTCAAGCTTCATCACATCATTTCACAATATAAACCATATTTTTCAACCCTCAGGTCCCACTAGCTGAACCAGTCCAATGATCAATCTATTTGGATTCAAGATGTCCAAATGGTGAGGTTCCAAAGTGAGAATCAAAGTCATTTCGTTGATCAACAATCAGTACAAAATTGTTCAAACATTCTAGTAATGAATCAAAGCTTTTCTTGAGAGAATTATTTGTCCCAGCACAAAGTTTGCTAATGAGTCTAGACAATAATACTCCCGGAAGACTACGAAGCTTTATGAACTCCACAATTAGTAATATTGAAGAATTCACTCTTCAAAAATTGATTTTTCATTGAGCATGGCAAGAAAACCTCCATCAGCATCAAGAGGACAATAGAGCGGGACGAAAACAGATATTACTAAATTCATCACCGGTTCACAGTTGACATGCTTCGACTCCTCGCTCAAAGTGAAATGATCTGACAAGAGATGAACAATCTCTGGGATTACTACACGATGGTTAATATAAAACAACCCCATAACCAATAGCTTTAATCCAGTGAAGGGATCAAGTTTTGTCAATCCATGTTTTTACCTTCAAACACTAATTTATTCTTCTCAAGCCATGGAACTTCAATCAAGGCAGACAAAAATAGGAGGGGCAGCAGTCACATCAACTAGTTTTCTGCTACCATACTCTGCTACATTGATGATAGAAGATGTTTCAATAGGAAATCAAGTGATTAATATATAAAGTCATAAATTGTTGAAGGTCAAAGATATATTAAGCGAGACACGAAGGAAATCAGAACTATAAGTATTCCTGCACTTTTGAACCTAAGATGAAGAAAGCATTAGCAAAGAAGCTATCTTATTGAAGCTAAGAATAACCATCTGCATTACACGTATATATGTGCTTACTTGATTCAGGTCATTAGGAGTTCGAAGTTGAAGAATTTCCCGGATCATTTATAGAATTTTCCATTTCCTTGGGCGTTAGAAGTTCAAGGCTTGCTTTGATCTTCATTAGAATTCCCACATTCCTCGATCATGACATTCTGTTACGATCACAAGGTGAATAGAAGAATGAAATATATATTTTTAATGTTATCATGTACACTCATAGATTTATATTAGATGCAATGAACATGTATAAGTTCATACCCTACCTATGAGATACTATAACTTTGTAAAATACTGAACTATAATGAAATTTGAAAACATACCTTTTCTCTAAATAGTTGTTGTATGGTGCTATCAAGGCTGCCTTCCCAACGCCCTTCTTCTTCCCAGTAGTGCAATTGTACTTTGTGCAACAATGGTGTGTTTGAGTCTCCTCTTGAGAACATCTTCATGTTTGGGCAATTATCTATAACTAGAATTTCCAAGGAAGGTAATCCAAATGTATAATTCTCTGATGAGCAGAAGCTTTCTAGCTTCGGTAGGAATTCGAGATGCAAACGGTTGAGTTGGGGGAAACTGATTTCATCACCATCATCCCCACCTTGTATTATTTCTTCTATATTTTTGCAACTGGATATACTCATTTCTTTGAGTTGTACTAGACTTTTGGCTGTGGAATGTGTGATTAAATTTATGAGTCCTTCACAATACAGTACTTCTAATGTTACCAGATTTCGGAAAGATACCAAGAATGGAACTACATTAAATTTTAACCGGGAGCAACTGTCCACATGCAAAATCCTTAGATTTTGGAATCCTTCCTTTTCCTTCCATAGAAACATCAATTCATCAAGAGATCGCAGCCGTAATTCAGTTATCTGAGAGAGTAGGAGTGATGCAGGCTTTTCCTCACCACCTTCTTCACTTTGGAACATCATTTCTTTAAAACGACAATCATGTATTTCAAGTGTTTGGACATTGGGTAAGGATAATAACTGGAACAAGTAAGATGGCAATACGGTCTCCAGGTACACCTGAATTTTGATGACTTGTAGGTTGGGAAAGTAGCAAGACAGGAGTTGCTGTTGTTGTCTGCCTTCACAATGCCACAGGATCTCTTTGATTCCAGGATTGTATTCCAAAGTGAGTTGATGTAGCTTTGGAAATGTAGACTGCACAATTCCCCATTGTTTGTTAACAACACAGAGGACCCATTGCATATTTGCATTGTCAAAAATGGAAAGAATCAAGGCAAAAACTAGACCAAATAACTAAATAGTTCCGAATTTTAGATGATACCTCATTCACCCAAAAGAGGGGCTTATGACCAGGGTTCCCACTTGTTTCTTGAGAAGCAAACAGTATTTCCACTTTGGGACATTCACCCACTTCCAGCTCCTTCAATGATGACAAATTTATAGTATGCATTTTATGAAGGCCTCCACCTTGGGATTCAGATTCGAATATTATTGTTTCTAGTGATACACAATCCGATATTTGCAGACTGTTAAGCCTTTGAAGTCTTGTTAACATACTCAATGGAAAAACATTCAATAACTTAGGACAAATAATCAGAGAAATAGAAGTTAGTCTAGAAAATGAATGTTCAACAAGTAGGTCAGGCCATAGCCTTTCCAAGTTGTCCATGCCTATAATGGACAGTTCTTCTAGCACAGGAAGTATCACCTACAAGCAAAATTTACCTGAATGTGTCAGTAATTATTTATCATAAAAAAAATGAGGTTAAAAATGTTGGTTGATGAGTAAATATAGTGTATACATATTCATGAATACTTAAACCATACCTTTTCATTGAACAGATAATGTGGCTGCACTACTCTGCTCTTTCCATGGTCAAAAGTGAATGTGTTCAAATTAGGACATCCATATATATTTAAACGCCTTAGCGAAGAAAATTCGATCGAATTAATTCCACAGCAAAATCTATTGAATCTGGGAAGGTCATCAAGTTTCAGAAACTCAAGTTTAGGAAACACACTTATGTTGTTGCAACTCATTTCTTCTTCTGTTGCTGCTAATATCATCCCTTCTATTATCTCTTGCATTTCAGGGCATTCAGAAACAACAAGTTTTCTCAGATGCACAAAGCAAGTAACCATAGATGAAGTAAATACATACTTCAACTTCTGGCATCCTTTTACTTTCAAAATTGTTAAACATTGCACACTGGAAGGCACAAATGGAAGTTGATCATCCATATACCATATTTTCTCGATGTTGCTCATTGAATACAAGTACAACTTCTCCAAGGCAGGGCATGAAACCTGCAAATGTATAAAAGCCATGTCTCATATCATCATTAGCAACATTTTTAACCGTCAACAACTATATAATTCTCGGTTGTGGAACATAAATGGGCGACGAAAAGATAAATAAAAATACCTTTTTATCAAAAAGCCATGTTGAGGATTGAAGTGTGTATTCTGAGTACCACAAGCCTTTGAATCTATTCAGTTTATCCAACTTCAAGATGCGTAATTTATTAAACTCCAAAATGTCATTCTCACCAATCTCTTCCTTTTCTACTATTAGCTCTCTCATGGTGTTGCAATCGAATACTTCAAGTTCTTCAAGTTGGCGAAGTCTTTTGGCTATGGAGAATAAGAACAAATTCTTCAACATATTACAGTTTTTCACTTTTATGAATCTTAGTTGCCCAAAAGATTCAACATTTGGGTGGTAAAGCATTTCCCCAACATCTTTCAATCCATCTAGATGTAGACTCTGAGTTGTTCCCAACAATAGTTTAATCCCATCGAACAAATGAATACTTTTATTCATCTTGAGCTTCAACATTCTTGATGTTTCCATCCCTCTGTCATAATATGAATCCCACTTCTCTTCTCCAATGGAAATCTTGTATCTTTCCATCTTTCCGAAAAACAAGTTATTTTTTGGTATAGCTTCCACATCAGGAATATGTACTTCCAAAGTGGTTAGACGAGACAAATGTTGCAGCTCAACAAGACTAGCATTCCTTCTTGAATTCTCAGTTCCCTCGACTTCCCATTTGTCAAAGCTACCATATAGGTACAGTTCTTCTAATCTGGATAATTTTGATAACACATTTGGTGATATCACTTTAAGATAGCAACAGTTATTCAAGTCTAGTAATTTTAGCCTGGTCAACTGTCCTATCTCTTTCGGTAGCATTTCCATTGTAGATCCACGGAGGTCAAGGATTTCTAAATTTTCCAACTCTCCTAGGATGACTAGATCTTTTAAATCACAATGCATCAATCGCAATGTACAAAGAGATTTCAAGGAACCAAGGGAGGAAGGCAAGGATGTAAAATTTATTCTGGCAAATTCCAAAACTTTGAGCCTTTGCATCCTCTTAAAAAAGATTTTTGAAATTTTCAAAGACGAATAATCCATACCAACTGAGAGATAGTTAAGGTTTGGATATTCTAATTCATGATTAGGAAGCTCACTAATCTCAATATTTTGTAAGCTTATCAGCTGGCTTTTTTTCATTTTCACTTCTTCTGGCCACTCTTTGAATAAAGCTAGCCACTGTAGATCCCTTGAAGCTATGGATTGGGCAACATCACGAACAACATCATGCATATCAAAATGAGTTGGTTGAGAACCTTCGAGTAACAAACAAGAGGTCTTCAGGCTGTTTACCAATGTCAATACTCTATCTCGACTCTCTTCCATGGTGTTAACATCATGGATATAACCCAAACCAACAACATATCTCAACAAATCCTCCACGGCAGCATTGTGACCCATTATGCTACAGAGTAAAAAGATTGGCCCAAGTTCCTCACCTTCTAGAAACTTATAGCTCAACTCTATAGCCATATATGCATCCGCTGGTATGCCTTTGAAGTTTCTTTCGGAGGGATTACTTAGTTGTCGCAAAACATCCTTCCATTCAAACGAATCTTGTTTATACTTTAAAGCCTTCGCAATTGTTGCGATAGCAATCGGCAGTCCTGCACATCTTTTGGCAACCTCAACCGCTATAGATTGTAAGTCTGGTCTTTCAACAACATGACCAGCCATTTTCGTGAACAGGGTCCAAGCTTCATCTTCTTTCAATGTTTCAATTGAAATATTTGGAAGGGAATCCATCCTTTTTAACACATCAAGCCTCCTGGACGTCATCAATATCTTGCATCCCTTGTGTTGTTCTGCTGAAGGAATTCCAAGTGTGTCCACTTCCTGTTTCTCCCAAATATCATCCAAGATGACAAGAACCTTCTTGGCTTTCTTCAGTCGATCACATAGCCTGGCTGCTCGCATAACAACGCTTGGGTCCTTGTCTAGTTCCAGTCCTAACTGATTGGCAATCTCATTTTGAATATTTATTGCCTTAGGCGATTGTGTTACAGCTACGAAGATCACCTCATCGAATTTCTCCTTGGCTCGTCCGGCGACCTCTTTGACAAGTGTGGTTTTCCCCACACCTCCCATCCCGTACACTCCAATTATACTGACAGTATCGTCTTCCAGTGCCTCCATGACCCCGTCAAAAGCAATGCTTCTTGATTCGAAGGCCTCGTACTCTTTGACAGGTCTGATAATATCTATCCCTTTCGGACGAGAAGGGTAGGAAACTCCATCAAAGTTATCCTTTTGAGTCAAGAGTTGAGCTATGGCATTGGCCTCCTTGTCCGCTTTCTTGCTAAGCTGGTAACTTGACTTGAAATCAGGGCAAAATCCAGCAAAACACCTCTTGGTCGCTTTCTCTTCATCCTCCTGCAATTGTGTTGCATCCCCCTCGGAGATCTTCACATTGGCCACTGTCAACCACCTTTGAACATCATCAAAAATCACTTCCCCCTTCCTGTTAGCCGAGTCAACAGATTGTTGCACCCTTTCTGTTGCATCCTTCAGCTCTTGAACTTTACTCCGGAGTTTCATAAACTTGGTCCTTGGCTTGAATAAGTAACTAAGCTGTAGTACAGCAGGATCAACAGTGTGCTCAGCAGCTTTGGCAGCAAGAGATCCAACAATGGAAATGATAACCTCCATTTTTTCCCTTGAGAAACATATAATGAAGCAGAAGAAACTATAGAACAGCCGGGAAGTAAACCCTTAGAAACAAAACAGTCGCTGCAGGAGAAAAAACAAGAACATATTGAATAAGGAAACACATAACGTAATCATAGTATTAAATTATAGTTACAGTCACAGTTGTGATTGCAACGTTAATTCTATGATCATAATCATAATCAAAGATGAAAATACTATGGAAGCAGCAGTGAGTTGAAGACAGCATACCTCCTCCTCCTCCTCTTGTTTTAGATAAGCTTGATTTGTTGTTGTGAGAAACAAAAACAAAAAAAAGTGAGATTGCAACAGAGCCTTGAAACACAGAGCAATGAAGTTGGAAAGTGATGCACTGCTTCCCTCAATTATATCATCTAAACGCACCTTTAGAAAAGTAAAAAAAATTAAACATTTAAATTATTCATAATATAATAATGACGTAAAAAATATTCTGAATTTCTTTGTTCTAATAATTTCACCACCACACAGGATGTCATCGTCCAACTCATAGAGTCAGCAGGCAGTGTGGGCACGCAGCTTTAAGCATCCCTTGAATTTTTCAGTTTTGAGGACAACGTGTCTTTGCTTTTATTATTCCGCAAAACCACTTGGACATGGTGGTTTGGTTGGTGAAACGAGTCTTTCTCAGTTTAAATATATAGAAGAATAAATTATAATTGAATCAAGGTAATGAAAAACCAAATTTATAATCTAGATTTTTTAAAATAAAAAATCATATATATTTTTTTATTCAACTGTACAATGATTATAGTAATATTTATTTTATAGTGTATACTCTCAAACATTGTACATTGATCACTTAATCATCATGCTAACACTACTAGTACTCGAACCCGTGACCTCTCAAAACAATAATTGTTCCTTTAACCACTAAAACTAAATGGCTCATACTCTAAAAAATGATACTATATAAATAAGATATGAATTTATTATGTTAAACGAATATTATTAACGATAAATATCATTGAACACTGTTAAGTTAACGAAGTTGCCTATCTAAAACACTTCAATCATCTTCAACACTTATCCAAAAGGAAATCCATTCTCAATTTGCCCTCTTTTTTCGACAACATAATTGTTTGACAAAAATCATCTAAAAAGTTATTAATTTTGCATCCACCAATATGAAGTTGAAAATGAGTAGGAATTACATCAACAACGTACACATATTATTTATTGTGTAATTTTTAATATTCTATTTTAAAATAATAAATTTAAAATTTAGGGTTAAGGTTAATGATTGTGGTTAAGATTTAAAAAATAAAGGATAGAGTATAGGTTTATGATGTAAAAATTAAGATTAATATTTAAAATCAAAATTTTAAGTATTTATTAGTGGAGGCGTAAAACGAGATATGACTAGGGGAGAAATAATTTTTGTTCCACTAACATTTTCAAATTATAACATTTCTTTATGTATAATACATATCTATTTATAGTATATATTCGAGATTTATAACTCTTTATCCAAACAATATCTTATTATAACTCAAATTCTTTTCTTAAAAGAACAATACGCCTTACTATTGCACCCACACCTTTGTTAATATGGTAAGACTTCTTTTGGTCCTCTATACAGTAAATAAGATTAGTGTAATTCTGATTATTTTCACCCTATGGAATAATGATACTGACATTATAGACACTTTTTATCTGTGTTTATTTTTCTTTGAAAACTTTCCATTTTCATCATCATTTTTGGATATTTCTGCATGTTTCCTTGATTGCCTTTTTCTTTTAAAATATGTAAATGAATACTATGCTAGTAATGATTATCTAAGAAGAATTGCTTTACAAGATTTAAGAGTTTCACTTGAGCTTTTCAATGGCTAACAATGAGAAACTATTCAATTGTCCACAAGCTCTACATTGAATATTCACCATTAAAATGGCTTTCGGTGTATGTTAAAGCAGCATGCACTGTTTGCAGTTACATGAAGCAATATCTGCAGCAGCTCAACCAAAATAACATCGGCCCTTTTGAACAGGCAATCGTTGCAACATTAGCAGAAACTTTTTTTCATTTGTTGTACAACTGCTTTCGATCCCTCGAAAGCATTCTGAACCTCCATAGCCATCTTTCTTGATTGAAGTTCAGCAGTAGTAGTTGTATTCATAACACCGAGAGGACCCGAAAACAAAAGACCTGTCTGCATTGAATACAGAGAACCTGAAATACGAAAACAGATGAATCATCTCATTGGCTCATATAAGATAATCCATCACCAATAACTTTAATCAATGTATTTACCTTCAAACACTGATTCATTCTTCGGAAGCCATTAAACTTTAATCCAGGCAGAGAAAAATAAAGGGGCAGCAGCAGCATTCGCATCGACTAACCCTCTTAGTTTTCTGATACCCTACGCTGTTACATTGATGATAGAAAATGTTTCAATATGTGATCATAAGGTATAAGTGAAGCAATCTTCAATAACCTACAAAACTTACATTAATCGAGTGATTAATACAAGTAATATGTACCTCGGTTTGCAAAGATACTCCAAGTGAGACATGAAGGAAACAAGAATTATAAGTACCCGTGCACTTTGAACCTAAGATGAAAAAAGAATTATCAAATAACCTATCTTATTGAAGCTAAGAATAACCATCCACATTATACGTATATATGTGCTTACTTGATTTAAGTCATTTGAAGTTAGAAGCTGAAGAACTGCCTTCATCTTTTATGGAATTTTGCACTTCCTCTATGAGGTTCTACACATTTAATAATCATTCAGAGAAATTAATATTATTTACAACCGAGAAAAGAGGACTAATAAATTAAAATGAATTTAGACTTACTTGGGTGTTAGAAGTTGATGGTTTGCTTTGCTCTTCTTTAGAATTTTCACATTCCTCGATCATGACATTCTGTTATGATCACCAGGTGAATAGAAGAATGGCATAATTTTTATGTTATCGTGTACACTCATAGATTTATATGAGATGCAAAGCATAAAACATACCTTTTCTCTAAATAGCTGTTGTATGGTGCTATAAAGGCTGCCTTCCCAAAGCTCTTTATTTTCCCACTCATCTATTCGTACTTCGAACAATAACGGAGTATTCGAGTCTCCTCGAGAGAACATCTCCATCTTTGGGCAATCAAATAGAAGTAGAGTTTCCAAGGATGGGAATCTAAAGGTATAATTCCCTGATGAGCAGAAGCTTCCCAGCTTTGGTAGATATCCAAGTTCCAAACGGTTGAGTTGGGGAAAACTGATTTCATCACAGTCATCATTCCCACCTTGTATGATTTCTTCTATATTTTGGCAATGCCGTATACTCATTTCTTTGAGCTGCACTAGACTTTTGGCTGTGGAATGTGTAATTAATTTTATGATTCCATCACATTCATCTACTTTCAAAGTCACCAAATTTCGGAAAGATACCGAGTATGGAACTAGAATTTGTAAGGATGGGAATCCAAAGCTATAATTCCCTGATGAGCAGAAGCTTTCTAGTTTTGGTAGATCTTCAAGTTCCAAACGGTTGAACTGGGGGAAACTGATTACATCATCATCACCATCCCTGCCTTCTATTATCTCTTCTATCTTTTTGCAATGCCGTATACTCATTTCTTTGAGCTGCACTAAACTTTTGGCTGTGGAATTTGCAATTAATTTTATGATTTCATAACACCACCATACTTCCAAAGTTACCAAATTTCGGAAAGATACCAAGGATGGAACTATATTAACTTTTAACTGGGAACAGCTTTGCACATGCAAAATCCTTAGATTCGGGAATCCTTCCTTTTCCTTCCATAGATTCATCAATTCGGAAACATTATCCAGCCTTAATTCAGTTATCTGAGAGAGTAGCAGCGATGCAGGCTTTTTCCTACCACCTTCTTCACTTTGGAATATCATCTCTTTAAAACAAGAATAGCCTATTTCAAGTGTTCGAAGATTGGGAAATGATAATAAGTAAGATGGCAATACGATTACATGCTCAAGTTTGACGACTTCTAGGTTGCGAAAGTAGCGAGATAGGAGTTGTTGTTGTTGGCCATAGCAATCCCATATGATCTCTTTGATAAGGGCATTTCCTCCAAAACCCAAAGTCAGTTGATGCAGATTTGGAAACGTAGACTGCACAAATTCTCATTGTTTGTTAGCAACACAGAGGATGCATTGTTGAAAAATGAAAGAGTCTAATACTAAAAAAGTAACTCATAGGGTAAAGAGAAGATCAAATAAAATAAATAAATAGTATGGGCATTAGGATGATACCTCATTCACCCAAAAGAGGGGCTGTTGACTACTCTTCCCACCTGTTTCTTGAGAAGCAAACAGAATCTCCACTTTCTCACATCCACTCACTCTCATCTCCTTCAATGAAGGCCAACTTATAGCAGGCATTTTATGGTGGACACTCGTTAGATTTGGCAAGGCATATAGATCCAAGGATGTTAGGCTTGGAAATTCAAAAGTAATAACGTCCGATTGCACTAGTTGCGGAGAAAGTGATTGCATAGAACTACTACTTCCTCCTTGGGATTGGGATCCAAATACTATTTCTTCAAGTGATAAACAGTATTCTATGCTCAGGCTGTCAAGCCTTCTAAGTCTTGTCAACATACTCAAGGGAAAAACATTTACTAGCTTAGGACATTTAGTCAAAACAATGGAAGTTAGTTTGGAAAAGGAATGTTGAGCAAGTTGGTTAGGCCATAGCCTCTCCAAGTTGTCCATGCTGTAAATAGTCAATTCCTCTAGCACGGGAAGTATCACCTACACGCACACAAGCATAGTTTATTCGCAATAGATTGATGGATTAAAACAAATTCAACTAAGAGTGAATATTTTCTCATAATATATTCTTTAACCTTCAATATTCTTCCAATCATATAAGCAAAAAAGTTAATATTCATGAATGTTACAAAATAATTAAAAAAAACATACCCTTTCATTGAAGAGATAATATGCCATGGTTCTCTGATCAGATGAGACGTTGGTTCTGCTCTTTCCAATATCAAAAGAGAGTGTGTTCAAATAAGGACATTCCAATATAATTAAATGCCTTAGCAAGGGAAATTCAATCGGATTAATCACATAGCAAAATATTTTAAGTTGGGTAAGCTCATCAAGCTTCAGAGAGTCAAGTTTGGGAAACACCCTTATGCTGCTGCTAATCCCTTCTTCTTCTGTCGCTAATATCCCTTCTATTACCCCTTCCATTTCATCACATTCAGAAACAACAAGTGTTTTCAGTTGAACAAAGCTTTTAACCATGGATGAAGAAAATACATACTTCAACTTATGGCATTTGTTCACTTCCAACCGTGTTAAAGTTTGAACACTGAAAGACATTAATGGAAGTTGATCATCAATATGCCATATTTTGTCGATGCCACCAACTGAATCCAAGTACAACTCCTCCAAGGCAGGACACAAAACCTGCAAGTAAAACCCATGTTTCATATCAGATCATTAACAATTCTTTCTAAATTATCATTCAGGCTTATATAATAATGATTGTGGTATCAAGTATCAACATCTTTATAGTTCTCGTTCAGAAAAAGTATTACATATTGCTGTCCATAAAAGTACGGATGTAAAAAGAAGATAAATATAAATACCTTTTTATCCAAAAGCCATGTGCCAGATTGGAATGCATTTTTCGAGTACCACAAGCCATGGAATCTGTTCAGATTATTCAACTTAAAGATGCGTAGTTTACTAAATTCTAAAATGTCATTCTCACTAATCTCCTCCTTTTCTACAATTACCGCTATGATGTTCTCGCAGTTGGACACCTCAAGTTTTTCAAGTTGGTGAAGTCTTTTAGCAATGGAGAATGAGAACAGATTCTTCAACGTATAGCAATTCTTGACTTTTACGAATCTTAATCGCCCAAAAGATTCGGCATTAGGGTCGTAAAGCATTTCCCCAACATCTTCAAATCCATCTAGACATAGACTTTGAGTTCTTCCCAACAACAGTTTAATCCCATCAAACAAATAAAAACTTTTATTCATCCTGAGCTTCAACATTCTTGATGTTTCCATACCATAATCATGATACCAATGCCACTTATCAACTCCTGTGGAAATCTTGTATCTTTCAAGCTTTCCAAAAAAGAAATTATCCTTTGGTATAGCTTCCACATCAGGAATATGTACTTCCAAAGTGGTTAGACGAGACAAATGTTGCAACTCAACAAGACTAGCATTGCTTCTTGGATTCTCATTTCCCTCAACCTCCCATCCATCAAAGCTACCATATAGGTATAGTTCTTCTAATTTAGATAACTTTGACAACACATTTGGTGATAGTACTTCAAGATCATCACAATCACTCAAGTCTAACAATTTTAACCTGGTCAGTTGTCCTATTGCCTTTGGTAGCACTACAATGCTAGATCCACGGAGATCAAGTATTTCTAAATTTTTCAACTCTCCTAAGATGACAATATCTTTTAAACCACAATCAATCAAACGCAAGATACAAAGAGTTCTCAAGCAAACAATTGTGGAAGGCAAAGCTGTAAAACTTGTTCTGCCAAATTCCAATACTTTGAGTCTTTGCATCCCCTTAAAAAAGTTATTTGAAAATCTCAAAGTCGAAGAACCCTCGAGACCAAATGAGAAATAGTTAAGGTTTGGACATTCTAATTCATGATTAAGCTCACTAACCTTGACATTCCGTAAGCTTATCAGCTGGCTTTTTCTCATTTTCTCCTCAACTGGACACTCTTTGAATAAAGCTAGCCAATGTAGATCCCTTGAAGCTATGGATTGAGCAACATCACGAACAACATCATGCATATCAAAATTGGTTTGGTGAGAACCTTCTAGTAATAAACAAGAGGCCTTGAGATTGTTTACCAATGTCAATACTCTATTTCGACTCTCTTCAATGGTGTTAACATCATGGATAAAACCCAAACCAGTAGCATATCTCAACAAATCCTCCACGGCAGCATTGTGACCCATTATGCTACAGAGTAAAAAGATTGGCCCAAGTTCCTCACCTTCTAGAAACTTATAGCTCAACTCTATAGCCATATATGCATCCGCTGGTATGCCTTTGAAGTTTCTTTCGGAGGGATTACTTAGTTGTCGCAAAACATCCTTCCATTCAAACGAATCTTGCTTACACTTTAAAGTATTTGCAATTGTTGCAATAGCAATCGGCAGTCCTGCACATCTTTTGGCAACCTCAACCGCTATAGATTGTAAGTCCGTTCTTTCAACAACATGACCAGCCATTTTCTTGAACAGGGTCCAAGCTTCATCTTCTTTCAATGTTTCAATTGAAATATTTGGATGAGAATCCATCCTTTTTAACACATCAAGCCTCCTGGACGTCATCAATATCTTGCATCCCTTGTGTTGTTCTGCTAGAGGAACTCCAAGTGTGTCCACTTCCTGTTTCTCCCAAATGTCATCCAAGATGACAAGAACCTTCTTGGCTTTCTTCAGTCGATCACGTAGCCGGGCTGCTCGCACAACGACGCTTGGATCCTTGTCTAGTTCCATTCCTAACTGATTGGCGATCTCATTTTGAATATTTATGGCGTTAGGAGTTTGTGTTACAGCTACAAAGACCACCTCATCGAATTTCTCCTTGGTTCGTCCAGCGACCTCTTTGACAAGTGTGGTTTTCCCCACACCTCCCATCCCGTACACTCCAATTATACTGACAGTATCATCTTCCAATGCTGCCATGACCCCATCAAAAGCAACGCTCCTAGATCCAAAGGCCTCGTACTCTTTGACAGGTCTGATAATGTCTATCCCTTTCGGATGAGAAGAGTAGGAAACTCCATCAAAGTTGTCCTTTTGAGTCAAGAGTTGAGCAATGGAATTGACCTCCTTGTCCGCTTTCTTGCTAAGCTGGTATCTGGACTTAAAATCAGGGCAAAATCCAGCAAAACACCTCTTGGTTGCTTTCTCTTCATCCTCTTGCAATTGTGTTTCAGCCTCCTCGGAGATCTTCTCATTGGCCACTGTCAACCACCTTTGAATATCATAAAAAATCACCTCCCCCTTCCTGTTAGCCGAATCAACAGATTGTTGCAGCCTCTCCCTTACATCCTTCAGCTCTTGAACTTTACTCCGGAGTTTCAGAAAATTGGTCCTTGGCTTGAATAAGTAACTAAGCTGTCGTGCAGTGGGATCGACAGTGTACTCAGCAGCTTTGGCAGCAAGAGCCCCAACAATGGAAAGGATAACCTCCATATTTTTCACTTGAGAAAATGAAATGAAGCAGAACAACATATTGAATAAGCAAACCCATAGCATAATCATAATCAAAATCAAAGATGAAAGCAATAGGGAAGCACCACTGAATTGAAGAAATCATACCTCCTCCTCTGCTTTAGATAAGGAAACCAACAGATTGCTTTGTTGTTATCCCAACTTTTAAGAATCAAAAACAGAACAAAGATCAAAGATTGCAAACAGTGTCCGGGAAAAGCCTTGAAGAAGAGAGCAATGAAGTTGAAAAGTGAAATTATTTCTACAAAACTAAAGTTAGATTGCAAATAGAGCCCAGAATGAAAATCCCAACTAATGGTTGGACATTAAAAGTTATTTGTTAATTTTTTGTTAAATTTTTGACTATGCTCATTTGAATAGGAAAAAAAAATCATCCATGATTCAAACGGCGAAAAACTTTATCGGTACGAGAATAATTACATCCGATAATAAAAGAGAGAGATAAATAAAAAAATCATAAAATTTTTGGTTGATTCATGTATTTTTTAGTACTATCGTACAAAATAAAGGTCAAATTTATTTTTAAGGAAACAAGACAAAGTGATCAGTGAAATTCGAGACCAAACAATCATTAATTATAATCGTTTGAGGTTTATGAGTGACCAAAAACATTCAATGTCTAAATTTTAATGACCAAAATAGATTTAAGAGTAAAGTTCAATGATGATTTATGTAATTTATCCATTTGTTGATAAAATATATGTTATTTTATTGTCCATATATTAGAATTCTTTTTTTTTTCTAAAAATATTATTTTTAAAGTTTAAATCCAAATTCTCTTTTTAAAAAAGCTTAATATCCAAATAGGTACCCAAACTATACTTGTAAGTCATTTTTGGTGTTTAAATTTTTTTTAACTCTAAATAGGTACCTAAAGTTTTAATTTTGGTCATTTTAAGTGCCTCACTATCATCTATCATTTTTTTAATATTTTTTATTTTATTTATTTTATTTTAACTTAATTTTTAAAAAAAATTAAAAGTTTAATTTTATACAAAATAGTCTATCTTTAATTTCAAACCTCAAACCTCTAAATTATCATTATTATCACCGTTTGTTGTATCATCGGAGACTACCATTATCGTCGACGAACTACCACGATCGTATCCCCTAACTACCCAAAGCTGAAAATCGTTGGTAGGTGTATTGATCGGCTTCCTAATATCAAAAAAAAAATTGAGAAAATAAAATCATCGTCATATCTACCGTCGGTTATAGGTGATGATTGGTTGAGAAAAACGATCATAGTGGTCCAACGACGATAATGATGGTCTCTAGTGTGATAGTAATAGTGACAACGATGATAATTTGAGAATTTTGGGTTTTGGGTTAGTGATTTTGTAAAGAATTTAAAATTGTCAATTAAAAAAATAAAATTTTAACTTTATTTAAAAATTAATCAAAAGAAATTAAAATTAAAACTTACCCTTGTCATATTTTGAAAAACAATTTTTTTATTAATGGTTAAACACTAAAAATAACCTAAATTAAAACTTTAGGTACTTATTTAAAATTAAAAATAGTTTAGGTAATAAAAATATCCATAAGCATAATTTGAATATTTATTTAGATATTAAATCTTTTAAAAATAATATATTTTTTTATTACACCATACACTTATCGCAATTATACGTACAAAACCGCGTACACTTTGATTTGGTTGGTGAACGACTCTTTCGCACTTCATCCTCTTGTTGTCTTTTTGTACATTATTTTAATTTTATGGATAAAACTATTCGAACTCAAATTTTTTAAGATAATATCATTTCTTTTTCAACTAAAAATACTCAGGTCCAATAATGTCTACATATCAAATTCGAGGATTTAATTTATTGTCACTTAATACTACGAAAATTGTGTCGATCACTTATGATTTCCTAATTTTTTATGTATAAAAATGGTTATTATTGAACTTTTAAAAACTATTTTTAATGCAAACATTAAATTTAAAATTAAAGTTCATAGTTATAATAAATGATACAGAATACAAGAAAACTTAAAGTTATTTCGACTTATACCCACCTAATGTTGAAGAAATTGTGACGGTAAGCCTAAACAAAGAATTCAACAAGAATGGGACCCGATTTTCTACAAGCTAGAGTAAAATTCATGACAACTACATGCCAAATTCCTAGAAAAAAAAAACTATTTTTTCCTTCTTGAACTCAAGTTTCATGAAAGTCAACCTCTGTTATCACAAATAATTAACTCAAATCGAATATAGTAAAAATCAATTCAAGTAATCATCGACCATTGACCAATGAAGTTTTTGACTATAGTAACTATAGTCAAAATCATCGATCGATATGAGGCATTTTTTACAATAATCTCCGAACATACTCATTTTGGTCATTAATCGTTAAAACGATATTATTTGAGTAAAAAAAACTCCCAAATTGGACATTAACTAACTATGTTAACTCGGATACATAATAATATACAGAATGGTAGTTCATGTACTATATGAGACATTTGACAAAATATATGTGCCAGACTGAACATTTTATAAGTATATGTGTCACATTAGATATTTTATCAAAATACAGATACTATATTGGACAGTTAGCTAAGAAAATGTGCCACGTTGGATATTTTGTTAAAGTATAAGTTCAAATATGATATTATTCTTTCTAAATTGGCTTAATACACTCTTTGCCCCCTAAACTATACTTTAGAAAATAGGACCAAAATCATCCCTACTTAGGGGGCAAATTGAAAAAAACAGGTATAGTTTAGGGGGGAAAAGTATATTAAGCCTTCTAAATTTGAAAGACAGTAAATCAAACAGATCCAAATCAACGAGAGATTATACGGTGAACCCTGTTCATCACGTCATCCATGGTCCAAGCAATCAGGATCGTTGATCTTTAAGTAACCACCTAATAACCAACCATCCACTAAGTCCATGTAGGAAAGAAGTGATGATTCACTTGGAAAAAAATTAAGATCAACGGTCCTGATTGCTTGGGACCATGGATGACGTGGTGAACAGGGTTCATTGTATAATTTTTCCAAATCAACAAAGTTCAATTTAAATTGGCTAGATTTTCTACGCATTAACCAAAAATTTCCTTTCAAAACCAAACAAGTCCAAGTCAATAGAGAACTGACCAACAGTGGGGTGTGCTTTTCAAATATTATCGGATAACGGGAACAGCTTTTCGAGCATGTTATTGGAAAGGATTCTGTTGGGATCCAATTCCTTACGTGCTTCGTTATAAGCATCAACCGGGAAACGGTTCTTGAGTCTCGCTTGCAGAGCTTCGAGTTCTTCCTTGTCCTTCGGAACCTGCACATTGCATGGTTATTTTCTGTAGGGATACTGACACCATAAATTATCTAAAATTCAGTGTCAAAAATGCATGCACAAAGAAGCATACGCCTTTCCAAAACACATATAGATATGCACACAGATATATGGCCCTCTGAATAATACAAACATAATTTCGATTGTATTTTCCAATAAAGAACATTGGAGCAAGTAGTAGATAGAATTACATAATCCAGACACAACAGATCACGGCCATGGTTGTACTCTTTAACAATGCCAAAGAAGAATATTTTCTGAGATATATTCATTACCTCAATCTTGGCCCAATGTTCATAGGCAGAATATTTATCCCAAAACTGTGATTGTGTAAGATGCTTGTAGTGGAAGAATTCTTTGGTTATGTCCTTTCTCTGACGAGCATCCATTGTTGGAAGGTACATGATTATACCAACCTGATACCCCCCACACACAAAAAAAGGAGATACTGATTTAGATATGAAAAGTACAAAAAAATTTCACACCAAAACATTATCTACTCAAAATACAAACTGGACCCTTGCATTAATTTAATATTTTAACAAAGAGAAAGGTTCAGGTCATTGGGAATCAATACTATTATAATCTAATGGTGATTTTTAGTTACAAGCATTAGTAACTGTGTCCATCCATGTTGCCTCCCATGTCAAAATGCGTCAAGTTCGCATCTTGACCGTGTACGAATTAATTCGGTTTGGTCGGTTAATTAGGTTTAACCGACCGTTTGAACACCCCTACGCATACTCCACCATGTTGGTTGTGTCTTATTCTAACACCGGTACCACACCAAATACATTGTGACATAAGACGTCTCATCAGTGTGCTAGTTAATCTATGGGATCTTGCTTCAGCAGAATGAAATCAAGTACATACAATTTCAGTAGTTAAATTTAATCCAAAATTGATATGCACAAAGCCAAACTTAGGAGTGCATGCAAGCACTTGTAAACTTAAACCTGTATCTTATAATATATTTTCCTACTGAGGCAGAAGCTAGTTTCATCTACATGTAAAGTAAGAGGTCTCTGGATTTGAAAATCATTGGAGGGAAAAGAAATTACCCATGAGAATATGTCATCTTCAGCTGAGCTCGAAGCAGGACTCATTGGGCTCTGGCTGCTCGCTGTCCATCGCTGCTCTATTGGAGCAGGAGCAGGTATCTCGTTCGTCTCAATAAGTTTCTTTAGCTCTTCAATGTACTCAAGGTCTTTCATGCTAGGCTTGGAAAGAGTTCCAGCAGGAAAACAGGTTTCCGACACCCACTGTTGCCCCCCGCAATCAAAACCCAAGATTTCATCACTCCATCCAACTCGAAATCCCTCAGACTTCCTCCAGAATCCAGCCTCAGCATGATTAACCCTCATGACATGATCTTTGTTGAGAGGATCAAGACTAAGCAATTTATCTCTTAACTCTGTGAATGAAAACTCATTTATGTCTGGTTCATTGCTGTCAGGTGGTGTAATTTCTTTGGCCCTGCAGAAAACTAGGTCATGTAAGTCATTGACCAAAAATTTTAAATTGAAGCATAACCATAAGAAAAATCAGCACAAAGGTGGTTATCGATCCATTACAATAGACAGGGAATAAACAATAAAAAGTGTATAACAAAAAAGGTATGGATTCCCCTTGAGAAAATCACAAAACAGAAATATGGTTCTCATTTGTTTGAATACCAAACCAGAATTGAAAATTCAGCATTTAGAATCAAAATCGGAACCACATGAAATATGGCCAAGGCACAACCTAACCGGTATCCATTATCTCTCCTTAAAAGGATGTCCTTGTTGAAATTCGCTCACCCTGAAGTTAGCTATACATGAAAAAAAAGGATTTAGTTGATCCTAGTCTTATAAGTTTGTTTTCATTTGTATCAATCAAAAACTTGTTGACATAAATTGCTTGTTTATTCTGCTATAGAAAAACGTAAATGCCCATTTTTCTACCGTTATTCATGAACATGTTGCCAAACAGAAAAGGAAGGCATTGTTTATGCAAGTTTTGACATGGATAAGGACCAGCTAGAATTAGTACCCTAAACCATAAAAAAGTAAGAAATAGTCTGAAATTACAATGTCCAGCTAGACCGACCTGTAACACCCCATTTTCCCCCCAATTTAAAAACCTAAATCCCAAATCCAAAACCCTAGCAATTTGGGAATTTTTAATCTGAAATCATTGTCTAAACTGTAATTTTTGAAAACCTGAGGGCCTGTTTTTAAATTCTGAAAAGTCCATACCTCTATCCTGTAATTTAACCAATTTTTCTTTTGTAACTGTTCTTTCTTATCCGTTCTGAAATCAGTTTTAGGGAATTAATTTCCCATTGATTTTTCGTATATTATTTTGTTTTGATCACCTTCGCATATTCATTCTTACCGAGCATTCTTCCTATTTCGATCTCTGTTCTTTCGATTGCTGTGGTTGGTGACTTGGTTTCCGACCCTGAGCATCTGCCTCCTCTTCCTGGGTGATCTCCTGTTCATCAGACTTTGGGACACGCTTGTTCTACGACTGCTAGACCTAGTACTAGGACTGAGCCCAGTAGACGTCACTATCGGCGTTAAGTGATCTAATTCAGGTGTGTCTCTCCCGACGATTTTCTGTGTATTTTTGTGTGCAACTTTTTGTGTATCTATTAAATTCCGTGTAACATGTTGATTACATCATTTCTGTTATTTTCTGAAATTAATTGAATAATTGTTATGCTCTAAAATATTAACTGAATATATGATTCTGAACTGTTATGCATGCCTCCTGTTATTCTCTTAGGCATGTATTCTGATTCTGATTTCTGTTCATACCTGATTATTTATTAATGTCATGACATCGGTAGAATATGTGTACGGGGAAGTTCAGTGGTATCACCTATTGGTAAGTATCACTTCTGATCAGTGGCTCCACCTTCGGGTCGAGTATCCACTTCTGTTCAGTGGCTCCACTTACGGGTCGAGTATCCACTTCTGTTCAGTGACTCCTCCTTCGGGTCAAGCTTCACTTCTGTTGGTGTGACGGGATTAGAGTGGTTCAGGGGAACCTTCTCTTCTGATGGTGTTCGGTGTTGGGTGCATATCATACCATACATTCATTACATCGCAAGATCTGTTCTGTTTTGTAATCTGATTTTATGTTCTGAAATTATGATATTCTGTTCAGTGATATGCCTATCTGAACTGTAGTTATGTTTATCTGCACCCTAGAGACACACTAGGCTCCCAAGCTTACGTCCCCTTAGTTTTTTTTTTCAAATTCTCAGACCTAAGCTTTGGTACTTGGAGGATCCCGATTTCAGATATTTTAAGTATGATTTTCAGACTTCTGTTTATTAACTTTTGTTTCGGATATTTAATATTACTGTAATGAATTACGGACTTTGGACATTTAAACGATTTTCAGAACTGTTACGTTTATTAAAATTTTGGGTTGAACCTTTCGTTATTTTAATTGTTAATTTTCAGTTTTTCGGCTTAATAATTTATCAGAAATTATAATATTATTTTATTTAAACCTAACTTGAAAAAGAAGTTTTTGTATCGCAAACCCTAACTTTTAATCTAAGAAATTAGGTTAAATTTAAGGGTTACACGAGCGGTGCAAATGAGTCCCTAATTAAGACCCATTACCCATACTGTCAGTGGACAAGAAATTCCATTGTAAGAGTTGACATATAAAGAAACCAAATTGAAAACAGTCACACAAATAATTTATCAGTTTATTCTTTTCTGAGTTACTCCAACAAGGTTGCTAAAATCAATATAGAACTAATAAATGTATTGTATTAAAAAGAATATCATAGCCCAGCTACGCTATTACAAGGCACAAGAGAACCATCATTTCCATTGGCTTCACTTCGTTTTCAACAAATTGGACAAATACCTAAAGACAACAGCAGTACCTGTATTTCTTTAGAGATTCTTTGTAAATATCTTGCATAGCCTCATCCTTAGAATATTTGGGTGGACCTCTCCATTTTGAAACAGGGTTGCATGTCTCAGTATATGGAATGTACAAGTAGTTGACATGCTTATTCTCGGACAACATCTTCCTATAAGCAAAGATAAAAAGCCTTCAATGTTTGAGAATCCAGTATAAAGAATATACAAGGACTTCACATGCTTACTACATTCCGATAACATCTTCATACAACGAAACGGGTACAAAGGGTACCATGTTTGAGAATCAAATTCTTCAATAGTCATTCTCTGGTTTAATAAAGGAGTATATAAGTACTTTTCCGACTTAGACTAAAAAAAATGGATAGTTAAACATCATAATATATGGAATATAATTTTATTTTAATATAAAATATAAAAGAATTAAAATTCAAATAAAATATTAAAAATTAATTAATTCTAAAATAAAAGGCTATTAAAGATTCTTAACCCTATCTACGATAAAATCAAAATTCTATCTTAAAAATTAATTAATTTTGAATTGTGTTTATATATTTAAGATAAGATTTTAATTCTATCGTAGTTAGGGTTGTGAATGTTTAGTAGCCTTTTATTTTAGAATTAATTATTTTTTAATATTTTATTTAAATTTTAATTGTTTTATATTCGAATAAAATTATATTTCATATATATATATTTGATAGGTTATATGTCATGTCATTTAAAATTATATTTCATATATATGTATCATCGTTAAATTTTTAACAGTCTAGACATCAAACTAGTTAAAAAATAAGATATTTATCAAAAAAATAAATTAAGGGCTAAATTTATCCAAAAAAAATAAAGACTAAAACGATAAAAATTATAAACGTTAAGGATTAAAAATATTTTTATACCGATATATTATTATCTATAAATATTTAATTTTACTTTAATGGTAATATATTTAAATTATGATATCTGTTATCCAAATACGTTTTACTTTTATGGAAACCAAATTCATATTTGGATTTTCTCTGCTTCTTCTTTTAAAATTATTTTAATATACAAATCGAAATATTAGTGAATTTAGATGTTCATGAGATAATCTAAATTTAAATTGATTTTAATATAAATATTTTTGCATTTAATGTAAAAAAAAAAAAAAAGAATTTAGATTCAAAAATAAATTTATAAATTCAATTTTTATATAAAAGACCTTAACCTATCCTCGTAAATTTTAAGTGGGTAAATATATATTTTTGTACATATAATTTCACTTCAATGTTCAATTTGGTATCTAATTTTTTGGTCCAATCAAATTGAAAGGACTATAAAATTGTTTATATTTATAAAAATTTTAAAATTATTTGATTTTTTCAAAGCCCACCTTACCCGACGTATATAAGTAGGGGTGTTCAAAAATAATCGATCCGATTCAAAAATTTGTTGACCCGATCCAAAAATTCGAATATTTGATCTGATTTTTATTTTCTGATCAGATACCCGATTCAATTTTAAACTTTTTGGATAGGATATGGATCACAATATTTTAAGTTTCGGATTATCCAAAAATCCGAGATTTAATTTTTATAATATTGTTTTTTTAATTATTTTAAATTTGAAAAAAATAATTAAATTAAAATATATTTTCGGATAATCGGATATTCAAAAATCTGATCCGATTATCCGAAAAACCAGATATCCAAAAAAAACGGATCAAATATGTATCATTATATTATCAATCCAAAAACTTAGATATCTGAAATAATCGAATCCGATCTGATATTCAACAATGAACACTCCTAGATATAAGTACGAATAATCTAATTTAAAATAAGATGTAAGTTTAAATATCAATTTAAATCATGAAGTTCATACACCAAGTTGATACACGATAAAATAAGATAAAGTACACAAATGACCAATAAACTAAACAAAACCGATCTTTTACCATTGAAGTTTCTAACATTATAAAGCAGTTGTTAAATTTATCGAACCATTATAAAATAAAAAAATAATTTTAGTAAACTAGTATAAAATAATCATTAATCAAACTAGTACAAAATGATCATTAAAATTTATCAAAGTATTATAAAATGGTCATTAAAAATTATTAAAATTTAATAATCATTAAACTTATCTAAATTTATTACTATTTTATAATATGTAGTCAGGGATGGACTTACGGGTACTGGGGTGCAATCACACCCCCTAAAATTTCAAGTTCTTCTATATTTTATACATTTTCTTCGTATTTTCTCTTGATAATCTAATTATACACCCTAAATTTTTGTAATTTTGCACCTCATATATTTCTAATATACCTTCTTATAGCTTGCACCCCTTTATAGAAACTCTAGGTCCGTCCCTACATGTAGTCAATAATTTATAATGATCATTTTGCAAGTTTTGAAACTTTAGTAGCTAAAACATGATATTTACTTAGTTTAATGGTCATTTATCTAGTTTACCCAAAATAATAATAAATGAAAAAACCGCCTTGTTATGTTACTTGGAGCTCTTACAGCCTACAGGGATGTTGTCGTTCTCCTTTGCCAACTTTCTTTCGGTTTCAATTTTTCTTTTCTTTTACCGTTCAAAAGGAAAATATCTTCTTCCCTTTCACCAACCTATACAGATACATACACTCTCATTTACATAATATATATATATATACATATTATACGTTTCAAGTTTCAATTCTTTCATCCCATCACCAGTCTCCCATTCTCATGGCGGGACTCCGCTCTTCTTCAAGACCCTCCTCTTCGTCTTCCTTTTCATTACCTTCTTCTTCTTCTTCAGGGAAATCCTTCCCTTCTCTTCTCCTCTGGTTTTTAACTGTTCTCCCTTTATCACTCGCTTTCCTTGCCTTTCTTCTCCAATGGCGTGGCGAACCAACCGACACCGTCAAGCGTTGGTCTACTCAGCCGTTTAACGTCCCTGCCGTGGACATCTATGGTTCCAATTCTGATCCGGGTCGTCGGTCCGGCTCCGGCCTCGTCGATCTTTTGGGTCGAAGCAACTCCCCGGCTTTCCCTTATTTTAGGGAGTGGAAATTGGATACCGGGTCGGACCTTACGCCTAAGGTTAGTAGGATTTTCGAGTTTCCCGTCTTTGGAATGAATGGTATATTCATATTCTGAAATGGTTTTTTTCTATTATAACTGTAATATAAAAATTTATATATTTATTATTAAAAATTGATATTCGAATCTTATTTTATATATATTTGAGTTTATTAAAAATTTATATGAGACGATAGACTTTATTATTTGAGTTTGATTTCGTCAAAATTCAGTTAAAGTTCGATTTGATTAGTACTTGATTTCTTAATGAGCCGAGACGAACTACTTAATATCCGACTAAAAAATATAATATAATATTTTTTTAATTTGTGTAATTAAAACCTAAATTCATAAAACTAAAAACCTAATATATAAACTAAATCTAAATTCTAAATATAACCTAAACCTGTAAATCTTAAACTAACCCTTTATGCTTTAACAATTTGAATTTACGCTTTAAATGAGATTGTGACAACTTAAGTCTAACACGATCGAAGATTAATCAACCATTGACTCAGTTAGGTCCGAATCAAACTTGAACTCTACAATAGTTCAAATTTGTCGGATTCTATAAAAATTACTTGAATTCGACTCAAAAGCTTAACGAGTTGAATCGAGTTCCACACAACTCATTTACACCTCTAGTCTAGGCTACTCGTATTTTTCTCTACCGATATTATTTTTTGATCTTAAATTTTGCTTTTGTATTATTACAATTAATTTTAGAACATAAATAGTTAAATTTTAAATGTTTACATCTGAATGTTATATATGTTCATATAAACTACTCGATATATAAATATAAAAATAATACATACTGTAGAATTCAAGTGGCTTCAATATGGTTCGAACATTGATTATTGGAATTATGGTAACAAATTTATCTCGACGTTAGTATTCTTTCGACTCTTCATTTTTCTTGAATATTTATATCCGACGCATACCCTAACTTGATTATCAAGATATGGGGATGCTGTTTCTCACATTCTTTTTTTTTTCTGCTGTATGCCAGATATGTATTGTTTCCAGTACTTCTGCAGGATTAGAACAGACATTACCATGGATCTTTTATCACAAGGTTATTGGAGTTTCAGCATTTTTCCTCTTTGTTGAGGGGAAAGCTGCCACTCCTAACGCATCGAAAGTCCTAGAATCAATTCCGGTTCGTGTCGCCTTTCCGTTTCGACACTTTTTTGTATGTTTTACTGTTATTTCCTCTCCGATTCTGTTGCTATTTGCTAAATGATTTTGTGCAGGGGGTGAAAGTGATATACAGAACAAAAGAATTAGAGGAACAACAAGCTAAAAGGTCTGTACATGATTGTGGTCTGCTTCTATAACTCAATCTTTTCATTCATTTTTGTACAAGACTTAAATGATTGTTGAAGAACACATAGCAATAGGGAAGGGAAAGGGGGAAAGAGATGTTATAATTGAACAAACGATAATGGCGAAAAGAAAACGATCGCAAAGTACGGAAAAATCATGAGCAGATAAAGAGAGCTTGTTGAAAAAGAGATTACAAGAGAGTGGTTTTTCAACTTGTATCTAATCCGTAGTTCCTAGTATCTACTTATATAGAAAGAATTCTACTCAAACTGAATTTCATACTCTTCATCGAGCACGTTAAGAGAAAAGTAGTGTTCCATATGGATTTGAACTGCTCCGCCCGTCACCGCTGACCCCTACTTTAGTCACTGCTTCTTTATAAACATCTTGGGTTGGACCATAATAGAATTTGGCAGCAATGTATTCTAAGTCTCCATAGTTTATCCATTTGCTTCCTTCATAGTTTATCCATTTTCATGAGATTATAGGTTTGCTTCCTTGATAGTTTATCCTTTTGCTTCTATATGATGGTTTCTTGGGATGCAAGGTAACTGTTTTATGCATTAAAATCTGACTTGATGCTCTTCCATTTCCTTCTGCAATTTCATTTTTTGTGCTTGTAGCCGGATTTGGAACGAGACTTGGTTGGATTTCTTCTTCTACAAACCATGTAACTCTGAGTTGTTTGTGAAACAAACCCTTAACATGGAAATGTCCATTGTCATGGCAAGGGTATGTTATAAGTTATTACAGTTTCATCTCCCTCGTAGTATATTTTCATGTATAGCATGAATTTGTGTTGATGGTAAGATATAACTCTTAACCATACTATTCTTTCATTTACAGGATGCTGGCATGGATTGGATCATTCATATCGACACCGATGAGCTCGTACATCCTTCGGGTGCTCCCGAGTACTCTTTGAGCCAATTACTGTCAGGTGTACCGGAAAATGTTGATACGGTTGTCTTTTCGAATTATGTGAGTAGAGATGCATTTATAGATTATAAAGTTAGTTGTGTTAAAGTTATTCTGATCTTGTATTGTTGTTGACACTGAAAGCAAGTAAATCATATAAATTTTTCAGGAAAGCATTGTCGAGCGGGACGATGTCAAGGAACCTTTTACAGAGGTATAATTTCCTCTACTAATTCCTCATGTTTTGATCTGGTTAGATTATAAAGGAAAACTATGCTCTTGTTGTTTATCATTATATCTTCTATCTCGTAATAGGTCTCGATGTTCAAGAAGAATTCCGATCATCTCCCAAAGGCTGTGTACTTTGGCAGCTACAAAGAGGCAACCAGGGGCAATCCAAACTACTTTCTGACATATGCAAATGGGAAATCCGCTGCTCGTATTCAAAGTCATCTTCGTCCTGACGGTGCACATAGATGGCATAACTACATGAAGGTACCAAAGTATGGTATTTCTCCTTTCTACTGTTTTTTTGTTAATGAATTCATGTTGTAATGTCATTTATATATATATATACCAAGTTTGGTTATGTGTTTTTAGATATATCTAGCAATAAGAAGTTTCCGCGTGTCTTTTCGATACCGGTGTGATCAAGGCACTTACCACGGCGCCAAGTCACAGTGCAAACCTAGTAAAACAAAGAAAATTCTTTGTGTTCTTTGAAAAAAACTCAACTTTCAAGCTTTATTAAACACAATACAGAGTTTCTTTGTTCTGTATATACTATTAATTATATTGCCTTATTTGTGTTTTTATATAATAAGTTGTTTACTTAACTGGTTTTATTTTGTGATATTTGGTAGCGAGATCATATTGGATGAGGCTGCTGTTCTGCATTATACATACAACAAATTTTCTGATCTAACTTCAAGGCGTGATCGATGTGGTTGCAAGCCAACAAAGGACGGTGTTAAAAGATGCTTCATGTTAAATTTCGATAGAGCTGTGAGTTCCGATCGATAGACATCATCACATTCATTTTTATCTGGTTTTTTAACTTGCATCTCTGCTTTCTATCTGGATTTACTGATCTGCTATCATGTTGAACCGGACTGTATTGATCAAGTTAATATCATTGTACTTGCATAAAGCACATACGGAAATTAGGAACACTAAATGTACTAGGCATGTGTTTCTTGATTTCAGCTTTGGCCAGTTTATAGGCACAAGTTATAGACACAATGCATGTTTTCTGACCTGCTCTTTGAATTAAAATCATGTTAGATTAGTCCGCCACTGCCGTCATCTTGAATTTGTATTAATGTCGATCGATCGAGAGTTTCATTTTCATATCACATTCGGCTAGCAATGTTTACCGATGCTTGCAATACTAAGATGGAGGGGGACAACTGTTTTTCCGGTTTACTTGAATCAGTTGCATAATTTTCTTACAGTTGTTTCATGTTTTATTTTATGCAGGCATTCATAATTGCTTCAACTGCAACCGAAGAGGAGATGCTTCAATGGTAATGCCTATGTTAACTTATTAAACAACCTTTGTTGTCATGTATTTTTTTTTTTCGTTTCGAATATGAACGAAAGATTCTGATGTTGCATGCCTATATTAACTAGTTAAGCTGTCTATGAATCATCTATGATGATCTACTTCTTACTTTCCCAAGTAGACAAAAGTGTTCCTCATCAAGCAATTTGTGTTTTATCATCGTGTCGGACCAGAGTTTATTTTGTCTCCATCGAATAATAGTCTTTTTTTCTTAGGTACCGCGAGCATGTAGTGTGGACCGATAAGGAATTGAAGTTGAAACTTCTGAGGAGGGGCATCTTAACTCGGATTTATACTCCCATGGTGAGTAAAACTTCCACTTTTCTGGTTTTTCGAGGACGATATGAAAGATCATTCATCAGTTCCTCTGTTCCGCAGGTTATACTTCAAGGACTTCGGGAGTCCGGTCTTTTCGATTCTGTAATACAATCAGCACAGTCAACTATCTCAAAGGACAAGTCCTTGTCGTCGGTCGAGACTAGCAACAACTCTTCTAGAGTAGATGAACCTGGAATAATTTCGTCCAGACGATTGCCATCCCGAAGGATCATGGAAATAACCGAAAAAATTTCTTACAATTCAGCAGTCCCTCCACTTTCTCCTCCGGTTCTGCATGATGTTCACATTAGAATATAATGACATCAAACTCACATTGCTTACTGCTGCCTCATCGTTCATGCCTAGAGTTGGAGAATCGAATCGAAGCTCGGCGAATGACACAAGTTGGTGAGAACAAATCTCATGAGGCATTTCAGTATTCAGATTCCGGGGGGCTATTTCCGATTGTTACCGAAGCCGCCTACACATTTTCCAGGCTTAGATTATAGTATAAATCATAAAAGTTGCCACATCTTTGGATATCTTTTAGGATGCCATAGCATGAACTTCAGCTTATAGGGACATAGAGATGTGAATGGCACATTGCTGTTCAATGTACTTGCAAAATACCAAGAAAATTCTAATTATTTTAAGAAAATGTTTTTACTTAGATCTCGAGTGAATGTTAGATACGAATATATTTTTTAAACTCAGAATTTTAAATCTTTCTCCTAAGATTTAAAATATTTTTGCTTTGACCGCCAATCACTCAAGTTATCGGTTGTTAGAATCAATGATCGAGTGATTTAATAATTAACGGAAATTAGTATAATTATACCGTAGCATTGATATTCATTACAGAAATTAACATAATTATACAGCTAAGTTATTTGAGTTTGAGCATATTGTCACGGGGCTAGGGTTCGACTAGCGGAACCTTGCGGCCTTAGTCGCGGATCTCTTCGATGGTGCGGCTAAGTCAGCCTAAAAGTCCAAGGAAAATACTTGGATGAGCAGCGGAAATAGATGCAAGGAAGAAAAGATGAGAGAAAAGCGTTGCTTTCTTATATTACTCAAGAGAAAGTGAAAAATGAAGTGATTTATAAATGAAAGTAAAGCTCCTATTTATAGGATGGCTAGCTAAGATCTAACGGCTACAAATGATGTTAATCAAGGGCTAGGATTAGCCTAAGACAAATAAGAAAGAAAGGAGAATCATGGTTGGTGGACCTTCCTTCAATAGATGGATGAATATGGATGGATTCCATAAGTGTTGGGAGACACCTTCCTTGAATCAGGGGATTGGGTTGGTGGCTCCTTCTTTCCTTGTGCAATCCGGTCAACTAAGCATTCTCCAAGTGAGTTGGCCGGATGGGCTTGAGAAAGGCCCAAGAGATCGGACAGAAATGCTTGGGCAGATCGCGTCGTGTCGGGCTCGGTCCTCGGGTGCGTCTGTGTGGCATAGTCCTCGGACCCCGGGTGCTCCTAGATGGTGCGGGCACTGGGATCGCCCCTTGGTTGGATGATGCGGGCATAAGTGTCTCCCCTTGGTTGCGCATGGGTTGTGCTGGTCTCGGCCCGCACGGGTGGATGGGTGGTGCGGGTGCTGTGCTCGGCTCCTTGCTGTGCACGTCGGGTGCTGTCCTCGGCTTCATGGTGTGCACGTCGGGTGCTGAGTTCCGCCCCATGATGTTGGACAGAAACTAAGGTATCTGACTCGGCCCCTAGGTGTGCGGCCTTCTCGGTCATGCTGGCCCCTTGGTGTGCGGCCTGGTGGCGGGCTGTGACATTCTCCCGCACTAAATTGAGCGACGCCCTCGTCGCTCGGCTTTGATGGAACTCGGCTATCTTGTCGCTGAATTGCCACAAGTCTTCGGCAAGTTCCCAGCTACCCTCAGTTTTGGGAAGTCCCTTCCAAAGCACAAAGTACTCGTGCCTTGGTCTATGGCCGGGTCGTCGGATGACTCGGTCCGTAAGGATGTCTTGCGCCTCCTTCTCGTAGGAGACCTTGACTCCGACTGGTGCTCGGCTGGATGTGCTCCTCTCCGGGTCATCAGCATCCTCGTTGAATGACTTTAGCATGCTGATATGGAAAACAGGATAGGCTCGAAGCTTTGAAGATAACTCCAACTTGTAGGCCACCTTGCCTACTCGTTTGACCACCTTATATGGTCCCTCGTATCTTCTCACGAGCGCCCTGTGAACAGAAGAATTGCGAAGTGTTAGGTTCAATTTAGCAAGGACTAAATCACCTACCTGGAACTCCATGTCCCTGCGCTTTTGGTCCGCCCACTTCTTGTTCCTCTTTTGAGCCTTGTGCAAACAAGCCTCGGCTAAGTCTCTTTGCTCTTGTCAAGCCTTTGTGAAATTAAAGGCAGCGGGATTTGGACCCTCATACTTGGTCGCGATTGCATCGGGAGTGTGCGATTGTTGCCCATTTACTATCTCGAATGGGCTCCTATTGGTTGCCTCGGTTCGTTGCAAGTTGTACGAAAATTGGGCCACATCCAATAGCTTTGGCCAGTCCCTTTACGTAGCACTCACGTAGTGCCTTAAGTAAATCTCGAGTAGGGCATTGACCCTCTCCGTTTGCCCGTTCGTCTGCGGATGAAAGGCTGTTGAAAAGTTTAAGTTGGATCACATCAACTTAAACAACTCAGTCCAAAATCGGCCGGTGAAGCGAGTGTCCCTATCACTCACGATTGTTTTTGGAATTCCCCAATACTTTACCACGTGTTTGAGGAATAAGCGGGCCGCCTCCTCGGCTGGACAAACCTTGGTTGCTGGTATGAAGGTTGCATACTTCGAGAACCTGTCAACCACAACCATAATACTCAAAAAGTCGTTAACGTTAGGTAAACCAATAATAAAATCAAGGGAAATACTCTCCCATGGCTTCTCCGGAACTGGAAGCGGTTGAAGCAAGCCCATTGGCTTCTTTGCGTCCACCTTGTCTTGTTGGCACACAAGACAAGTTTTGACATAGGCCTCCACATCGTTTCCCATGTGTGGCCAATAGTACCTCTCAGCTAGCAAGGCTAACGTGCGATGTATGCCCGGATGACCCACCCATCTCGAATCATGGCACTCTTTCAAGAGTTGCTTGCGTAGGTTGTTGAAGTGTGGGATGTATAGGCGGTTTCCTCGTGTGTAGAGCAAGTCCTCTTCGATCCAAAATCGTCGGGATTTATTCTCCTTTGCATACTCAATAAGGCCCTTTGCAGTGGGGTCGTGGGAAAGCCCCTCTTTGATGCTTTCGAGCAAGGCCCCCTCGGGTTGGCTAATTGCGGCAAATGTTGACCTTCGGCTTAGTGCGTCGGTCATGGTATTTACTTTACCCGGTTTATGCTCCATGGTAAAGTCGAATTCGGCTAGGAAGTCTTGCCACCTAGCCTGCTTAGTAGACAGTTTCTTTTGGGTTAAGAAAAAACTAATAGCACTATTATCAGTATAGACAACAAACCTTGAACCCAAAACATAGTGTCTCCAAGTGCGCAAACAATGAATCACGGCGGTCATCTCCTTCTCTTGGACGGTGTACCGCCTCTCGGTTTCGTTTAGCTTTCTACTCTCGAAAGCAACTGGATGCCCCTCTTGCATGAGCACCCCACCGATTGCAAAGTCTGATGCATCGGTGTAAATTTCGAACGCTTTGGTGTGGTCGGGAAGAGCGAACACTGGCTCACTTACCATGGCTTGTTTCAGCCCTTCAAATGCCTTTTGGCAACTCGGACTCCAATCCCACTCGTTGTTCTTTTTGAGCAACTCGGTTAGTGGAGTGGCGATGTTGGAGTAACCCTTGACGAACTTACGATAATAATTCGCAAGGCCAAGGAAAGAGCGAAGTTCTGTAACCTTTGTTGGAGGCTCCCACTCATCGATGGCACGAATCTTACTCTTGTCCATTCGGATCTTGTCCCCTCCGATGATATGCCCCAAGAATGGAACTTCTTGTTGGGCAAAGCCGCACTTCTCCTTCTTAATGTACAACTCATTGTCGCGGAGAACCTGCAAAACCTTTCTCAAGTGCCTTATATGCTCCTCAAAAGTGTTGCTATAGATGACTATGTCATCAAGATAAACAACTACAAAACGATCAAGGAAAGGGTGTAATACCTTGTTCATTAATGTGCAAAACGTTGCTGGAGCGTTGGTAAGGCCGAATGGCATGACAAGGAACTCGAACGACCCATACCTTGTCACACAAGCGGTTTTGGGCTCGTCTCCTTCGGTAATCCGCACTTGGTAATACCCCGAGCGCAGATCAAGCTTGGTGAACCATCTCGCGCTTCCAAGCTGGTCAAACAAGTCCACGATCAAAGGTATCGGGTACTTGTTTTTAATGGTGAGCTTGTTCAAAGCCCGGTAGTCGATGCACATGCGTAGACTACCATCGTGCTTCCTTTGGAACAACACGGGTGCACCAAATGGTGCCTTGGATGGCCGGATATAGCCCGCATCCAAGAGCTCCTTAAGTTGCCTTCGAAGCTCCTCTAACTCCGGTGGTGCCATCCGATATGGGGCCCTTGCTGGTGGCACGACATTCGGATACAACTCGATCCTATGATCGACTTCTCGCTTTGGTGGTAGCACCTTCGGTAACTCGGAAGGCATATTATCCTTGAACTCCTCAAGGACTTGTCCCACGACATCGGGGACCTCCATGGACTCCACGGGTGCATCCTCCTTGAACACGGCAAGGTAGGATGTTTCCTCTTTGCGCACTCATTTGTTGAATTGAATCGCGGATAGCACTTTGGCTCGTACACCTGCCTCTCGACTCACCGGCACAACACATTGATGTTGACGGTCGAGGATACACAAACAACCGGCAAAAGGCAAGAGAAGTGCATTAATCCGATCCAAAAATGATAATCCAATTACCAAATCGTAATCGTCTAATGGAATTACCTTGATGGACTATTTACCTGTCCAACTCCCAAGTTGAAGCTCGACTCGTTTTGCCACTCCGGCAATGGGCTCCTCCTTAGAGTTGACTGTTTTGATCCATCCGCTTGCCTTCTCCACATTAAGGCCAAGCTTCTTGGCAGCCCCTTCGGACATGAACAACTCGGATGCTCCGGTGTCCACTAGTGCGCTTAATTGCTTTCTCGCAATTGTTACTTCAACATACATGAGTCCCTTGTTCTTGCGAGTAGACTTAGTTTGAAGGGAACTAATGATGGAACTAAGTTGGACCCTTACCTCGGATGACTCCTCATCCGTTTTGATGGCCAAAAGACTAGCCTTCTTTGGGCAATCTTTGATGTAATGAGACCCATCGCAATGGAAGCACTTGACAGGACCATGGTCTCTCCGTTCCCATGATCGAACAAACCTGTTGGGCTTGTTGTTCGAAGGATGCTTCCGATCTTCATTGGAAGATATGTCTGATCCACTTTTGGACTGCTTGTCCCGATCCCAACCATTACCTTTAGACTTCGATTTTGGCTTGGATGACTCGCCTTTCTTCTCGAATTTGGCTATGGCTTTGGCCTCGTCCAAAGCCTTGGAAAGATCGGTAACTCCCCCTCTTTCCAACTCTAAGTTGGCCCATCGTTGGAGCCCGTCCATGAAGATTGAAAAACCTTCATCTTCTCCCAAATTCGGGATTTGAAGTTTGACCTCTGTAAACTTTCTCACGTACTCTTAGATGGTGCCGTCATGCTTGAGTTGTCGAAGCTTTGTTCGCAACTCCCTTTGTGCGTTTTTGGGATAGAATGCCTCCTTGATTTCAGCTTGGAGTTCTTTCCAAGTCTTGACAGGAGCATCTTTGCTCTTCTCTTCGGTACACCTGCGACGCCACCATAAAAGAGCAGTGTCAGTAAAATAAGCGGATGCAGTATTTACCTTTGTGGATTCTTCCACAATGCTCATGCGGCGGAAATACTGATCCATGCTCCAGATGAAAGTCTCCACATCTTGAGCATCTCTCGATCCCTTGAACTGCTTCGGTTTAGGGACATCGGCTAACACCTTGATTGGGCTAGCCATCACACCATTAGACATGGCGCTTTTGTACATGAACAGATCAGACTTCATCACGTCCACGATCTTCTTGAGATCATTCAATTCGGACTTGAGTGATGTATTCTGCAACTCCAAGTTCTCTATCGTATCGTCGATGAGACTTTGGAATTCTTCTTTGAGACCGTCCCCCTTGTTCTCCAACTCATTTAGTCGGTCATCTACCACATCGAGTCGCTCCGTTGACTCCTTTGTGGAATTCTCCAAGCGGGTAACCTTATCTTGCAAAGAAGAGATTGCATCTCTCGAACTAGCCCTCTTGGCTTTGTCCGAACGAGTCTCGACGGTTTTTGCTGCAACTTCAGTTGGGTTTGTCATCTTTTGAACGGATCCTTGCTGGAAAACTTGGCTCTGATACCACTTGTCACGGGGCTAGGGTTCGACTCTACGGAACCGTGCGGCCTTAGTCGCGGATCTCTTCGATGGTGCAACTAAGTCAGCCTAAAAGTCCAAGGAAAATACTTGGATGAGCAGCGGAAATAGATGCAAGGAAGAAAAGATGAGAGAAAAGCGTTGTTTTCTTATATTACTCAAGAGAAAGTGAAAAATAAAGTGATTTACAAATGAAAGTAAAGCTCCTATTTATAGGATGGCTAGCTAAGATCTAACGGCTACAAATGATGTTAATCAAGGGCTAGGATTAGCCTAAGACAAATAAGAAAGGAAGGAGAATCATGGTTGGTGGACCTTCCTTCAATAGATGGATGAATATGGATGAATTCCATAAGTGTTGGGAGACACCTTCCTTGAATCAGGGGATTAGGTTGGTGGCTCCTTCTTTCCTTGTGCAATCCGGTCAACTAAGCATTCTCCAAGTGAGTTGGCCGGATGGGCTTGAGAAAGGCCCAAGAGATCGAACAGAAATGCTTGGGCAGATCGCGTCGTGTCGGGCTCGGTCCTCGGGTGCGTCTGTGTGGCATAGTCCTCGGACCCCGGGTGCTCCTGGATGGTGCGGGCGCTGGGATCGCCCCTTGGTTGGATGATGCGGGCGTAAGTGTCGCCCCTTGGTTGCGCATGGGTTGTGCTGGTCTCGGCCCGCACGGGTGGATGGGTGGGGCGGGTGCTGTGCTCGGCTCCTTGCTGTGCACGTTGGGTGCTGTCCTCGGCTCCATGGTGTGCACGTCGGGTGCTGAGTTCCGCCCCATGATGTTGGGCAGGAACTAAGGTGTCCGACTCGGCCCCTAGGTGTGCGGCCTCCTCGGTCATGCTGGCCCCTTGGTGTGCGGCCTGGTGGCGGGCTGTGACAATATGTTTTTATGTGTAGGCAGTTTCGATAACGTTCGAAAATTAGTAGAATTGTAAGAAGATTAAGAAACAATGATATTCATTACAAAATTCAGGTTTAATCGTAAAGTTTGTGAGTTGCGTGTACCTTAATAAAAATTAAAAATATTTATGAATAGGTATTATATTATAATTGTACAAAAACATTAAGGAAAAAAGAATACAAATCATCTACCTCTTTTCATACCTTCACTTATGTCTCTACTTCAAATTAGAGGTTTAGGGTTTATGGTTTAGGATTTAATGTTAGGGTTGTGGTTAGGATTCAGGGAATTAGGAATAATGTGTAATTTTTAGGTTGTAGGGTTTAGGATTCAGGATATAGAAAATAAAGGTTATAGTTTAAAATTCAATTTTTAGAAATTTTCAATAATGTTAAAACAGTAGACACTGGTTCAAAGGCTGATTATCATATCTGTGCTTCAGATGATGACACTGCCTTGTACTTAGGATGTATGTATGCTCAAATGAAATATTCGTGCTCATAGGACACTAAAATTTAAATAAGGGAGTAATTTGATTATCATCTCGAATCGAACTTGAGTTTTAAAAGTAAAATTTTATCTACTTTAATCTAAATTTCTATCTTAGTTCTTAATTTGAACTCGAGATTGAGCTGAATTTGATCACACCTAACTAAAATCCCAAACATCTTGAGAGTTCACCTTCAAAAAGGGATGAGTAAGGGTGTAATCGAGTCAAGTTGTGTCCGGATAACAAAAAACTCGAATTTGATTAAAGTTCAAAACTAATGTCAAATCAAGTCCAAAATTAAATCAAATACTTAAAGTCAACCACGACTAAAACGATGTCTTTTATCGGCACACCAGAAGCTTTGTGAACATAAAAAATATAATATGAACCTTTATATTAATTAAGAAATTTTGGTAAAATCTTGTCTAACTCTAATGAACCAACCCAATGTGTATATTTTATCTGTTACTTTTCTTATTTATCCCCTTGAACTTCTTGGTTCGAGTTCGTGACTGGAAAGGGCTGTTGCCTTGATCTTTCGGCTCGTAGCCTGATCCATCTTTTTCTTCTGATCTCGGCCGGTGCATGTGCCGGATGCTTTGTCGAAATTGCTTACCATTTCCATCTGAACGACCATTGATTTTCGAAAGCTTGCTGCCCTTTAGTCCCTCTTTCTCTTTCGATATTCAGTTGTATCATTTTTCAATATCATATACAAATTTCAAAATCTTATGGGGTCGGTCGTCCCCTTCGGCCTCGTCGGTCCATCCCGATGATAAGACATTCCAACAATGGACATTATCCCGATGATAAGAGTTTAATCTAGTTCAAATTGAAATATAATCAAAACCTATGTAATTATTACAAACCAAATGTTACCGAAAGGAAAAAAACAAGTGAAAACCATGAACTACATGAAGTAAAATCCATTTCTAATGAAATTTGAACATACTAGTAATACATGTTATAAAATGAACATAAATCCTAGAAAAATGTGAACCAAAACCAAAAACAGGTATCATTTACATGGTTTCAAAGTTAAAACAATATCCTCCTATGTTCCTGCACTGGTCCCTTCAAAGAATGAAGGAGAGAAAGAAACCAGATTGCTTACCAAGTAAATCATGGCCCTTCAGTGAGGATTGAAGGGGGGAAATGCCTACCTGATCTATAGTCAAGACATTCAAAACTATGTTGAATTTCAAAGAAAATGGTGATAGAAAGTATCTATTCGAGTCTGCAAAAGCATCATCAGAGGATGATCAAGCCAGCTCTTCCACTGAGGAGGTTTTGCAATGGTGTGTCTAGCCTTCAAATCAACGCATTGACATCAAGGTCCGGACTTTGTGTTGTCTTTCTGCTTTTTTCGCGCTTGGGGTCCTCTTCATTTTTTGCAGCTCCTCCATCACGGCTTGCCCCACTGTGTCGATGGAGTTCAAGAGCTGCTTTTGGGGTGTAAGAAGCTCCTCTCCTGATGGTTGCTCAGCTTTTTGATTGGTGACATTCAGCAAAATCTTTGACACGCTCTTGATCAATGGAGGACAAGGCTTCAATCTGGAAGTTGAAGCTGGCGTTGAGAAATTGTGCTCGAGTAGAGCAACTGATGATGCGTTTGAACCAAGAATAGTTTCATTATGGGGTGCAGGGGTCTCTTCTAATAGGCCTTCACCGTCTCCTAGCCGTGCTCTCCTCCTTTCGATTGCCTGGTTACCCTCATCAAATTCAGTGAAAATATTCTATTTGGTGCTCAAGTTGAGCAACAATAAATAATTATTGAAATTCAATGTGAAAAGCCATAGGTGTTCTATATGTGAAAGCTCGCCCAACCTGGTAATATGGGGGGGCACTAGGCACGGAGAGTGACTTGAGTTAAAGACAGTGAGATGACAGATTATAATCAAATCAAAGTTTGAACAAACGGGATTCACATCATATAACTCCAACAAACATGAATCTAATTATGCAAAAGATTCAATTCGGTGCTCAAGTTAAGCACCCAAGGGACCAAATGTGGCTATTTCATAGGATGCTAGCAGTACAAAGAATAACACAGTTGGGGAAAGTAATAGCAGAATTTAGAACCAATTGGGAAAGAAGAGCAAAATGATCAACTGAAAAAGTTCCAAAATCTTGAATCTGAAAAAGTTGACACAGTATGAATCCATGAATCACAGGCAGATGAACTATGGATGAATAGGACACCCGGCAAAAATATGAAGACAATAAGATGAACATCAAATGGACTAAGGATGAATCCGCCAATCATGATGATGGACCATATGCGTCCATGAATTGCAGGCAAATGGACAATGGATGAACACAACGCCAGATAAAAAAATGAAGACAATAAGATGAACATCGAACAAAGTTCAAATGTTCAATAAACTCAAGCCGAGCATCAAATATTACCTAATAAAGTGGAAATCCAATTGGTTATATGGGGTGTAAAAGAAATACTAAGGGGGCCTAGAGGGAAAAAATGAAAACACAATTGAAAAATATTAGCTGAAACTAAACATCAACTGCTTAAGATTCGAAAGAAGATTTTTTTTCTCCACTAAATATAAATGAGTGAATCAAAACCCGGAAATGAGAAACTAAAATCAGCTCCTTCAAGCCAGATTGGACAATACTTTAATAGTAGTACTAAATTCAGCGGTTATCAACTTATCTGGTAAGGGGGCAATAAATACAAAAAAACAAAAACAATCACATTTCCATGAATTTAAAGAGGAGATTGAGACAGTGAGATGAACATCAAACGAAGTTAAATGAGATATAAATGAATGAATCAAAACCCAGAAATAATACAGTAAAATCAAGTTCGTAGAATCCAAAATGAACAATTTTTGTAGTAATATTAAAATCAGAAATCTTTTAACTTACTGGATATCAGAAAAAGAAAGAAAGACAATGAAGCCCAGGACATGAAAGTGCAGAAATCAGCAGTTGAGTCATCATAAATATCAAGAATCTATCTTTAGTAAAACTAAAGAGAACCACAGATACGATAAATAAATAAATCATAGTAAAGAAATAGATTAAAAGACACTAGTAAGATTAATTAATTAATAGATAAATAAATAAAAGATTGGAAAGGCCATTATTACCCTAACGACAGCAGTAATATCTCGGAGAGGTGTTCTCGGGTACCAAGAAGGTAATGGACTACCTGTACCTCTACCCCTACCCCTTCGGCCCAAGGGACTCGGTGTCGGAGCATTCACTCTTGCAGTCCGGCCACGTCTAACACCGAATCTTGGACTCCCAAAACTGTTGCCCCGGCGGAACCCTCCACCACGAGCATTCGAAACAGTAGCACCAGCAACACCCGTTGGCCTACGCGTAACAGGGGAGCCTAAAAGCTCCATCGATTCTTCCGATAGAATCCCTGAAGGCCCAACGCGTCTTCGAGCGAAGACTTCCGCTAAATCAACATTTCTTACGAGTCTATCTCTCGAATCCGCCATTGCTGATAGATTTCACCATGCAAATGAAAGCAAAAACACGCAAATTGATATCAAAAACTTCAAATAAAATGGAAGGAAAAAGATAAAAACAAACAGAAAACTAAAATAAGTATCATAAATTGCCCAAGAAAATGGAGAATAAAAGCAAGAAAGAAGAAGATTGAGAAGATAGATTCTCTTAGTTCTACACAAATACTACTAACCTTAAAAGAAAAGGGCGACTGCTCCAAGTGTTCACCGTGATGACAGGGTCTGTCGGAGACTGCAAACGACGGGAGGTGAAGGAAAAAGAAAGGCTTCGGCAGTTCGGAGAGGCGATTTTGGCAATTTTTTTCATTGAAAAAAAATGGCGGTCTTATAGGGCTGGTTTGATTTCTGAAAAAACTTTTGGCACGTGCAACTCGTGTTAAATTGTTATTTGAATTTCTGAGTTTAGGCGCTCAAATATTAAACCGTGTTTATTTCCATAATTTTGTGTTGAGCTCGCTTCTTTGGTATAATTATAATCTTAGTCCCTATATTATATTAAAATTTGAATATCGAATTTGAACTTCACGTTTAGGCGCTCAAATATTAGAACCGGGTTTATTTCTATAATTATTTGTTCAAGCTCGTTTCTTTGGTATAATTAAAGTTTAATTTTATTAATTTTAAAAGTACTTATCTTAAAAAGTAATTAAATAGAAGAATTAGGGAAAGACTTAATTTTATTAACTTTAAAATTGATAGGTCTAAAATGTAATTAAACATAAAAATTTATACCACAGGATGTTCCGCCACTAGAATTATTAAAATTTTAATTTTAATTTTGAATTTCAACATGATAAAGAGATTAAAACTACATTTAAATTTGTGCGTATGATTTGCTTATATAATATTTAACAAATTAATTAATAAAATTAAATATTAATAGTTTTATCAAAAATAAGAATTCTCTCTTTTTGCTTTTTTTCCATTTTGTGTGAGAAAAAAATGTAATATTAATATTTAGTTACTAATTTGTAAAATTAGAGACCAAATTACGAAAAATTAAAATAGAGGAACAAATTAGAGGTATGCAAATAAAGAGAGGACTTCATTTGATAACAATTGAATATCAATACAAATGCAAATCATATAAGTTTAAGCCGTTCATTTAATAAACCAAAGCATGGAATCAACCCCAAAGAAGATAACAGACACATTGCCAAAGAAGAGAAATTAAAGATCTAAGACAGAGCAATCTAAGCACCTGATAGATATACCAAAGGAAACCTCGATTTTCGACATGGTTTTAGAGTAGTTCGACTAGCTTCTTCTCGGCATCTCGCTGCCACTTTGGTGATTTATAGAATGCTCGTCTCTCCGTCCCGAATACCGTCCGGAACTCTTCATCTGATAAATAAGACTAGGAATCAAAGAGTATGAACTATGAACATGAACATGAACGTTGGAGTGTGAAAAACAATAGAGCAGACCTTGCAACACCAATGGGTGGTCAAACCTCCTTCTGATCGGAATCGATCCCAGTCTCAGGATGTTCAGAACTGGTGCTTAGAGTGAGTTGTGAACTCTCATCCTCATTCTGCTTTATCTCTTCCTTTGGTTCCGAATCTTCCTCGTTGGTTTTTGCAACCTCTTCAGGTTCCTCTACTTCAGAAAGGTCCGGTTCACTCTTTGTATCGGCTGTATGATTTCAATGCATTGGATATAGTTTCAGAATTATATGGAATGTGGAGAAGATTAAGCAAATTTGTTGATCAACCGGATTCAATTGACAAGAGTACAAATGTTCTTACAAGGTGGACTGGTTATTGTCAAAGGGTTCATTGAGTATTTCTGAGGCGACACATCAGGCGATTTCTTACTTTCAGCAGTGAAAACAGAGGCAAGAGCAGCTATTGCGGCTGATCTTTGCGATGCCTGACGATTGATAGGCTTTGGAATTGAGGTTTTGGTTTCTGATGACGAACTAAAGGCAGATGATAAAGCTGCTAGAGCTTCAGCTCTTTGCGATCCCTGACGAATGAGAGGCTTCGGAGGTGAGGTTTTGGATTCTGCTGCTGGATTTAATGCAGATGTTAGTGCTGCTAAAGCTGTAGCTCTTTGTGTACGTCCACTCTGACTTCCACGGGAGAGATCCTGGGCCTAAAAGAACGGTGCATGTCGAACATGTTAACTCGTAAACAGGCACAAACAGCTTCGGTCAAAATCATTTATGTTAGAGAATAATATTAGATTTTGCATGTATCACGAAGAACCGGCTTGAATGCAGAAGTTTATTACCGAAGGGGTTGATTTAGGAGGTGGATTGAATGCAGAAGTTAAGGCAGCTAAAGCCGACGCCCTTTGAGTCAGACCCCCTTGGTTCCCCTTGTACGTCATGTCCTGTCTCGGCAGAATAAATTCCATCATTCAGGGAACTGGATCGGTAAACAAGTATCATTGTTCCTAATTATGCAACCGATATGTAACGATATATGCCGGAAATTCATCTTATAATTTTTGGTTTACGTGTCACTCAAGAGTTTTCCTCCTTGTAATTATGCAACAAAACAGTAATGGAAAAATGGTTCCTAATGTCCACAATGGTAAGCAAGTAAAAGTTCTTATCGATGCTTTCGGTCCATCAAAGAAAAATACCCTTTAATTCTTATGAATCAAATTTCATTTAATAATGCAGAAACTTCCTATAATGAAAAAATAATTTCATGTGAATTAAAGAAAGAATTTACCTCTGCTGCAGGGCTAGCTCCTAAGCTCATAGCCAGGCTAGCTCCAAAGAGCAATGCCATCTTCTTCTGGTATGAGTTACCCTGCATCTGTGTTCCAGAGAGAATCTAAGTGTAAATATTAATTGAAGTACATTAACTCAAGGGTAAAGTAAAAAACTTCAGTCAGGGACACACATACAGTAGCTCGATTGGGATCCCATGAAAAGAATGTTGTGAAGAAGCAGGGTTCGTTTCCGTCAGTAACCTTGTAAAGTGGAACAATCGGAGACAAACCATCCAGAGATGCGGTCCTGTCTATATATTTCTGCAAATAATTTCTAGAGTGAATAATGAGCATATCGGAACAATAACAAGGCAAAGGAATCAATGTTTGTTCATCACCTGACCAATTTCGAAAGCACTTTCCTTTTCTATGGCATCTACATACTGACCAACCCAAACAAACACTTCTTCGTGTGTGTCAAGTATCATGGTATCTTCTGTCAAGAGATCATCCTGTGAGAAATTATAGACTTCCTCCACCTGCAAAGAAGAATGTTAACTTACAAACTGAAGACACAGGATACCTGTAGGAACAAGATCAGTTACATCAACTCACCTCAAACTTTCCTGATGCATCCACATGGAAACAGGCAATCATTGAAAGAAGAACAGTTAGAATGCTAGGAAAGCTTTGTTAATAACCGAGGAAATGAGTAAAAAGTCTTAGACTGAATTGGAAAATAATGCAAACCACATTTACGAATAAGAAACAAACCTTTTCTACGGAAGTAAGTGTACAAGTGGGGATCCCTGGGACTCCCAAAAGAAGCTTTGTCGCTTGTATAATTTCGTTTCCCCCCAAGTTCAAGCCAGAAGGAATTGCTCTCTTTTCCTTCTCTAGCATTTTTAACAGAAACTCCAGGCTAAATGCAGAAAAAAGCAGAAAAAAGGTGGAAACACTCAATTCAGAAGAACTAAAATCATTATATAAGAGTTAAATCTCAACATTTGATTGATACAAGATATATTGGCACTTATCTGTGTTATAATTCTCTTTAGTTGTACTGATTAATTTGTCAATTCAAATTGCAGGGACTTGGATGCTATTCCATAACAATATCAGGTTATTACCAGGTTTGTAAAAAAAGAGCATGTGCTTTAACCTTGTGTTGCATCAAATTCTACAAGTAGACAACATTCCATAAAAAGATCTACCTTCAAAAATGAAGCAACTTTTGTAGCTAATTGTTTCTGTTCATTGGTGCTTTGGTTTCCTTGCCATAAGAAAATTGTATTTTCAGATTGCAGGAGGAAACACTCGGTTGAGTTCAACAGTGTTGTCACCTGAAAATTAATTGTAAGGATTTATATCATGGGTATTCACTTAAGACCAACTTAAACACTTTCCACAAACAATAATGAAAAATTCCTAAGATAAACACTTTAATGCCATGGGAAGTATGATGAAAAGAAAAAAAAATCTTAAAACACTTTCGGAGTGAAAAAATGTATAATATCTCTAATTAAAGGTTATTAAAGTTAGCCTAAAGCTTTGAATATCCCTTTATGCATAACTTTTGACAATGAAACAACATAATTCCTTCCCCACAAATTCAGAAAATAGGCCATCAATATTTGATGGCTTGCATATTTACTAGTCAAACTTTCAATCAAATTTACTTAAAACCAAACAAAACTTGAACGGCCAACTTCTAGGTGCAAACTGAAAAAGGGTTTTATATCGAACAATATAATACATTTAAAGGTGGCAATTAGAAATATCAGGGTCTAAAATCTACTGGCATGAAAAAGAAAATTAAATTATCGTTTCCATGTAAGTTTTGAGGACAAACACATTCAAGCATTAGACATTTTAAAACTAAGTAACCAACCAAACATACCGCATCAACTTGCAATACTTTATTATTGTGCACGTCAGCTCCTGATATACGAAATAGAGCAAAAGAATCTGCTGTGTAGGTTTCATCTGTCAAGCCTTTGTCAGCTATACTCTTCTTATAACCAGTACTTTGACCACCCTAAATAGGAATCCATAAGAAAATAAGTTGACAACCTCCGATTTAAACCAAAAACTTCCAAGCAATTGACAATGAGATTCTAAAACTTTGAGGTAGAGTTTAATACCTTAAGGACCACCATAGGTTCAAAAAGTGCAATGAATTGGGGTGGCTCTTTTCCTTCAAACACTCGAACCTGTGAGAAGCTTCTATTAGAAACCAAATCATTAGAATCATATTACTCAGTCAAATTAATATGATACCTGAACAGGCCTCCCCTTCAACGAGTTAAAAAAATTAGTAGCCAGCATATAAGCCATCTTCCGGTCCTCCTGAATTGAAAAATGTATATACTTTTAGTTTTTAGTGAGAATGATCATCAGTAGAATCAAGTTGATCAAGTTAACAATGTGACTAAGTGACTAAATCTTTCGCCTGTAAAGCATTGACAAAAACAATATGTTAAAATTATATATAAAAAAAAAACTTTGAAAAGAAAATGAGTTTTCAGATTCCTTTTTCTTTTAAAATTTCATACAAGAGATTTCATGTTTTTCCATTTTGTTTGAAGTGTTATCTTCAGGGTACAACTGGTACTGTGATAAGATTGTCAGATCAGGACTCCTCATCCAATAATTTTCTATTTATTGTTCATAGCCATTGCAATATGTCAAGAGCAGGACTTAGTCTGTATCATTTTACATTAAATCCCATGTTTCAAACTGCTATGCGGAAGGCAGCTACGCCATGAACAGAAAGTTGAAGATGAATGACTACTTAAATTGGTTCCAACCCGACTAAGAATGTAAATTACCTTAATGCTATCTTTGCCAATCCAACAGCACAGGAAGTAATCTTCTTTCTTATCACCTGAGGGGTAGGTATAAAGCACAATGTAACAATCTCCACTGTAGAATTTACCTATATCATCCTTTGGAATTGGTTTCTTGACATTGTCATTGATGCACCATACCTGAAAAACAAGCAACACCATACTCATAAATAGTAAGTACCTTTAAGTACAATAACAAAAAACAAATAAAAGAAGACTAGTCACTCAACCTCCATCTTTCCACCGCTTTCAAGCAAAGGAGGAACTTCTACATTTACAGGAGTGCTTTTAATCACACCCTTGACGGTACCAACTCCTTGTTTCTTCAGAAAAGCTAGGAGTAGAAAAAAATACAATTCAATAAAGTTAGCCATAGAACATGTTATTTGTAACTTATTAAGTGGTCATACCGGCTACTTTTCCTCTTCCCTCCTCGACACTAGGAGCTGTAGACCCAACTGGCCAAGAATCAAAGTAGGACTTGAACGAAAAAGGTTCATATCCTTGGATGACACAGGTTATACGTGCTGTTTGTTCTCTGTTCTCACTACGGACAAAGTCCTGGAGATAAAAGGTTGAAAGTGAGAATTAACATTCTTTAACTACACGAGTCATGAAGAAATCAAGATAAAGCCTCTAGCTCTACCTCAGCAACTTGACTGGCAACTTTTCTCTCCTCTAATTGTGTCGCCCGTCCAACCCAAACAAAAACCTCAGCACCACAGTCTAGTAGATAGCATTTTCTAGTTTCCAAAAGGCCTTTTGATAGTTCACCTTCAATAGGCTTCAGCTCAACTTCAGTTACGCTACAGGAACCCATAATTTCAATTTAGCAGTTAATAAAGACATATACCTTTAAAAGCAATAATAATAAACAAATATTAACTGGCAATGATTTCAATTAGGAATGCCTACTCATCTAAAATTCTCTAAAGAGATGCTCTACTAGAAAACAAGCATCTAACTGTCAAAAAGTTCAGTAAAATCCATATTAGCTAAATAATGATGACCATCTGACAATTCTTCAAGCTGTCTGGCAATCAATTAAAAATAGGTGTGGCAACAAATGGTAACTTTTTTCCCCTAAAAATAACAATTTAGTCACGCAATTAAAATTCTATGACAAACAAGTCACTTTGTCGTTGGTATAATAACAGTTTTAGCCTCCAAAACTTATACATTAAAGTGACATGTTTGTTATTAAACAAATGAATAGAATGCAGTTTTAGAATCTAACTTCAACAAAATTTTAGGCATACCAAAATCCTCATTTCCCTACTAGTAGAAAAAAAAAACAGAAGATACAATTATGGAATTACCTATAAAGTTGAGCAGTAGTATCAGGAATATCATCATCTTCACTCGTAGCCTTCTTGCTTAATGGAGCAAAACCACCAAAGAGGGCCCAGAACTCATCAGAGTTGGACTCGGTACCCAATTTCCCATCATCTGGCAAGGTGATTATATTTATGCATAAATAAACCTTGAAGAGAAGCTGGAGAAACAACATTGTTTATAATGTAAATGCATGCATACTCACCAACAACAGCAAAATCACACGTTCCGTCGTGATACTTCTCCTTTAAAAACTGAACAACTTCTAATGCTTTTGCCCTTTCTTGAATATTAGAATTTGCACCATTGAACTGATAAATCTTATTTTGAGTGTCCAGGATAAATACATCATCATGATTCAGTGAAGTCCGAGCAAAAGGAACCTGAAACATCATAATAAAAAATAGTATTTTTCCATATCTACAATAGTCTCGTATTAAATACTTTATAATTAATTTCATGAAACACTTCTGTTCTTTCCTTTTTGAATTGAAAATCACCAAACTTATGTAAAAAGCTTCAGCTACCTGTCTCAATTTCACAACTCGCTTTCCTCTGCAGACATACAACCGTGTCTCGAACTCTCCTTCTTCAGGTGTTTTAAATCCAGAAGCAATACCACCCTCCAGTGGAATAATGCAAGGTTTAAAGTATGACAAAAATTTGTCAGATTCATAACCTTGAAGTTCCCTGTGCTGCACAGCACGCCCTCCTAGTGCTGCATCTAGCTCAATGGCTTTAATAGCAGCTGTTTCAGCTTCATCCTGCGTGTGCCAATAGCAACACCATCTCAAATGATGTTCTAGTTCATTTGGAAGAACACCCAAATCCTCAAAAAGTTAAGAAAGTAGAAGAAAATGCAGCAAAACCAAACCTGACTGGTATCTTTCCCGATCCAGAAGTGTATATCATACAGATTTGAACCACCTTTGCCCGCTCTTGTCTACAAATATATATTTGTATATAAAGATTAAAGGCAAATAAAAAATAAAAATGCAGAGGCATTCGTTCACAATGATTCATCCAGGCTTAGAAATGTATGTTGTGGGTGTGGATCCACACAAGACATAGCAAGCGTCTGAGAGAGGGAGAGATATTTGGCACCTGTAAGACAATGTAAGAATCCCCCATATAGAATTTTCCATAGTCAGACTTTGGTAAAGGAACTGGCTGACGATTCTCAATTCGCCAAATTTCGGTCCCGCTAGAAGATGTCAAGGTAACAGCCTTAAGGTAAAAAAATTATTAGGACATATATGCAACATAAGAACCAGGGATGAACCTAGGGGTGCCGGAGGGTGCAGCCGCACCCCCTAAAATTTTTAAATTCCCTTATATTCTATATATTTTCTTTGTACTTTCTATTGATAATTTAATTTTGCACCCTCTTATATTCTAATATAACTTCTTGATAGTGTGCACCTCCTTACATGAAACTCTGGGTCTATCCTTGATAAGAACACATCTTAAACAAAACAATAGGATTTACCTTATCATTTTTTCTTTTTCCTGCTTTGATTGGACAAAACTTAGTGAGTGATTCCAGTTTCTCTTAACGATAAAAAATACCAATACACATGTATAATTAAAAAGTTAACAAGAAAAAAGGGTTCATTTCTTCACTATATATATGCCCTTTATTTTAAGGATACGGTTTCTGACCCACTCCATGAAATGCAGAATCCATATGTTTTACAGGGCTAGACATTTCTCGGAGTTCTCCTTGTCACTGTTTCTTAAGCAAAACTTGTATAGCTCAAATTTGGAATCTAACCTTCGGCAATATGAAAGAACAAAACTTACAAGAGATAATACAGGAAACAGGTCATGCAAGGAAAACAAGTATAAACAGGTTGTTTTACAGTGCATTGCACACACAGATGAAATGATATCTTTATTAAAAACAGTTGTAGTCAAACAAATTACAAATATAAATAGCAACTTTTCAGCTTGAATGAAGATGAACAATGTGTTCTGTCCATGCATCTACCAATGCAGAATTCAAAACATCAAGATGATGCTCCCATAATTGACACTCTAATCAGCATTCTTCATTAAAGTAAAAACAAGCATCTTATCCTATATGCACAGATTTTCAAACACTCATAGTATTAAATTGCGGTTGCAGTCGCTGATGGTTTGCAACATTGCTGACCTCCAAAAACCGTTACGGTGCAGTCGCAATTTAATACTATGACAACGTTACGTGATTCAGAAATTGACAAACTCCTCCTACACTCATTCCTCAGGCCGAAAAACATGAAAGTTTACGCCAGCATCAGACATGATTAAAACAAGAGTTATAGAAAAATAAACAGATATCCCATTAAAATGAAAACAAAACCAAGCATACCCAGAACAACAAACATCAAATCAAACAGGAACAACATGAAGAACCAAATGAGCTATATAACATAAAAGAAAAAAGGAAACCATACCGCTGACCCCTCCTTCAAAGCATATGAAACAAGGAGAGAGATCTTTGGGATTGAAGAAGATATGGGAAAGATCTAAACAGAGCAGGCAAATTAAAAGATGGGAAATGAAAAGGCAAGGAACATGACTTATTAATGCATTCTTTTAAAACATTTCTGAAATTTGTGAATTTGTCAACAGAAAACTGTTTGAATGAATTACGATGGTGATGAGAGGTAAAGAGAAAATTGGGGAATGTTTGGATGGAGGGAAAATGTTTTCGAGAGTTCGAGGCAATGGCGAAGGCGCTATGTCATGGGACGATGACACTCGTCCTTTCATGGTTTTAGCTTGGCTTTCTTAGAAGAGATTTTTTAGTAACTCCGAGAGAAAGGGAGGAGGTTTCTAATACTATTATTATTTAAATCTAAATTAATTTGTTTTTTTAGTTTAATTGTACGTTGTAATATTTAATTTTAGCTATAATTATTGTTGTAATATTTATTATTATGACTTATAGTGGCAAAACTATTTTTAATATTTTATAAAATGGTTATTATTATATATTTTTTAAATTTATAAATAAATATAAAAATTGATGTCTATTTTTTTAATATTTTATAATATACAAAACTTAAAGAACATGTTATCACGAGTTTAATGTCTTTTAAGTTTTATATTTGTGTAGATAAAAATAGTGTTAAAGAGTTCTTACTTATGAATCTGATTCGATTCGATTTCAGACATAATTAAGTATATTTTAATATAATGATCGGGTATATTAATAAACTATGTTTTAACAAGACGAAATACAAAATCCAGTAAACAATATTAAGAATTCAATTTCTGATATTATAAATAAAACAATTGTATTGAAAGAGTTTTCTCGTATAAACTTTACGATAATTAATCTAAATTATTTATTCAATGAATTAGATACAAATAATTATACTAAAAATATAATTATCGAATATTAGATTCTAGGATGACAATTTGATCTAGAACCATTGGGTTTCGACTCGACACAATAAGGTTAAGTTTTTTTATTAAAATCGGGTTCTAGTTGGGTTGATCATGTTATTAGGAAAAAATGAAGTTAGGTCGAGTAGGTTTTAGTGTAAAAATTCTTCGACCCAACCCTATATATTTATATATTTTATTATATCTTTATATATATTATTTAATATTTTTTTGAGTCGATCGAGTTTAGTCAATTTTTTTATTAAAATATTAAGATCAAATCAGGTTAAGTTATAATTTTTATTATGTTAGATCGAGTCAAAAAAATATATATACTAAAGTGGATCAAAATCAAGACAAATATTTTAATTTTCGAGTAGAATTAAAATACAAAAAATTCATCCCAATCCAACCCGTTACTATCCATATTACATTCCTCACGTCTAAAATACAGCGTACCGGTGATTATAAAAAAGTAAATTACCCTAAGGAATACTAACATCTTTTGACACGGCCAGCCCAAAGTGGCTTGAAGAGCACATCATCATTTATACTCATTGGCATTTATTTACAACACACAGCCCGCCAATTTTCAAACAATGGCTACGTTTCCGTCTCCTCTAGAACGAACAGTGGCTTCAGCTCTTCTCCTCCTCTCCAATCAGCCGTCCAAGTAAATTCAAACGAGCAAAAAAATTCAAATTCTCGATCGATCGCTTTTCGAATTTCATTTCAATGGTAATACCTTTGCTGTTCTTCTTTTGTTTCTTAAAGGTTGATGATCGGTTGTTGTGATGGCGAAGAGACGAAAGGAAAAACAAGCATGTTGATCTCTTCAACTGAATCTGAATCCTGCAGTTCCTCTCTCACTACTCATCAATTTTCATCTCGGAAGCAACAGAAGAAGCTAAGGATCGTCGCTGCTGTGGCTCGCTGCCATGAGATCAAGCTCAAGGTTCCCTTGCCTTACTCTGTTTCTCCTCTTTTTGCTGCATTTCGTTTGTTTTTCGTCAGTTTCGTTAGTGTTTATAACATTCTTCAATTGATTCTTCTTCTTTTAATTGCTTGAGCTTGAACGTTGATTGGAATAATGTTTGGATGATACTCCTTTATATGCAGAATCTGACTGCGATTTGTTACATCTAATAACGCAATGATTTAGCATGGATTTTGTGGTATGATTGAGTTAATAATTCAAAATCTCAACCAAATCAGATCGATCGGTGACTTCGCCGAAATTGTTCTGATTCAAAACACTAGCTGTTTTAGTTTCTTCAAAGCTTACGTCAACTTCCTTTCTTCTGCAATCTGTACACCAGATAGCTTCATAGTAATTACTAATTAATTATTTTGATTTTATTTTTTCTTTGAGCATCTAAGCAAGTGTTATAGATGATGTACCTTTGATTTATGTTTTCTCTCTAGCTTGGATTTTGAATTTCAAAGTTCGATTCAAGCTTCTTCGTAAATTTCCAACATTCATTTTTAGGTCCGGAGTTTGAAATTCTTTGATAAACTTGAGCAGGTGGTAAAGAAGCGGCGGTCGAGGATCTACCGGAGCTGCGATAACCGGAAAATATCATCCTTCAGGTCATTAATCTCATCCAATATGGCAAAGGCTGAGACGACGTCCTGTTTGTCGAGCAGCTCAACCAGCGGTATCTCAAGCGCGCGAAGCCAACGTAAAACGACCAAAGCTGAGAAAATACAAAAGAAGAGGCGCAGCGGCGGCCCCAATCACATGCGGCGCCGAGCCGAAGCCATTTTGAAATTGCTCTCCGGTGGTTGCTTCTCCGAGGTTGACATTCGTCGAGTGCTTGGCGATAGTCCAGACACAAGCAAAGCCCTTCGAATGTACACAACTCTGTCTTTTCTCTTCTTTGCTATGTTCACCCCATCCACTTGTCTATTTCTATAAGTTCGTAGGGTGCAATGTATACCAAGTTATATATGATCAATGGCTGGAACTGCATCTAGAAAACTTGATCAATGGATCCACAGGCAAAACCATTGCCGTTGATCATAAAGCTTTGACGAATTAACAGTGGAAGAGGATGCTAATAGAAAATGATTTGTCTGCAGGTTGTTGAAGCAGGAAGAAGTGAAGAGATCAGGAACAGGAGGACAAAAGGATCCTTATATTTACACGGTAATTTTTTAACTTTATATTAACAGTGTCTTAGTGACTAGGAGTTCATACAATTTTTTCATGACCTGGTTCATTATTATTGTAGTAAAATATAAAATAAAATTCATAGAACATTTTTAATAAAATATTATTACTGATTTTCTAATAATGTCTAAAATTACATTAAAAATTATTAAAATATCATACTATATAGATAACCTTACCCAATACCCTTATAAGTTGTCAAATTCTACTCATAATAATATCACTAATTTTCTTCTTACAAGTATTTTTTTATACTCTCATTTTAAGTGTACATGGTTTTAATTAATGATTTAATGTATATATAAAAAAAAAATTCGGTATAACTATTAGTATTTAACTCATTAATAGTTAGATTTGGATAAGTACTACAAATATTATTTAAAGGATTTAATATTTTATTATGTTAATTATATTTTTTGTATCTAAGGACTAAGTCGTGAAATATTGTTTTAGGTCTTTTTCAGTTTAAATATTAATCAAATAAAATTTATAACCTTTTAAATTTTCAAATTTTAAGACTTGATAGATTTTCAACCCTCTTAATGTTTGATCTTAACTTCTTCCATTTTGTACCTAAGAATAACAAATATGTATATAATATTATATTGATATCTGTTAGCAAATATCATATATATAAGAAATTTGGTTCACGATATGGCACACATTATTTTGTTACAGATTGCATGAAAACAGCTTCTAAGACGGTAGATACAATTACGTGGCATTTGTAGATTGGTCAACAAATATTTCCACTAGCTATCCATGTAAAATTTTGGCCCAACCGAGGTAAGAACCACAACACGAAAGAGCAGCACAAAAGAGGTATGGATACATTAATTACTAAATATTGCAGTAGAGATTACTATAGAGCTAGCTAACTCTTATCTTAATTTGTTTTGAATATTAATGCGAGCTGAAAATAGTTAATATGGACATATGCATATGATATTAGTAAACATTCATGGTATATATCTACATTTATACATGTGTATAAATGTATATATCAACAATATGTGCTTATAATATAAGCTTGTCTCAAGCTTTGGTCAAAGTTTTTGTTTGAAAGCTTGAACTTTGATCACAATAGGAATATGAACCGTTTGATTAGGCTCAATTACTTAATAAAATAAATGAGATGGATTGGATTTATAACATGTTTGAATAACCATTTAAATATAGGTAAATATATAGTTTAATACATGAACTTAATTTTTAAAGCTTAATTTAGTACTATTAAGTTCAAAATACGAAGTCGATAAATTCTAGAATATATAGTTGAAGCTTTTAGTTTATGCTCTATTTCTTTTAGGTAGAAAATATTTAAAGAATTAAAATAAAAATATATATGTCTTAGACCCATTTTTAATTGCTTAAAAGTGTGTTTGAACTAAAATGTTGTTTTCATACAGAAACAATCCCAAACATCTCGTTTTTTAGATAAAAAATTGCTTCCTAATTGCATTTGTAAACCAAAAGTAGAAGCCAGAAAACATAGCCTTTTGGTTTCAAAATCCCTTTTGAAATAAAATATATATTTTACCCTTAATTATCCTCTTATCAATCGACTTATTTTTTATTTTTTTATGCTATCAAACATCATTAATAAAATTTTTTAAAAAAAAACTTTGATTACTTATAAACTTTAGTTTAATTACACCCACCTTTTAGTCTTAGTGGTTTAAATTGTAGAGTTTAGAATTTGAAGTTAATGTTTAGAATATAAGGTATGATTTAAGGTTTAAATTTTAATTTTTTACAGTTATACATATTTGTATAAGATTTGCACAACCCATGTATCAAAAATTTGCCTAATAAAATTTCATTCTTTTATAAGAATGTGTGTATATTTATTATTTATATTAATTATTATAATAAAATCTTATTTAATTTTTGAATATTTTTCAGAAATAAATTATATATTGAAATTTTTATATTATTAGATTAATTTTTTAATATCTTATTTAAAATAGATATCTTATTTACTTAAAAATAATTTTTAATAACAATATCAAACACTAAAATTTTAAATCAAATAATCTAAAATCTTTTTTTTTAAACAAGATTTGCTACCATGTATGACTTTAAGTCTGATTACTTGGGTTTGATCTTAATTAAAATAAAATTTTCAACAATCAATTAATAATATAAGCTGGATTCGATTTCTAACATATAAATATGTAAATTCTTATTTAATAGTTCGCTGACAACAAGTCGAATTTGGATGGGTTAAAGTTTTATCCACCTCATCATCCATATTCAAAACTAACATCCAATTTACCTACCATCCGTTTAATTATTAACCCAATTCATCCTACTTATTAACTGCGGATGAAATGGATGAATGGAATTATAAATGGGTTATATTATTAAAAATTTTAAATTAAAATTACATACAATAACTTGTTAAAAACTTTTAATACAAAATAAAAATAGAATATTTTATTTATTTTGGTGAGATTTTGAATTGAAATAGAAGAAATGATGAGAAAATTAAAGAGAAGTTGAGAAGGATTGAAATATGAAAGCTGAAAAAAATCAGAAACTACATAAGAAATTATAAAAGAGCGAAAAAAAGTTAAAATTTAAACCTAATTTTAAAAAATTACATACCTTTTTTATTTAATTCTCTGTTGAAATTGTAGGAAAGTGTGAGACTAAAATTAAAAAAGTGACACTAAAATAAAAAAAATAAATAAATATTCTAGGGTTTAGCCTAAAAAATCTTTAAGATGATTAATATTTTTTTTAAATTAATATTATATTGATTGATGAATGGACGAACAGGTGATGAATCAAGTGGTGGATTAAAAAATTTCATCCAAATCCATCACCCGTTCCATCCACCATCCACTTTAAACGAATCAAACTCATTTTTATTGAATTTTTATCCGTTTAATTAAAATCAAATAAACCATCGTCCATAAATAATTGTCAGCTCTAATAGTTCTTGTTGTTCTAGCCCAACTTTATAATATAGCTAAATTGTGTTATTTTTTTATAACCATCAACATATGATTTATAGTCAATAAATTGATTAAAAATCATATACAGTAAACACTTTTGACAAAAAAATCTTCTCAACGCAAGTATACAACTAACTCTATTCCTAATCAGGGATGGACGTTATAAATTTTATGTTAATGAGTGAATTTATAAAGTTTTAAAAATAAAAATAGATTATCAATAGAAAACATAAAAATTTAAAATATTTTAAAATTATATATAAATTTTAAATTTTTAAAAGAATAATTATCTTTCTCAATCATTCATATTTATAATGTTATAATTTAAATTTTAAATAATATTTAATAATTTAATTTTTTATTTTATTAAACAAAATATTTAACGAGAACATAATCTCTTCTAAGTATACCCTAGCAAAGACAATATTATATGTTTCTTATCCACTGATAACTGATAAGCCAAAGGTTTAGAATAGAGAATGTCTCAAAAAAAAAGAGTAATCATTAAGGAATACGAAATCTAATATGTTCACGTACTCCACGTCACGCCATAACAAAAGAGGTAAATGCATCATACCTTCCCTGTATTATGTTTTTTATTTTAAATTAATCTTTAAAATTTCAAATTGACTTATTATAAATTGATCATAATTTTCTTTAAATATTTTAATTTTATTATTAAATTATTAGTTATACCAAGTCATATTATATAATATAAATAAGTGTTTATATGACAATTAACATTTTTTATAATTATTTTATTAACGTAAAACATAGTTATTATATAATGATTAATAAGTTTAGGGACTAAGTTAGTATGAAGGTCATAGTGCAAGGATAAATAGTAATGTTTAAAAATTTAGGATCAATTTTGAGTGAGAGTTATAGTTTGAAGATGAAATTAGGATATTTGAAACTTTGATAATCAATTTAGAATGAGAGTCATAGTTTGAGGATGTATAGTGCAATTAACTCTAGTAATGTATAGTATAATTAACTTAGCATTTGATTGAATAATCATTTTGATCCTTATTCGTTTTTGAATTAATCTAACACTCAACATTTAATTTTGTGTCAAAATGGTTCGTCTACAAATAAAATTTATTAATCAATTGATAATAAATAACTTTAAATGATGTGACAAAACCTACATGACAGTACATGTTGCAATAGCAATGTCATATACTTATATATAGACAAATATGCTAACTTTACATAATAACACATTAATCAAAAATATTTTTATAAATATTTAAAAGATTTAATAATAATTATATAGAGAGATAATGATCTCTAATGACATAATTAAAATCAAACATTGAGAAAAAAGATGAATCTATTAAATTTTATAATTTAAAAATTGAGATAGACAAAAACCTTAATTAACTAGAATTTAAACTAAAAAACCTAAAATATTATTATACTGAAAATATTTTGGAGAGACAAGAACCCTTACATCGCTCTGTTTCCATGGTCTAAAAAATAGGTTAATTTATTTTTCTCTTTTCTTGTAAGAGAGTTTTATATTAAAAAAATTATCTTCAACATCAAAATTCAAGATTTCTAATTTATCGATAAATTTAAGTATATTTCTGAATTTATTATTTTATTCTTGATTATTTAATATGATTAATCTGACGTTAAATTTAATGTTTAGTTATGATTTGATTAAACATCCATTTGGCAGGTAATTTTTTTTGGTTGAATTAGATTCATGAACTTAACTTACGTGTTTTAATTTAGTACATGAATTTGACCTCATATTCCTTTACTATGACCCAAAAATCAAATTTAAATACTAAATTAAGCAAAAAAATTCAAACATTAAAATTAGACAAAAAAGAGTTTAGGTATAAAATTGAACATTAAAATCCATTTTAAGTACCCAAATATAATTGATTTCAGGCAATTAAATTCAAATAAAAGTCTTAATTTTTTTTTATTTATACCTGAATAAATCAAAATTATTTTCGGTAGCCAGGTAAGAGATTATTTACCAAAATTGACCTTCCGCTCTAGGGTTTTATTCTATAATAATTTTACCTGTATAAAAAGCAATAAAGAGTTCACGTCCCGCCCAAAACCAGAAGCCAATCTTCTTCTTCTTCTTCTTTCACTCCTTGTTATCATTGTTTCATTCAGATGATCTGGGATTGAGATATTGCAATGGTGAAATACATGGAGTTACTTGATGCAGGAGTTAGGGCTATCGCCAGGTTCCATTCCCATTGCCCACAAACTGCTCGATTGTATTACCATCCTCCTCTGTCTCCTGATTCTCAATCCCACCACCACCTCGATCCCAGTCTTTGCGGCGGCGAAGGTGTTTCCGAATCCGGCTCTGGGTGTACCAGTCATTGTCAAGTTGGTCGAGTTGATCAAGACCCAAAGCAACAGCCAAAATTTGACTATTTTTATTATTATTTTCTGATGAGGTAAAAGAGAATTGATACACAACAATGGTTTTTATTAAATTTTTTATTTTGGGTTATGATTTTAGTTCATATATTCGATTAAGTTTTGCCTTTTGGTTTAATTATATATATTTTTTACATTTGAAATTTATAATTAATTAATTCAATTACATGAATGATCATTGAACAAAGGTTGAATCTTGTTACGAGATATATTTAGATGTTTATTAAAATATTATAATGTCAAAGTTTTGATTACTATTATTTTGATCAATTCGACCCGAACAAGGACTAATGAATTAATGTTATGAAAGGGTTCATGTCTTTCTTAAATTTATTTGTCCGATAATAAATTTAATCTTTATTAATTTAAATATTTATTAAATTAAGTTTTTCTCATCAAAATATTAGGGTTTTCCCTCTAATCAGTCTTATTTTTGTTAATTTTGTCTCTAAATCTTCCATTACTTAATTCTGATTATGTCTATGTACCTTCCGATCGTTTAATTTTGATTTTATTTCGATTCTATCTCTATCATTGTTTAATTCTGATTCTGTCTCTAAACCCGAGTTTTAAAGGCAGAAATAGAAAAAACTACCAGACTAACTCATGAACATCTCTAACAGGGAAATATATTTCACATAAGAATCAAACAATACAATGAGAAATTTCTTCCATAAAATAGCCATATGGGTTCACACTGGAAAAACAGTCTCTATCCTACATTCATGTCCCCATCAGAATGCTAAAGAACAAGAACTCAGTGAATTACTTGCAAGATAAAGAGTGCAGAGCTCTTGGTATCTCTTGCAAGCTACACATTTAAAGGAAGAAAATGGGAGGAAAAATGAATGAATTAGATGCTAAATAGTCACAAACTCAACCAATTTAAATCACAAATGCTGCCTTAAATATACCATGAACCAAAAATACTAATTTGTTGAAGCTGTGAAACCTTTGAGCTTTAGAATCAATAGTTGTAATTCTTCTTCTGTCTTCATCGTAGAACAATCGCCGGAATTCTTTTCTCGAAAACTTAACTCTATATGTACTTCTAGAAGATCAACATCCAGCAGCTTTTAGAAAGTTATCATATGGAGTTGAGGGTGGTAAACTGAAGAATGGGGGATGATTATGGTACTCAGTTGCACATGGCATTGGGAGGTTGCTGATTAGTTGTTTGAAAGGATTAGTGCTGTCGATTTGGTCGATTTGCTCGAGGACTGGATCTGCCTGCATTTCAAGTTTGTTTGTGAATGTAACATGTACTTTTCTACCGTAGAACACAACGAAATTCGGAAGTAACGAGGCATGTTTGTGGTGCATATGAGTATGACATGTATGATAATCCCTATTGACATGGGAAATAGAGTTTACCTGTATTGTCATGTTATCTGGATGTTGAACACATAAGCTAATCCAGCTTTCTTGTTTCCGTCGGGTACTTGTCAATGGAGACATCTTTTGTTGCTTCCCTGTTATGAGTGCCTCGCAATGATGCGCTATTTCCTTGTACGACATGTCCAGACCAGTGGAGATGGGACTTCTTCCGAACTGATATGCCGCCTCCAATACCTGTGCAGTTAAAGAAAATAAGTATGATGTTCTAAATAATTGTGCAGATAAGGTGCTCCTCGTGTTTCCGAACAGACTAAAAACGAATGTCATAGCGGACATACTGATTCCAGGAGTTGATTTACACCCTTAAGTCTTGTAATTTCTCCAGAAAACTCCAAACTATCCTTGATTTGATCTTCAAATGGTTCAAGAAAATCATCATCATCATCGTCATTTATTGTGAAAATCAAAGCTCCCTGCAAAAATAATCACTTGAGTTTGAATCATTGGAAGATGAAATTTAGAAGGTGATGCAAGGATATTTACCTCCATAGACTTATTCTCTTCTGAGCCAGCTTCATATACTTTATGAGGAGCATCCATAAGCAACTGAGCACCTAGTGGACACACGTCGTCGGGCAAGAATTCGCTCAGCAGCTGTTCCTGTATAGTGGACAATTCCGGCTACCATATAGTTCACCAAGTATTAGTGTAAGGTAATTACAATAGAAAACACTAGTTTTCTGATGATGCATTGAGGTCAAAGATTCTCAAAATTTGGAACAAAATGCTTTACCTCCAACATATTTCCCAAGCTTTTCACGATTTCGGAAGCAAGGCTTTCCCTACTTTGCTCTGGGGTTATCTGAATTTCCGAGAGAGTTTTTAAAGCCGAAGTATCATCTTCCTTAGATCCATAAACATTTGTTGTCTGGTCAGGCACAGTGTTAACTGCCTGTAACTTGTGCTCGTCCGCCAAGCGCAAAAATGGATCAACCTATGGAATCATACAACCATGACATTAAAACAAGATATCTTGATTTGAGATGAAACCAAAATATGGTAAATCAGAACAGTCAGTCAGATCAAAACATGATATAAGTTACTCTCTTCCACCACACATTACAAACTCTGGAAACAAAAAGGGATGGATATTTTGCACAGAAAAGATGAATCTTCTACTGTATTCCGAAGGAAAAGCAAGTGTGGTTTCATGAATGATAAGTTCCATACCGTCATTTCAGTAAGGACAGCCTTGCTGCAATCGACGATGGGGAGGATATTAAATGCTTTTGATGAGAAGAGGATCATTGAAGTTGCCAAGATGAAAAGAGATCTACGACGAAACGGTGGAAGTGTCCCTGCAGCATGAGTGGAAATACAAGTTAAAGAGAGAACACCCAGATAACCAATATCCATTAGTAGATTCCAATATTTCTTTTGTAATTGCATGAACAGAATCCCAATTTATGTTTAAGAGAGCTTCTTCATTCCAATCCATCAGAATTATTTTTCTTTTTTCCTTCGGGAGAGAAACATAGGATAAAGTAAGTCGATTGCAAAAGACAGCTACAACTTCGGATGCTTACCTCCTTCATCGAGAGAGATGCTTCTCAGCGACAAAGCTAGCTGGAAACTGCGAACAAGAGCTTCCTTACTAGAATTCTGCATTAATTAAATATGGATATACAAAAATTAAACTCAGAAAGAGAATGAATGGTAGTTAGATGCTATTGATACAGAGACTCAAAGAAAATTTCTTGCTATGTAAGAAACTGAGGATTTCACCTTGGCTTGAGAAAAGAGCAACACAAGGCTGTATGTATGAGCGATTGCTTCATAGTTTTTTGGTGTATTTTCAGGAGAGAGAGACTGTGCCCAAATTGAGGAAAGCAAGAGACTAATCTGAGTGCTACTAAGCCGCAAGGAATTGGCCTCCTGAAGTTTGACAAATAGAAAAGGCCACATAAAAGTCGATCACATTACGAAATACCATACAAATCATAAGGTTGATAGTTTGAACCATTCATTTTACAAGCAGCAGCTTTAAACATATAGGTAAAGAGCAAGTCACCGCTTCCCAAATCTGGTCTTGTGCCTTACTATGTAGCTCAAACTCGATGAGGATGTCGGACACGTGTATGTGTCTGACATGGGATTGTTCATTTATTTTCAAGATTTTCATGCATTTGGAGGGTCCTTGGAAGTGCATATTCATATACTTATGTTCGGATATGTATTAACCATGAAAGAAGATAGGAGAAATTTTAGAGAGGAATTTTTGAAACACGTACAGATTCTGTATTTGAGTTGCTCGGAGGATTTTCGTTTGTTGCCAAAGATACTTGCGGATGTCTTGAACTGTATGCTCTACTGTAAGATGACTTTAACCTAATCAGAATCCCATTTTGACTGTTTTCTAGTTGCTCTTCGCTAGCAACAGTTTCTTTATTCCCTAGACAAGCATTCTCCCTTGAGAAGGATTTCTCTTTCCTTAGCTTCTCGAAAAGGGCAGCTGAAGAAGAAAAGACGGAGACAGTTCTCGAAAGTGTTCTTGGAATACTCAAGGCTTTTTTTGTTACTACAGCAACAGAGGATGGTTGAGGGCAAACTGAAGATGGCACAAGAACAACAGAAAAGATACAGTGGGCTCCAATCCGTATTTCATGGTCAGGGTGGACCATAGCTGGGAGTAATTGATGGAACAAAGCCTCAGGAAATGCCTACAGGGACAAAGGAACACCAAATAAAAAGGGTAAACTAAAAAAGAAAAAATGCTGGAGACAACACTGAGAAATGTTCATCAACAAAAATGAATTAATGATTATGATCATTACCTTGTTTAGATAAGATGGATTTGGAATTGAGGCTATGATTTGAGCCGTGCGATAGACAACGGAGATAGTAGTTCTTGCTATAACTGTAATATTTGGGATATTCTCTAACATCACAGCCATAGCATCAAGAATTGGACCTGCATCACCAACCTGTTCACAAGAACAAAAACATCAGTAAACCGCAAAGTAATTAGCTTAGTTGATCTGAGAACACACACACATTTACTCGAGAACAACAAAAGGGTCTTACCTTATGCGATAACTGTACAAGACAATCATCCACTGCTTCTTTGAAGTTCTTGTTCCAATTTATGATTTCAGTACCCGTAGTTGCATCATCAAGTGAGCAATGTATACTCTTTCGTAAATGTCTCATAACATCACTAACAGCACTAAGTATTGCTACAGAAGCCTCAACTTTTGAATCTCGAGCAAGGGATGTTATAACCTCTACAATTTGAAGTTGAACATCAGGTTGTTTGAGGACATTTTTGTGATCAAGATGCTTAACTAGTACGGACAGCAGAAAGTGTGCATTCTGTCCTGCAAACGTGGGAAAACAGATAGTATCAGTTTCTCCCCGTTTAAAGGTCATTTATTTTTAGGAAAAGCAGAACAAAACATTAATCAGAAAACAGATAATTTGAGGGAAAGGGGGCATAGAAAAGAAAAAATGAGCATGAGTAACAGAACCATCCACTAAAATCTGCATTTCCCTTAAGACTGGCATGGCAAGACCATCTTGAGTGGACCATAACTTTTCCTTATCGAAGTAACAGAACATAGACTCGTGAACACGTCGTGTTGTTGTAGCTTCCTTTGCTAGTTTTGCCATGTTATGTAAGCAGACCCTGGACCAGAAGCAGGGGTTCTGGGAATCTACACTGTGAGGGGGAAAAAGGAAACTCATTGCAAGATAAAAGTTTAAATCAAATGCAAAACTAAATCCAAAACTGAGTCATGGGATTACGCTGCGACATTTAGTTCGCCCTTTTCATTTACAATACTCCTCCATGAAGGAACTTTTATGAGAACATTTTGCGATGGAGTGACACGATTCTCCGTTCTTTGCACTTCTTGCACCCATCGACTTTGGCCACTGTTAAGGTTCTCTGCATTTTTCTTTGGGACTCCATAATTTTCCAAGACAACTGAAACAATCTGTGGTTGATAATTGAAAATCCCTTTAATGAAATATGGTACCAAACAACATTTCCAAAACTAAGACAACTTCAATTAAATTAAAAAGGTTCTTAAGAAGTAAAGATGCACACATGATTTTGATAACCAAACCAAGGGAAAACGAGGGGGTTGAAAGCATGAAGAAATCAACTGTAGTAATATGACCAAACTATTCTGGTGAATATATGTTAACAGATTTACAGCAATTTCAGCCAAATTTAGGTAAAAATTTGAGGGATAAAAGAGAACCGAAAGCAAGTGTTTGTATCTTGCTCACAAGTGGATTAATATTTTGGATGGGATGCGTGAGTTTATTCCGTTGCAACATACAGACCAAAACTTACTGGAACAGGTTACCAAGTGCAGAAATTAATCAATTAGGGGCCATAGCAAAGTAATCTATACAACACCAATAGGAAATATTTTGCTATGGAACAAAACTGAAACAGCAAGAAGATGATTTTCTTTGTATTTAAATGACTCAATATATAACTCGTATTTTTATTAGCTGTTTTGATCAGTTAAGAAAGTATTGAATCACATCAATAGAGAATTTATAAATGAAATCTATCAATATAACATAAAACATTCAAACATAGGCACTGAAGAACATAAAACATTCAAACATGGGCACTGAAGAAAATAAACAAGTTAATAGCAAAACAATAAACTTGCAAGTGTATTTTAATAAGCCTGAGTCAACTTACATTATCAAATTCCACAGGAATGTGAGAGTATTCAGCTATTAACCAAATCTACACCAGAAGATAGAAAATTGAATGTACGTTAGTGTGAAATGTAAGAAAAATGTGAACTGTAAGAAAGAAAAGAATAATATTAGAAGGCAAAATTATTGCCATGGTTCTTGTGAGAAAGGTGCATTAAAGTGAACCTTGAAGGCATTCATTCTAAGAAAATGAACTGACTTATATGTTTAATGAACTCGTAATGCTGAAAACTTTCCACATACAAGAAAAAAGACCCGCAGAGCATGTATTTTCATTAGCTACAATACTTAAGCAAACCTTCCAATTTAGTTTCTTCTGCCTTCATTACATGTACTGTATATATCATTAGTTTGTTCTGGTTTAATTTCGTATAACCTACATAATCGTTGGTGGAGTTATATGATTTAAGATTCCCTTTTATCATCTATTTCCAAGAAATGCAACTAAAAGTTGATATATTCATGCATGTTGAAAAAAGAGAAGCCACGTGAACGAGAATACCAGTGAAGAAATTGCTTGCAGACCAGCTGAACGTAGATTTGTCTCCCTTTCACCTTCCCCACTTTCTTGAGCTAACTGACAAACTTTCGGAACAAAGCCTTCTAAGTTGGACATAAAAGTACTATCCTTCTGCAGAATTTGGTAAGATAAAAATGAGTTTGAAACCTGTTGCCATAAACCTGATAACTAATAGAAGTAAGATAATTCTGCAAGCTGGAAATCCCTTTTTCATAACGAGAGAAACATACAAGCAATGCTAAAAGTACCAACCTGATTAATTACAAAGTCAAAAAGAGTCTGACATCCTAGAATTTGCATTTCGTAATGCCGTGTTTGATCCAGCAGAGTCTGTATAATGCTCTGTAAACTAGTAGCAAATAGTGTCCTGTAAAAAAGGTGTAACAAGTATCATTATTGAATGAAGAGTACTTTCCTTGTTGAAGTAGGCTTACAGTCTCAGCTAAGCACAGTACTGTAAAAACAAATATTAGATAAGAATTTGGAGAAGTGAGGTTCCTTGTTTTCATTATAACAGTGGTTAAAAATTAGAATACCAAAATCACTTGGATAAGGAAATGACAAGTAAAAAAAAAGACCCCATGATGGAAATTAGTAGAGAGCAACAGAAAATTCTCACATTTGGTCCTGACATGAGATCAGTAACTTCTTGTAAACATGCACAACAATTTTCACCGATTGAAAATTCTCGTTTCTCAACTCCTTGTAGAACCTTTGCTCAAGGGAATCAGTGATCTGGCCATAGCATTTGCAAGAACTAGTTATAACTTATAAGGATACTAACATAATTAACTAGTATAAAACAGTAAGATTTCAGATCCAAGATTAACACATCAAAAGCAGATCCTTAGGCTTGCAAATATATCATACCTTTGGGACACGTAAAGGATTTTTCGAAACATATTCACATAGTTTTTCTATCTTGCGAGCATTTGGTTCGTCCTCCTATGACATAAAAAGCTTATGTGATTAAAGAAGTGGAAGGATATACTTTAAAACAAAAGACAAACATATGCTAAAGATGCAAATCCCCATTCATTATAAAGATAGAGAATGATTAAAATGAGTGAATCACCATCTTCTGACTAATGTTTGCTTAGCTAACCCTATTTAATGATTGAACTAAAGTAGTTTTAATTGTTCTGTCACTGAACTTTGGCCACCTGCAAATGCTTATGTACCTAAACTGGGGGAAAGGTACTACCAAGCCCTATGCATTCGATGAGCCATATTACTAGTATAAATTTTGAAAATTACTTCAATCAGAAAGTACAAACCTTGTTGCGAGGAAATATTTCAGCAATCAACCTCTTATACCTCTTGACAGGCTGCCGGGACCTCGCACGCATCGAAGGGCAAAAGGTACACATGCTACCACATGCAGGCAAGACTCGCCTCGAAATCACACCAGAGATTACACTCATTTTTTCTAAATCCTTTTCAGATTTTTAAACTTATAAAACTACCTAACGTAACTTCTCAATCTCTCAGCTTCCTTTCCCTTCTTAAATCAATAAAAAAGAGCTTGGACCTCAGTACCCAGAAGGGAAAGAAAGCTTGAAAAACAAATAGGCTACCTTCGACCAATCACCAACCTGTCAACAACACCCCTGGAATCACAACTTTGACCCTCTAAATCGAACCAAACTAAATTCTATATATCATAATTCATAAGATAGATTACTAAATGATAGCATATTAGCAATCCAGCATCTGGGTTCATAAACATTGATCAAACTAGAGTATATGCTTCCAAAATATGGATCAAAACTCGAAGAAAACAAAAGGGTATCGACAAAAAAACAAATGTTGAATTAAAAAATTGATGACAACCCAACAAAAAATTGGATTGATTAGATAAAACTAACAAAAGGGTATCTACAAATCATGCATATTTTGATAAAATTAATGGGAAATGGCCGATTTAAAAACTGGGTTTTCATCAGAAACAAACAAAGAAACAAAGTTTCCAAAGTTACCTCGAATCAATGCCAGAAAGAGCAGAACAGAGGCTGGAAATTCGTCTAAGCCATGCGAATCAATTCTCGCATTTCCAGCCTTCTCCAATCCGTGAAACGATTTGCCACTTCCTAAAAATATGTACTGGAATTAAATTATAATCTGTAATTTGATTCTCTTAATGCTATAATTCAGTTCAGCGTTGCTGGCTGCCATTAAATATATGATGATCATATTCAAAACCATTATTATATGGACATCATTGTATGAACAAATCAAATCATAATAATTAATACCAACATTTTAAAGAATATATTTTGAAATTATTTCTTGTTTTAAATATTATCCATTAGTTTATTATTTTGATCTAATGTTAGTTCCCGGCGCGAACGTGCTGTAATGTCTTTTCTTCGCGCATGATCGACCGTTATTTACCGGTCAATTTGTTTTATTTGTTAAGGTAAAATTGTATTTTTAGTCCCTATTGTTTGCTGAAATATGGAATTTTATCTCTGTTTTTTAATTTGATATGATTTGATCTCTGTTGTTCAGAATTCAGGGCTTGGTTTGGTAGAATCACTATTTCAATCCCAAATTAATACTAAAATTTGCTAAATAAGATGGTAAAATTAATACTAAAATTGTATTTTAACGCTTAAAACTTTTTCGTTTTTTTTTTGCCTTCAAACTTTTATTTTTAAAAAAAATATAAAAATTGATTAATCCAAATCAGATATTGAAAATTCATTCTATTCAGTTTGTGTCTTTTACAACATCAGAATTTAAGCTATCTTGTTTAAGAGACTCGACATCTTATCCTATTAAACGACTATTTAGTAGTTGTAAGGTAGGCAAAATTTTAATTTTATTTTGTAAAATTTTAAAAAATCATTCACAATAATTAATGTAAAATATTTAAATTTTTTATTACTTTTTTTTTTCTTTTGGTAGAAGTTGATAATTAAAGTAGGCAACTAGGCATCACTCCCCCCTCCCTTTAAAGGCAAGCTTCCTTCATTTCAATGGAATGATCATTCTTTAAATTTGCTATCATTTTGAGACCATTATAGTTATTAGGTTAACTTTAACTAACATGGAAGAAATCAATTACCATTGGAGCATTTGTTCCTTACTAATGATGCAAATGCTGCCAGAACCATCCAAGTTCCAATATATATTCCATATTTTCAAAGAGTTTGAATAAAAATATAAGCTTAAATAAAGGATTTTGAAAATTAAATAAAATAAAAAGCTTAAAACTGACAGTGCCATGCCTAAACAAGGACACTTCTCTTGTCTGATGGAGTGTGTCAACCATTTTACCTGAGGATTGGCTGGTCTTACTGCTACACCCCCAGCCACTCTCGGAACAAAACGCTGCATGATTCGGATCGGAATTCCGCTAATATCGAAATCTTCCTTCAAAGATTTGGTTAAAAACCTTATATATGTATCAGAGAGCTTTTTGGTTAGAAACCCAAAATTATGCATACTTTCTGATTTTTCAAATACCTATCAGTCATATATGTTGTAGGATAATAAGGACTCGACCGTATAATTTGTTTGGATATATCATAAGTAAATATCCCATAGATGTACAAGGGGATCCGTAATGAAGATTTACCTGACATCAATAAGAAAATTTGCAAACTGAGTTCTAGCAAGCACATTTTGCAGTCATGGCAGCGGTTCCATTAAGAATAGATCCAGATGAAGCTTCTGTTTCCAAGCCAGCAGAATCCAAAACTTTAAACCGCAGATCCTGCAATTTAGCAAGCCCTTCCGTTATGTCTCTAGTGACATGATCATCAGGTGTGTTGTACACAAGAGCCTCTCTCCTCCTTATCAAACTAAACAATATTTGACCAACAATAAACAAAAAGAACAAGTAGAGAACATGAAAAAAAATGTGTGGTGCATTGAGAAAGACAGGAATTTGAGGGAAATTAGCTACTAACCGGTTGAACAATGCAGACTTCCCTACATTGGGACGACCAACAATCATGATGGTAGGAAGCGGATTAATGTCTAATTTAGTGAAATCAATAGGTTTTTGATTGACAACTGTAGCCCCTTCAGGAGTCTTGGAATGAGGTTGAGACATATCATCCTTAGAGACAGTTAATGCGCAAAATCTCACAGTAGCTTGGATTTAACTCCTAAAGATGTTAAGCAGATAAGCACATCCATAACTCTTGAAAAGAGATGAACCTTCAAAAGCCAGTCAAAAGCTTACCGACACAAACAGATCGTTCAACAGGCATAAATCTATCTAAAAACAAAAAACATAACTTACTGACAGAAGAATGAAAAGATGGGACAAGTAGAAGGTGTAGAAGTGTGTTGGTCTTATGGAGCAGTAGGATGAAAATAACAGGGTGCCACTTTGGGGCAGAAAGCGATTCAAATTTGAAAAATACAGCTCAATGACTCTTTTCCTTAATTTCCCCCATTTTCTTGGTCCTTCCTCCTCAAAACTCTCCTTTTCCACCCCTTCATATTTCATGAGTTGTCCCTCTTCTCTTCATCCCTCTAACCTTCAAATATTCCAAATATATTTCAAAACCCAAAGCTGGTAACTCTAAACCTCAATCTAGATGACCATCAGCCAAGAAGCAGCTTACCATTGCTACCCACCATTTGCTGGATTCAGAATTATGCCAAATTATACCAATAAACTCCTATGGGTCTCTTCCTTTTCTAGCGTTGTTTTTTCTCTTAAAAAAACTTTTAAAATTCTAAAAAAACCCTAAAACTCAAGTCCCTTCCCTTTATTCCATCTTCATCTCTTACCCTTCCATGGTTCAATCCTTAACCCCCCTATCTTTAATTAGGTCAACAAATTGCATCAGAAGATTTGTTGCTATGTCATGATCTAGAACCATATATTCATTAAAAGCTTTTATATACTTCCAAGTAACTAGCTTATCACCAACTGTGAAATCTCATATTAGTTTGTGGAGCTCATTCCAGGAAGAACACCATAGTTTCTACAACAAACTGATATATAGATAGACAAATAGGGGAAACAAGTAGAGAGCGAAATCGATGCTACCTACAGAAGAAAGATGGCGTGCAGGAGCCCCAACAAAAGCTATTGCACCTTTTCTTGCAAACTGGGGAAAATCAACAATGCCAAAGGACAATAAAAATAATTGAAGGTCCAAAAATGCAATAACTCATCCGGGGGATGGTAAAAATACTACTTTAGAGAAAACCAAGACATGAAGAACTTGTTGAATAAAAAGGAAAAAGAACATCATCAGCATCAGTGCATCACTATACCAAAAATGACTCATTAAGCAACCATGTCAATAATTTCTTCAAACCCACAAAATTTTGAAGCCTCTTTCATTCAATACCTACAAATCTCTAACCATTTAACCTTGTAAATAAAGAAGCTCATATATCTGCAAATGTACTTGCTTCTTTAGCTAAGCAAAGTAGCTGGGGGCTCCTATGCATAGAGCAATCTTATTTGCAGGCAGGGCATTGTCTATGTTAGAAGAGTGTTTTAATATTTAGTAACAGTTCAACAAAATTGAAAAAGAAACAACTTTTTATTTAAGTTTTGGATGTCAAATTTCATAATAATCTTAATCTAACTCAATCAATCAACACATATCACTGATTCTTCTATTCTAACATATTTCAATCCTTTAGCAATTGTAAGAAACGTGATTCAATCTTCAGGCTTATGTTTTCTAAAAAGAAAAACAAATAAATTAAAGAGAGAATTTACCAGAGAAAAAGGAGCTTCACAGTGGTTAACAAGAAACGAACTACACTGATTCTCTCCGGTAACAAGCCGACTATATCTCCTTATACACTCCGTCGCTGCCGCCTTGGCCGTAATCCTAAGTCTATAGCGGTTCCCATTCATCTTTGCAAAATACTACACCTTGTCTAGCCGCCAGCGACCGGAAACGGTTCGTTTTGCAGGTGGTAAAAAATTAGGGGATATTTTATTGTAGGGATAAAGAAACATTTAGTCCATGAGCTTGTAACTTTTTTAAATTGATCCTTAAAGCTTTTTTTTTATAGTATTGGTAGGTGGACTTAGTTTTTTGTTCATTATATATTAGTCCAAGAACTTATATTTTCTCAAAAACTGGTCCTTGAATATTTTGTAATCTACAGTAGTCGTTATATTGAAAGGGTTCAAAATGGGAAAATTATGAAGTTTAAAGATTAATATGAATCAAAGGTCGGGAAAATACTTCATTTTTTTTAAAAAAATGGGTTTCTAGGCAGGGTAAGATTAGGTAAAATAATTTTAAATTTATTTTAAAAATTCCGAATGTAATTTTTAAAATTTTATAAAAATCCACCGAATAGTTTTTAATTAAATATAGGGAAAACAATACTAATAGTCACTAAATTTTTAGGATGTTTTCGATTTGATCATCAAAATCGAAAACTTTCATGCAATATCTAAATTTTTAATTTGCTTTCATTATGGTCATTGTTGTTAAAACATATTGATGCGATATATTAAATTTTTTGAGAAGAACCCTTATTTTTAAAATTTACAACTGATGTCAAGTGTCAAAATTTTGATTAACGATCTTGTCGTCGTTCAATTATAACGCGAAAAAGATTCGTTTTTATCTGAAAATTAATATAGTTTAGTTTTAAATTGATTTAACGGTTAATAGTGATGAATAATTTTTTTTTAATTGAAATTAAAAATTAAAAAATTTTAATCTATCATTATTAATCGATATTTAATCTATTTAGCTAATTGCTTCATTTACACATAAAAGTTCTAAACTTTTAACATCACTTTAAAGATATAATATTTTATCTTACTAAATTAACTAATTATCGATAATAATCGTTTTTATTTACGAATGTAATTCAATCAAGTTTGTATTTTTCACCGTTCAAACTCTAATCAGCTCGAAATTTTCACCGCGCAAACAATTCACACAATCTAAAACAACATAAGAATATTATAACTTTATTCGAATTCGACAGGATAATCATATTTTTACAACAATGTTATTGAATATTTCCCAATATACATTACACTGTTTCATATTATTCTTTAACATGTATATATTTACAGAGTCAGCCTAGCCATTGTAATGAGAAATAACTTTTTGTATCTGTATCCGTATTCGTATCCGTATCTGTATATGCAAATAGTTTTATATGTAAAGGCCTCAAGGGCATTTTGGAACAGTCTCTTCTTCACTCAGTTTGACATTGTTGCAGACAGCTTTGGCTGGTTTATGGTCATGGTCCTGCAGGTTCACTTTTTGAAGCACAATCTCTTGGCAAGGATGGTTCTTGCTGCAATCGAAATTGATTGCAACTTCAGAAGAACTGGTCCCTTTGATGTTGCTGTACACCACGTTTTTAACCTGAACTGCTGAGCTCTGAAACAAATAAAAGGAAAAAAAATGAGGATTACTCTTTGGAACAAATAAACAAGCAGTTGGTGTGCGTGGTTCCTTCGTTCAAACCTGTTCTTCGCATGGTTTACTTTGATCACAGTAGCTCTGGTCTATGATGATTGGGTTCTTCACGTTGTTCATTTCAATGTTTTGGAATTTGATGTTGCTAGCAGTTCCTGACCCTCCCTGCAAATCAGTTGGAAGTTTAATATTATTAATCATTACACAAAATGTAATCCGATATTCATATTCGAATATGTTTCGAATATGAGTACCGGACATGAGTATTTCAAGAAAAATAAAGAGTTGGATTAACCGTAAATCCGGTTACCTGCCATGTCTTGATCCTAACTCCATTTGTTGTCCCGGAAAGTTTAGCTCCATCAACGGTCACACCGGAGACAAAAGCCTTTGAATTGTTAGACCCTAAGCTTCCAATGCTGTGTTTCAATCATAACAAAACAGATTAATGTAAGTAAATAAATAAACATATATATTATCCGTTAACGTAATGTAAAACTTTTCGATTCGAATTAAAAGACCTAATTCCATGACCGGGACCGCAGATTATGTTCGAAGCATGCACATTCTTGGATCCGCTTACAATGGAGATACAATCATCACCTGAAATTAACACCAGGAACATTTTAAGTGTTCGTACTCGAAATTCGAATCTCAACATCTAAGACTTGTAACGAATGAAGAGATCGTACCGGTTCCTATGACGGAGTTTGTGACTCGAATGTTCTGCGTATTCGTGATATGAATCCCATCGGTGTTCGGACTTTTCTCCGGGGACGTTATCTTGAAACCGGATGCTCGAACACCGGTGCATCTTTGGAAAGAAACATGGATTTGTTGAGCGTTTTGAATGATCAAGTTCCGAACTACCAAATTCTTGTTCTTGTAGAAGGTGACAGCCTGCAACATGTAGGTTTTTTTCAAATACTAGAAAAAATTATCGAGTAGTCGACGATTTTAACGGCACTTTCGAGTTTCGATAAAGAAAATGAAGGTAAAATCTTTAACCTACCGTCGGAGCACCCTTGCATGGCTGCAAAACAATGTAACAAAAGAATGTCAGCATATATTAATATGAAGCAAAACAATGGCGTTACCGCCATGGGAGTGAGTGTAACAAGCTTACGAGGTTTTTGTTAATTTTGCATGAATTTTGCCACCAAATCTTCCCATTGCCATTAATCTTCCCTCCACCACCTTCCACCGAGAAATTATCAACCTTATCGAATACAAGCCAGTGTCTGTTATCTCCCTCGTAATCCGATATATCCTCCGACGCCGCTATGTTCCCATATATCTGCGATTTAAACCGTAAACAAGAGTCACATGGTCAGACACATGCGTCGGGTATGTCAAGAAAATTGAAGAGTCCGAACAACATTGAGAGTCGAGACAAACCTGCATGGTAAGATTAGACTTGCATGGACCTGTGAACCTAACAGGCTTAAGAACATAGTGCTTCCCTTGAGGGACAAGAAGAACAACTCCACCTTCTAACGAGCAAGCCTTTTTCCAAGCTTTCTTAAACGCCTTGGTATCATGAGTTTTATGGCCAGTCGCTCCGAAATCATCGACGTTAACAACAGTTCTGGTCGAAGCTGATGCGACAGTATATCGTTGAAAGCTCGACGCCATCATCGAACCGTCAACCTTCCCGTACCCTCCAATGACACCGTAGTACGAAGGGTAAGCTCGTGGATCATAGCCAGCAGCACCCATTTCTTCTTCGAAATAATCATTGTAAGAATAATGATTTAGGTCATCCTTCCAAGCATTGTAACGTGAGAATAGAGAGAACCAAGTAAGGAATAATGGTAGTAATTGTCTGATTTGTACAGCCATTTTCGTGTATAAAATGAGAAAATAACTGGAAAATTAGAGATATGAAAGCTGTAGGAGAAATGGGTATGGTTTGTGAGTTGGCTTTCAATGATGAGGACCTGTATTTATAGAGAAAAAACCCAATTAATGTCTATTGCTTTGTCTTTTGGACACAACTCTTGTAGGTATGGTTCATGTTATCCTAGGTTTATACGAAATAATCTCTTTAGGGTTGTCTCTAACTTCTGTTTCTTACATATATATTATTAAAATGAATTCGATGATTGATATCTACTATTAATCCATATTTATAAATATAAGTTAAACTTTAATTTTATATTAAAGTTCATAAATCATATATAATTAATTAGGGTTCAGTTAATTGATATCATAATCTCTTTAGGGTTCATAATCTATATTTTACTATTTATGATTCTTTAAATAAAATCATACATTTTTATTTAAAAAAATAGTTAGGTCAATTATGATTTGGTTCTAATTTTTTGTTCAGGTATGGATCCTAATTGATTTGTACAAATTACCCGTTTCTATCCTAAAAATATAATTTAATATTATTTTTTATATAATTAAAATTAAATAAAACATATGCTTAAAAATACTTAATTTATATTCTTACTAGATCGATCTGTAAATTAAAAACTTTTACTTAAATCAACTTGAATCGAATAAAACCAATTAGATTAGACAGACCATAAGTCTTCTTATAAACACTATTAAAATTTTCTTTTGTTAATCTGTATTATAGATGTGTGTAGGGATAAGCATGGATCGGGGGTTTTGGTCCATTCAAATCCGACTCTAAAAAAATACATAAAGAGGAAATATGTCATACTTAAACCCGATTTTATATTTGAAAAAATTATTCCAATTCAAAAATTATATAGTTAAACTTGAATCTGGCCCGAGCTATTAAAAAAATTTAGAGATCTAATAGTAAAAATAATTTAGTGAACTAACTGTAAAAAAATATTATTATAAATATCTTTAAAAATATAAAAAATTATACTATTAATCTTAGGTTGAATCGGATATTTTTCACTATAAACTCAAACTCAACCCTACCAAAAAAACATTCTTATTAAAAACATAAATCAAGCTTAATTTTTTATTAAAAATCTGATCAAATACAATATTCATCCTGTGTTACAAAATGTAATAATAATGATAATAATAATTTCCCCTCAATCATGTGATTTAGTTTTTTTTTCATGTTCCCAAAGGTTTGGATAATTTCCAATTTTGAGCATTATTATAATATTAATATAACATCCTGTCCTGTCCTGTAAGATAGTTTGACACATCATCTAACTGACTTTGTGTTCATTAAGTTAACCACATTTACTTTCACGTGTCTGTAAACTCAAAGGTCAAAGCCATCAAGTGCCCATCACTTAAAATCATCACCAAACAAGCTCTTGGGGGTAGGGTTTATAGTAACCACAGAATTAATTGCTTGTACAAATAGCACAATCAAACGTGTCGACTCGGGATTGGTCGATATTTGCCACATAAGCCCAAAAAACGTGCATATTTGGCACACTTCAAATGAAGATGCTTGTTCATGGCACGGTGTTGAGGTCATGTTTTTGGTGCAATAAGGAAGATGAGATTTGGAATATTTTAGGATACAAAAATATATACGAGTGAGCATTTGATCAAATTGAGTTAATAAATTTTAAATTAATTAAATTAAAAAATCGTATTTCGTAACCTAATTTTATTAAATTTTTTGAGTTAAATCGAGATTATATTAAAGTTTAGTAAAAATTTATATTGATGATTATAATTTAAATAACTTCTTATAACCATATACAATTTTAATATATATCTTTATTTTTCATATACAATATGCATACGTAGAGTTTATGGACTTAACTTGAACTTGAAACTGTTCTACTAATTAGAGTCTTATTTTATAACTCAAATTTTATTTGAATTTTTTGAGTTGAATCTAATTTATAAAATTACAATTTAAATTAAACTGAGTGAAAAATTTTAATTCTTTCGAATTGATTTTTTCTCACCCTTATTCATACATATATTATATAAACTATTCATGTATAATGAATAATTTTTTTATGTTTTATCAAAACAAGTGTTATAAATTTATTAAATATCCCGAAAGTTTAATATTAAACAATACTATTTTTTTATTAACTAAACATACATTTATATTTTTAAAATAAATATTAAAATTTGAATTCATAACACGTGTCTATACTGAGAATATTTGAAAGAATATGTTAGGTTTGTGTTATAATTAACATTTGTTAAACAGATCATAATAAATCTGTTTATGCTCTTTTCTTTTTTCTTACATCCAAAAGGGAAAAAGAACCCACAAACCCTAAAATAAGGTGGTCTGTTCTGGTACAACATATTCAATTGGAATATCTAACTGCCATTTGCCCATATCATGAACTCATTACCCACTTGAATTAGACATCAACAAAGTCAAAGATCATGATCTAAATGGGATGGGCAGTGGGAATAAGTTTTTAGAAAAAAACTTTGATAATTTACGTAAACTTATGAAATTTAAGATTTATGATGTTAATTTAGGGTTTATGGATTTTAGATTATAGGGTTTAGGGTTTGTGTACAGCGGCAGTCCAAAGATTTTAGAGGTCTTATGTAATTTATTAAAATATGATCCTTAGAAGTAATTGTTTAGGAACCTCAGTAGTTCTAAAAATATAATCCTTAAAAGCAATTGTTCTTTTTAGGGGTCCTGTACAGTCATTTCTATTACGATTGTTCAGAACCTCATTGATTTTACAAAGTAATAGTAATAATAAGATTCTTTAATCAATTATCACATTTAAGAAACAATTATAACTCTTTCTTAGGAGTATTTTCAAAACTTTTATAATGAATTTTGAGATTAATATTAATGAATGTAGTTTATCAAAATTTTGAACCCCTGTGCAGTCGCTCCTATTGCGCCTTTCCAGAACCCCACTGTTTATGTATAAGATTTTAGATTTAAGAATTTAAATTTTAAAGGAGGATTGAATAATGTTTTTTTATATAATTTGATATACAAATTTGTTATACTTAGGGTTTAGATTTTATAGTTTGAATACAAAGGATTGTATATTTTAAGTTTAAGGACCATAGTCACTTATAGGACCGCAACTGTAAATCCAAGGACAGAGTAGAATTTAGGGTTGGAAGGCAAAACGTAAATGTTTGAAAGTAGAAGGCAAATTCATAAAAAATTATTTTAAAAAAATATGATCGTAAAAAAAATCGAAGTTGAGGGACGATAACCCCTCCCCGCTCTATGTATCTCTGTCACTTCGTGTGGTTATCATTCGAAAGGTTTAAACGGAGAAGAAAGGTTATCGTTGATTCGACGGGATAAAATATCCCCGGCCGGCCATGAGACGATCTAGATGATATTTGGATAAGGGTGGGCATGGTACTTGTAGAGGAGACTAGACCATGTTTTTGCCAAAGACAATTTGATTCATGTGTTCCTTTGGTTATGGAAATTATATGCATTGTCGGACCATTTTTAGGCCCATCATATGTTGGATTATGATTTGATGAGAGACAAATATCAGCACAAAACCAATTTCAGACCAGGAGTGGTCTTAGTTGGATTCAAACGAAAGACACTTTATATCTTAAAAATTGGGTCCATCCTGATAAGGTATAATTTTCATTTTAGTCCCTATATTGTACTAAACATAAAGATTTAATCTCTCAACTTTAATTTGATAAAGTACGGTTCCGCTACTTGTATAATATTATTAGGTCTTTTTAAAAAAAAACACATATAACCATTAGGTTCATACCAATAATAGTGTAATTTTGTCTGTTATTGTTATTCGGGTGTATGCAACAAAATTAAACCAAATCCAAAAAATAATTTTAAATAAATATTTAAAAATCTAAAAAATAAAAAAAATTAAATAAATCTAGGATAATCTTAAATAAATATTTAAAAATAAAAATATCAAAAAATCAAATAAATCTAGGATAATCTTAAATAAATATTTAAATATTTTAAAAAATAAAAATATCAAAAAATTCAAATAAATCTAGGATAATCTTAAATAAATATTTAAAAATAAAAATATCAAAAAATCAAATAAATCTAAGATAATCTTAAATAAATATTTAAAAATAAAAATATCAAAAAATTCAAAAAAATCTAGGATAATCTTAAATAAATATTTAAATATTTAAAAAAATAAAAATATCAAAAAATTCAAAAAAATCTAGGATAATCTTAAATAAATATTTAAGTATTTAAAAAAATCAAAAAATATCAAAAATTCAAAAAAAATCAAATAAATCTAGAATAGATAATCTTAAAAATTTTTGAAAAAAAATAATTTTTTTAATTTAAAAAAAAATCCGAAAATATAAAAAAAATAATTAAAAAATCTAGAATAATCTTTAATAATTTTAAAAATTAAAAAAATTCTTCTTCTCCAAGTTTTATCCTAACCAACTCCTATTTTTAGAATTTAAATCCTCCTAAAACCCTAGTTTCTAAGCTATAAATACCCCTCAATCCCTTTAGAAAAATCACACACAACACAACACAAGCAACAATTAGAAAAGCAAAGCAAAAAAATACAAGAGAGAAAGCTCTCAAGTTTGAAGCAGTGGAAGAGATCGAGAAGCGATTAGGTTTAATATTTTTCGGGGGTAATTTAATCCAACGACAGATTAACGATTTTGAGCGAGGTATGCTATTTATTTAGATTTTATTTTTTTTAATCGAATTAATTCATATATTTTTAAATTAATTGATTTGGTGATAAAATAATTTTATGTTGGAAACTGTGTCAAAGAGTTGATTTAATTAATTAATTAATTAATTTTTAACCAATAAATTTGTTTAGATTTAATTTAATAATTAGTTGATTTTATTAAATTAATTAATTTATGAATAAAATTCTAATTAGATTTTAATTAGTAAAGTAAAAACTAGGTTATATATCATTCTTTTTTAAATTTAAGTAATTTGATTTCTATGATTTATTTTATTTTATGTTAGAATTATTTTTGGTACGTCTTTATATTATTTTCTTTAATTTTACATAGTTAATTTATATACATCAGTGCTACTAACCCTCCTTTGAAGCTTGGTAGACAACACAACCCCTTTTAGGTACCAATTTTTGGGCGTTGTGGGGGTGCTATAACCTTCCCCACACGTAACCGACTCCCGAACCCGGTGATAAACGCAGACCAATTTTATAGGTTTTCAATCGTACCTATTTAAAATGATTGATGGCGACTCCAATTATTGACGAGATTATTGAAGGCCCAACCAACTTCGACCCGGACCAAAAACGGTGTCGACAGCTTGGCGACTCTGCTGGGGACTTCTCAAGAGGGTCAAGCCGTAAAAAGGGTACATTTTGTGTTGCATCATTCCATGAGCTTTCTACCCGAGCTCAGTCCTACTTAAGTGGGGGTAAAACGCTGCTCCTTCGTGAGGTTAACCTCCGTGCAGGATAGTAGTCACCTCCGGGTTGCATGTGATCTATGACTTCGTAAGATTAAACCTTCGCATAGTCATAGGGAAGTGCATCCCCTCGAGTTGAACTTGGTTCTATGATCCTATAATGGGAGAGGACTAAGGGCCTTACTAGCCTTAGTAGGCGACAGTAAGGACAATTCGGGTACCCTATCTAGAACCATAACCTTATGTAATAAACCATAGGAACCTACCCTATTTAGAGCCATGATAAACTTAAACCTTAGTACGTTACCCGTTAATAATATGTGTTATATTTTATTTATTTATTTACTTTGCTTTGTTTTATTTTATATAATCAAGCATGTGTTACATTCTTTTTTTTGTATATATAATTATTTAACCAAATTTTCTTTTTGTTTATGTTTGTATGCATGTGCATCATCAACACCTAGTAGCATTCATTTTTGCATTCATCATTGCATATTGCATTCATAATGTATACATCTCATGTGCATTGACACTAAATAAAGAAACTAATTTATAGGAGTTCGATATCAGTGATACTGGAAACAAAGGACGATCATATCAGTCATCCTCACAACACGCGATTCAAGGCTAGAAAGATGGAAGAAAGACTTCAGAAGTTAGAAAAGTCTCAAGAACAAATTACCCAAGATATCAAAGGCTTAAGAGAGGACATATCGAACAATCAAGAAAATCTTCTAAGCAAATTAGAGGATAAACTGTTGCAACTACTATCTAAGTCAACAAGTGTTGAGAAAGGAAAAGCTCATAAAACCCATGAAGATGATTCTCCATCTTTACATTTTGGAACAAAAGAAACACATCCCCAATTTGTGTTCTCTGCTAGTGGGTTACAATCTAATATCCACAAGCAAGCAAACCCTCATGGTGCTTCTGCTTCGAACATGTGGGTTGGATCATTCAAACCAGAAGTGCCAAATTTTGATGACCCGGTTGAGTTGGAGAAATTAAAGAAGTCTCAACCCAAATCTTCTGAGACAAATGACGATAAGTTTAAATTTTTAGAAGAAAGAATCAAAGCTATGGAAGGTAATAATGCCTTCAGTGGAACTGATATTATGGAGCTAAGCTTAGTCTCTGATCTAAATTTGCCTCCAAAATTTAAAGTACCAGAATTTGAGAAATTTGATGGCACAAGCTGTCCCAATGCCCACCTTACCATGTTTTGCCGCAAAATGAAAGGGTATGGAAATGATGATAAGTTGTTAATTCATTGTTTTCAGGATAGTTTAGTTGGGTCTGCCATACGATGGTACAATCAGTTGAATAGAGTGCAAATAAGCACATGGAGAGACTTAGCAAGGGCTTTTAAAGAACAATACAAGCATGTCCTAGACATGATTCCTGATCGTTTAACACTCCAAAATATGGAAAAAATGCATAATGAAACTTTTCGACAATATGCCCAACGATGGAGAGACATGGCTGCACAAGTTCAACCACCACTACTCGAAAAAGAAACAACTACTCTTTTCATCAATTCCTTAGAATCCATATACTATGAGAAGCTTGTCGGAAGCACCACTAGAGACTTCGCTGATCTAGTGACAGCAGGTGAAGCAATTGAGCGTGCCCTTAAAAGCGGGAAACTTAACAGTCTCGAGGCTTCTAAAAAGCCATATGCCAAAAAGAAAGAGAATGAAGTTAATTTTGCGGGAAATGATGGACATCCATATCCCAAATATCAATCTCCACCACAATTCGTGTATCCAACAGGATATTCGAAACCTAATACAAATCCTTCAAGCCAAGAAAAATAATCACAAGGTGGACCCAGACAGTCGAGGACTAATACGGAAAGACAGTCTTTCACTCCTATTCCAATTTCCTACAAGGAGTTGTATGCTAAACTATTAGAAGAGAGGTTGGTATCTCCCGTTTTCCTCACACCACTACAACCACCCTACCCAAAATGGTACGGCACTGAGCCAAAAAATAAGTTTCCGTTAAGTAGAGAAAAATCAGAAATTAATGAACCTGTAAACGAGGAGGAAGCACGAGAATTCTTAAAGTTTATCAAACACAGCGAGTATAGTGTGGTTGAGCAACTGCACAAACAACCAGCTCGTATTTCCATATTATCTTTGTTATTAAGTTCAGAGACTCATAGGAATGCTTTACTGAAAGTGTTAAACCAAACATTTGTCCCAAATGACGTTTCAGTAGACAAGTTGGATAGATTGGTGAACAACTTACATGCCGATAATTTTATCTCTTTTAGTGAGGATGAGATTCCTCCTGATGGCATGGGATCCGTTAAAGCATTGCATATAACTACCCACTATAATAGGTACATATTACCCCATATTTTAGTTGACAATGGGTCTGCATTGAATGACATGCCCATAACAACACTGAATAGACTTCCAGTGGATAAGACTTACATGAAGCCTTGTCATACAACCGTAAGGGCATTTGATGGAACCAAAAGGAATGTCGTAGGAAAAATTGATGTTCCACTTTTGATTGGTCCAGCTACGTATAACGTAGAATTTATCGTTATGGACATTATACCGACTTATAATTGTTTATTGGGACGTCCCTGGATTCATGCTACTGGGGCAGTACCATCAACACTTCATCAAAAGGTTAAATTTGTGATTGATGGATGCCTTATAAGTGTTGGCGCTGAAGATGATATTATTGCATCTGCATCAATTGATGCTTCGTACATAGACGTAGATGAAAATGCAATTGAATGTACATTTCGATCACTTGAATTTGTGAATGCTACTTTTTTCGCTGAAGGAAAAAAGATTCCAAGACCCAAACTCTCTAAAAATACTATGATGGGAATAAGGCTCACTGTTGGGAAGGGAGCTAAATCAGGAAAAAGGACTTGGAAAGTCCTTACAAGGAATGCACACAGCGATACAACCATTCTTGAAATATGATCGAGGTGGTGTGGGATTTTAAGCCTAACCTACAAAGGAAGATAAAACACGTGTTGAGAAAGAGAACACAAAAAAGGGCAGGACTGACCGATATAAGTAATGAGAGGAAAATGACGATACTTCCTCGTATTACTGAAACCTTTGTGTCTGGGGGGCATATTCATTCTGGAAAGGAAAAAGAGATGTTATTATCACCACTAGAGAAATTTAAAGAGCTGAGCATAAATGCAATAGAGGAAGAAGGTGAAATTGAAAAGAATCGATCAGAGATTGGCCCATGTCCTCCAGGCTGCGTCTTGAATAATTGGACCGCTATTGAACTCCCAATTGTTTTTAAATCTTTATCAGAGTAATGCTCGAAACTTAACTCATTACTTGAGCCCTAAAGTAGGGAGAATTTATTGTAATCTCCCGACCTGCTCAGACTAATAGAACATGAGAATAAGAAAATTCTCCCTCACCAAGAACCAATAGATACAGTGAATTTGGGAAATGAAGATGATAAAAGAGAAGTACAGATTGGTACTTTCATATCTCCAAAGACAAGAGACAAACTCATCGCTCTACTACAAGAGTTTAAGGATGTGTTTGCTTGGACTTATCAAGATATGCCTGGACTGAACACAGATATTGTAATGCATGAACTTCCGCTAAAACCAGAATGCAAGCTTGTACAACAGAAACTTAGAAGAATGAAGTCAGAAATGTTACTTCAGATACGGGAAGAAGTAAAAAAGCGGTACGATGCCGGTTTTTTACAAGTGGCCAAGTATCCTGAATGGGTGGCAAATATTGCTCCGGTACCCAAGAAAAATGTAAAAGTACGAATGTGTGTTGACTATCGTGACCTTAATCGTGCTAGTCCTAAGGATAACTTCCCTTTACCACATATAGATACGTTAGTGGATAACACAGCCAAGCATTATTTGTTCTCATTCATGGACGGTTTCTCAGGCTACAATCAAATCAAAATGTGTCCAAAGGATATGGAAAAAACCACTTTTGTAACAATGTGGGGCACATTTTGTTATAAAGTGATGTCATTCGGTTTAAAAAATGCTGGGGCAACGTATCAAAGGGCCATGGTAACTTTGTTTCATGACATGATGCATAAAGAAATAGAGGTTTACGTAGATGACATGATTACTAAGTCTTGGTCAGAGGAGGAACATATCACCAATCTTAGTAAACTTTTTGAACGTTTAAGAAAATTCCAATTGAAGCTTAATCCAGCAAAATGCACTTTTGGAGTTTCTTCAGGAAAATTATTGGGGTTTGTTGTCAGCAAACGAGGAATTGAGGTGGATCCTGATAAAATTAAAGCTATTCAAGAACTTCCTCCTCCTTGTACTCAAAAAGAGGTTCGAGGTTTCTTAGGGAGATTAAACTACATTTCTCAGTTTATCTCTCAACTAACTGACAAATGTGATCCCATTTTTCGCCTCCTAAGGAAGAATAATGCAGGCAATTGGGATTTATCATGCCAAGAAGCTTTTGACAAGATTAAACAATATTTATCAAATCCTCCTATATTGGTGCCGCCTGTGCCAGGAAAACCTTTGATCTTGTATCTAGTGGTATTTAAGAATTCCATGGGATGTGTATTAGGTCAACAAGACGCAACTGGAAGAAAGGAACATGCTATTTATTATCTCAGTAAAAAGTTTACTGATTGTGAATTAAGGTATTCTTCCATTGAAAAGTTGTGTTGCGCCTTGATCTGGACCGCCCGTAGGCTTCGTCAATACATGTTATATCATACAACATGGTTAATTGCAAAGCTAGATCCAATAAAATACATGATGGAATCACCAGGTTTATCAGGAAGACTGGCTCGATGGCAAGTTCTGCTTTCTGAGTATGATATCGAATATGTAAACAGAAAAGCCATTAAAGGTAGCGCCATCGCAGACCTTTTAGCAAGTCGTGCTTTACCGGAATATGAACCTTTGAGTTTTGACTTTCCTGATGAGGATCTTATGTGCTTAACTAGCAGTGAAGATGAATCAACTAGCGAAACAAATTGGAAGATGAATTTTGTTGGGGCCTCTAATGCACTTGGGTGTGGAATCGGCGCAATTTTAATATCTCCCGAAGGAAATTATTATCCTTTTACCGGACGACTAAATTTTGAATGTACCAATAACATGGAAGAATATGAAGCATGTATAATGGGACTCTGTGCTGCAATTGAACGGAAAATCGAATACCTTAAAGTATATGGTGATTCGTCATTGGTGATTTATCAACTCCGTGGAGAGTGGGAAACAAAAGATGCCAAATTGATCGAATATCGTAAGCTCGTTCTCGAATTAATAAAAAGTTTTAAGAATATATATTTCTATTATCTTCCACGAGAAGATAATCAATTGGCTGATGCATTGGCAACTTTGGCTTCCATGTTTAAAGCAAATAGAGAAACTGAAATAATGTCCATACAAATGAGTATCTTCAAATCACCCGCTAGTTGCTATGTCATCGAAGAAGAGGTAGATGATCACCCCTGGTATTATGATATTTTACAATATCTTAAGTATCAGAAGTATCCTGAGGGAGCAACCGATGTTAATAAAAGAACTATTCAGAGAATGGCTATAGGATATGTTCTCGACGGAGAAATCTTATACAAAAGAGGAAGTGACCAAACGTTACTCATATGCATAAAAAGTCATGAGGCAAAAAAGATAATTGAGGAGGTTCATGAAGGGATTTGTGGAATTCATGCGAAAAGCCTCAATATGGCAAGGCATATTATGAGGTTGGGTTATTTCTGGACATCTATGATAGAAGATTGCATCAATTTTGCTCAAAGATGTCATAAATGTCAGATTTATGGAGATAAAATACATACAGCCTCATCACCCCTTCATGTTATAACTGCTCCGTGGCCATTCGCAACATGGGGCATGGATGTAATTGGACCAATTACACCAAAGGCATCAAGTGGACATCGCTTCATCTTTATAATGATCGATTATTTTACCAAATGGGTAGAAGCTGCTTCGTATGCAAATGTAACTAGATCGACAGTATGCAAATTCCTCAAAAGAGAAATAATTTGTCGATATGGTCTACCAGAAAGGATTATTTCTGATAATGCTTTAAATCTGAATAACCGAATGATGACAGAAATTTGTGAACAGTTTAAGATAAAACATCACAAGTCGGCACCCTATCGCCCAAAAATGAATGGGGCCGTCGAAGCAGCTAATAAAAATATCAAGAGGATTGTTGAAAAGATGGCGATAACATATAAAGATTGGCATGAGAAACTACCTTTTGCATTATTGGCATATCGTACATCTGTACGAACATCTACAGGAGCAACTCCTTATTCGTTAGTATATGGAACGGAAGCTGTATTACCAATTGAAGTTGAGATCCCATCACTCCGTGTCTTAATGGAACTTAAATTAGATGAAGCTGATTAGGCTCGAGTCAGATATGATCAATTGAATTTGATAGAAGAAAAGAGATTGAAAGCGATTTGTCATGGGCAGATGTACCAAAAACGAATGATTCGGGCTCACGATAAGAAAGTCCGACAAAGATCTTTTCGTGACGGAGATTTGGTTTTGAAAAAGGTTCTACCTATGCAAAAGGATTTTCGAGGAAAATGGATGCCAAACTGGGAAGGACCATTTGTTGTGAAAAAAGCCTTCTCGGGTGGAGCATTAATTTTAACCGAGATGGACGGAAATGAGTTATCAAATCCGGTGAACTCGGATTCTGTGAAAAAATATTATGCTTGAACACATGACAACACCAATAGGTGAAAACCCGAAAGGGCCCTATTGGTAAAAAAAAAGAAAAAAGAAAAAAGAAAAAAGAAAAAGAATCATCAGTAGGTGAAAACCCGAGAAGGCCCTATTGGTAAAAAAAAAAGAAAATTCAAGGTGAAAACTCGCAAAGAGCGCCTTGAAATCATGGGGGGATTCAAGTTATGAGTTTGAAAATGGTCCATGAAGAAAGTTCATGTCTTCAGACGTTGGTTGATGACTTAAGCTCTACTAAGTTGAAGTCACGTGCAAAAAAGGTTCTTGAGCGAGATAGCAGCGAAGTTCTTGTAATTGATATCTTAGGGTTTTATTGTTATTATCATCATTTTTATCTCTTTCTTTTTGTTCGATATTGTATCAAACATTCGATTACCACTTCTCAAGGCCTAGGCCGTTTTTATTCAATAAGAAAATTTAATAATCTCATTACCTTGTGCTTCTTTATCATCTGGACATCTGTGCATTTCTTCGATGAATTTGTTGCTTTACTAAAAGGGGGGTCTACAATATGTTTTTATGTTTGATGCATTACTTGAATAAATGGTTTAAAACAAAATGATGTTCAATGGAAAGTTTATTTTTTTAAGAGTCGCGACATGGAGTGAAGAAGATGAAGTACATTGACCGTGGTCTGAATAAAGACAAACAAATTCAAAATCTAATATTCATACATTTAAAGCATTTGAACATCTTGCATATAAGACAAGTGCATTAGAAACATGTGCATTTTTTGACAGGATTGGCCTCTAAGAGGAGGTGCCTTTAGGATGAAGTACCATTATTTATTTTCAAGAATAAACATCATCAATCACCTCCGAGACGGAGTGTTATCACTAAGCTTCCATGAAGGAATGCCATTAATCACCTCCGAGATGGAGTGTCATCACTAAGCTTCCATGAAGGAATGCCATCAATCACCTCCGAGATGGAGTGTCAACATTAAGCTTCCATGAAGGAATGCCATCAATCACCTCCGAGATGGAGTGTCATCACTAAGCTTCCATGAAGGAATGCCATCAATCACCTCCGAGATAGAGTGTCAACATTAAGCTTCCATGAAGGAATGCCATCAATCACCTCCGAGATGAAGTGTCATCACTAAGCTTCCATGAATGAATGCCATTAATCACCTCCGGGATGGAATGTCATCATTGAGCTCCCAAAAGGGAATGTCATCAACTACCTCCGAGATGGAGTGTCATCATTGAGCTTCCAAGAGGGAATGTCATCATCTACCTCCGAGATGGAGTGTCATTATTAAAGATTCCGATGAGGAATAACATTGTTTACCTCACCACCTACCTCTAAAATAAAGTGTCCTCACTACTAGGTTGTTTCTCATTGAAAATTTGTTGCTTCTAGTCTTTGTTCACTTCCTCTGTTTGAGTAATGAGCAAAGAGGGGCAGCTGTATGCAACAAAATTAAACCAAATCCAAAAAATAATCTTAAATAAATATTTAAAAATCTAAAAAATAAAAAAAAAATCAAATAAATCAAATAAATCTAGGATAATCTTAAATAAATATTTAAAAATAAAAATATCAAAAAATCAAATAAATCTAGGATAATCTTAAATAAATATTTAAAAATAAAAATATCAAATAATCAAATAAATCTAGGATAATCTTAAATAAATTAATTAAATTAATTAATTTATGAATAAAATTCTAATTAGATTTTAATTAGTAAAGTAAAAACTAGGTTATATATCATTCTTTTTTAAATTTAAGTAATTTGATTTCTATGATTTATTTTATTTTATTTTATGTTAGAATTATTTTTGGTACGTCTTTAATTAGTAAAGTAAAAACTAGGTTATATATCCCTATTTAAAACGATTGATGGCGACTCCAATTATTGACGAGATTATTAAAGGCCCAACCAACTTTGACCCGGACCAAAAACGGTGTCGATATCGGGCTTAAACAAAAAATAAATGATTAAATTATAGTAACTTTTTAAATCATTATCGTTTTCGTCATTAATCACTGTCATTTTCGTTGTCGATCATTGTCCGTAAACTCATTTTTTTGTTTGCTGGATTTAGACAATTATTTTTCTAATATGACATTGTCTAAAACGATGAATTACATACCAGTCAAACGTCGCGTTCGACGCTTGATTAGCATGTCGTTAGTCATTTTCAGTGATGTTGTGTTAAAATAAATAACCGATAAGGTTCGGTGAGTAAAAGATTAGATTTAGGGGTAACAATCGATGGTGGAAGTGAACACGATTTGAGGGTTGGATTTGGAAATTTTTAGGATTTAGGGATTGTATTGTAAAAAACTAAGAATTTTGGCATTGTTTGAAAATTAAAATTTTTATACAAAAATTTTAATTTTGAAAAAAAAGTAAAATAAACATGTTACATGACATTTTTTATTGGTTAACAATTTTTTTAACTATAGTTAATTATTAAACACCTAAAATTAAAATAATGTAAATTTTAAATATATATTTTTAATAAAAAATATTTTAAACACTTAAATTTCATATAATTTGGATATTTATTTTTTATTTAAGCCTTATTATTTATTAATATAATTAGGGTGACATGAAGATTCAACCAATCATATTCAATCAATAATATCTTTTCATATCATCCCAATAGTTACACTGCCTTTTACAAACATATTCCATCCCAACCAATAGTGATATTATTTGTTTTATATAATTAACCTTATAACTACCCATGTTTGTATGTCCAATGATGTCTTTGAGTTTATTTTTACTTGTGAAATTGACCCATTGATTCCATTCCATTGAATAAGCACCATTCAGTTTCACATCAAAGTAATTTCATCACGTGGAAACAATAGAGTTAGGGATGACAAGTTGACCGTCACTGTCGAGTCTCAATCCGATCGGGACGGATTTTTTATTTAAAAAATTGGGTTCAAATTAAGTTAGGTGATTAAAAAAAATAAAATCAGGTTGGGTCGAGGTTGGTTTTAAGGTGAAAATTATTTGGCTCGACCTAGTATATATATATTTATATTTTTATATATAATATATAATATTTTTATTAATTTTTTGGGGTCTGGTTTATTCGAATTTTTTTATTAAAATATTAAGGCCAAATCAGAGTCGGGTTATAATTTTTATAATATCGGATCGGGTCAGATCAAAAATAAAAAATATTAAGATCAGATCAAATCAAAAAACTTAAATTTCGGATCAAGATCAGAGCGACTAAAATCCAACCCGACCCGTTTCTATCCCTAAACATAGTTAGAATCAAAATTGATTTTGTAGTGAAAGGGAAACAAAATCATTGCTCCTAAAACATTGACTAATGCATGAATTTTGAGACAGACAACGAAAATTACGGTTCTTTAAAGCACTACAAATAAAAAAACATAAAATCAATTGCTTTCCACCGCTAATATGTTTTTTTTACTGCACTTTTATTTTTTTAAAAATTTTATTCGGATTTGGATTAATTTATATTATACATTTGGTCAATATGAAATTAACAATTATACTTTATATTCATCTAGAATTATATTTTTATTATACTTCAAAATATTTTAATCTAAAAAAGTAATATCTTATTTTAAATTATTTATTAAAATAAGAAAAGAATTTTGTTATTACTTTCAAAACAACAAATTTAAATAAATAAAGTGTAACAAATATTAAATTACACATACACTTCTCGATTTTTTTTATCTTAATTTAAATTAGATAAAAATAATACATAAAGTTTGGTAAATTAGCCTCTTGGTAGGAATTTTTGTACATACAAAACTTTGAACTGAAACGATACTAAATTACTTATTATTTAAATTAATTTTTATCTAAAATAATATTTATTTTTCTATTGTTAAATTTGAATGCTAGTTTTAATCTTAACTAGAGAGAGAAAAAGAAATTTAGAAAAAAAAATAAGAGTGTTCTTAACGGATCTAAAACCCGTAACTTAAGGAATGTGAGAGAATAAAGATGAGCAGCTTGACACAAATGAACGATTCTTCAAACCGCTTATCTTTATTCTCTTTTTTTTTTTTAAGTTTAGACCCACTAAAAACCTTCTCTTCATTCTCTTAGAACTTACTTTCTCTCCCTCGAGAAAAGGTTAATTAAAATTATAATTAAGATTTATAAAAAATATATATTTATTTTATGTAAGAAATTTCAATTGTTAAATGCATGTTAATAAACTATACGACTATACTAATAATGTGTCTAGAGAGAGATACAACAAACTCCAAAAGAAAAATGACAACTTTGGAAGGCATATTTCAAGGAAAAGTGACTGCAGTTTTGAAAAATCTTCTATTTACCAATTCACTATGGGTGCCTTTCGGCTAACAATTTGGACTACGAAAAACAGTTTTCAAGATGGAATGAATCTTTCTATGGAAATAATCAATAGAGTTGCTGGTTTTAATTATTAATATCTGATTCATTAATTAGTAATTCAGATCGAGTTTTATAGAAATTTATCATGAGACAACCTCTTTCACTTAATTTTTTATTATTTGCGACGTTGAAATTCAAAACTCAAATGTTAATAAACAGTTGTTAAATGAACGATTGTTGTTCCTAGAGGAACAGTTTTTGACTCAAGTGATTAAAGGAACGGTTGTTGTTCCTAGAGATCATAGGTTCGAGCATCAGTGATGCCAGCAGAATGATTGAGCGATCAATATCAAATGTAATCAATAAAAAACGAGATCAATTCCACACCTTTATCTTGACTTTAAACAATTTTACTTTTCAATTCTTGACATCGTAAATGAACAAATTGAATTAGAAAAATCATACTTATAATGATTCTTTATAATATTCGATTTAAATTAATCGATTACTGAATCATACATTTGTACTTATAAAAAAAGTATTATTGATGTTTGAAAACACACGTATGTGTAAAGCATAAACAACTACAACGATGGCCACTAATCAAAGGCACTAAACCAGACAAAAAAGAAGCAATACCATTTCAACTGTACAATACCAAAACAAGTGGTTCCACTCCCATCATCACCTTTCACCAGTAATAAATCATCACATATACCATCACACTTCATGCACTCAACCATGATGCAACACATACATACATACATGAGACATTATATATTGATTAGGTGCAACCCTTGATTGCATGCCCTCTGATAAAGGGTACCCTACAGTTGAAAAAGATGAAGGTACACTCTCTTAAAGAAGAAAATTAAGGGTCTTAAAAGAAGGAACGTTTTACAGGTGGTCGCCCAACAGCTCTCATCAGATTAGCAATCTCAAGAACCTTTGCAACCTTTGTCCCTCTCTTGGCCTCAGCTGATGCTCTCCTCTCTTCGGCTTTTCTATGAGCTTTTGCGACGTCGTTTTGCATCTTTTCTAAGGCTTTTACTCTTTTCTCCTCAAGCTTTCTCTACATATATGAGTGTATACACAATATGTTAATGTTTCATATAAGTCTGATTCGATTTAACTCAATTTACAAATTACGATACGCAAATTTATTCAAACTCGATTTCATACGCTCTATGTACCTATAGTATACCTATGAACTCGATTTAACTCAACTGATATACAAATCTATTCAAACTCGATTTCATACGACCTATATACCTATGGTATACCTATGAACTCGATTTAATTTGAACCATTTAGATATAGTAAAAGTAATTAAGCTGATGAATCATATTAGTGTTTTAAAACTACCCACTAATAAAGTTGCAATTTTTCTATACCCATCATCATTCTAATCATCATATTCCACTAATAACATATAGAAAACAAAGTACATGAACTTGATGAAGAATTGACTCAAAATCATGAACATATGAGAATGATTACATGAAGATAATTTAGTTATTAAACTACCATGAGAATTTTCTAGAGTCAATTGAATCATCAATCAACTAATCAATCATTACCTTAATGGAAGCACAAAAGAACAAACACAAGGAAATGAAGGAAAATTTTCTTTTTCTCACTATCCAAACATACCTCAACTTTCTTCATCCAAGAAGTAGCCTTTTGGACTTGCTCACTTTCCCACCCATTAATTATAGCATCTTCCCTCTTAAACCTATTATTAATCTTTGCAACCTTAGCGTTTTGCCAAGCAGATATTTTGGACTCCACCTCCTCTTTCTTCACTCTCAGCACCGAAACCTCCCCGTGGCTTCTGACTCCACTACTCTCCGCCGCCACCGGAAACATCATCTCTCCTGACCCAATCCGTCTTTGCTGATCCGATCCCTGATCGGCGTAACCATTATCCGGCACAATAGCTAAAGGATTCGTTTCCTCTTGCAGCTCATGATCCTCTCCGATCCTCGTCAACTGATTATGATTGTTCAAAGTATGTATAGAATCCGAATCATTGTTCTCAATGGAAGAACCAGCAAGAACTAAAGCATTAAACTCTCGGCTCATGGTCGTAAAGTTCTCGCTCGAAGCGACTTCGCTCGACGATGATGCGCGGCTACCGATGTCCCAACGGCGACGAGTTACAGCCGGAGGATGAGGTGGGGTCAGAGCATGGATGTCTCTGATATGTTCATCATCATGATCGTCTTGGTTTTGATCGTTTTCACCATTGTTGATAGCACTTTGAAGGGTTAACATGGTAGGTTTGGTTCTAGCTAGGAAGGAGGAGAAGAAGAATTGAAATAGATATTGACATAATGTTTTATAGTAATTATTAGAGATTTTTGAAAGAAATGTGAACCACTAAATTATGGAGGATTCAAGAAGAATGTGCCCACACATGTTGGGGGGTGGCACTCTTAAGTGAAAGTGTAGTGAGAAAAGTAGCTTTGGATTTTCTTTTATTTATTTTTTTTACTTCAATTTAAAATTTTAAAAAGGTTGTAAATGAGACGAGATAAATTGCGAGTTATTCGAGCTCGAATAGTGTTAAACTCGGTTTATTAAGATTTTCAGTCGAATTCGAGCTTGAGTAGTTTAAAACGAGCCTGAAAAATCTGAGCTCGATTCAATTCCTTAAGAACTCAAGTCGAGTTCGAGCTTTATTCGAGCCTAATCAAGTCAATTTGACTGTATTAGACTTGAGTAACTCTTATATGTCACATCTCATTTAAAGCCTAATAAAGAAAAACTTTGATGCACAAATCGTATAAACTTAAGCTTGTTACTTTTTAGAGTTTAGTGTGTTAATTTAGGGTTTAAGACTTATGTTTAGGGTTTAGACTTTTGAATTTTAAGTTTAGAAATTTAGATTTTAAATTATAAAAAATAAAAAATATATATTTATATTTTCGATTAACTCATGAGCTTTTCGAGCCCGATATCATATAGCTCGGCTCGGCAAGAACTCAAGCCGAGTTCGAGTTTAAACCGAGTTCATTTAAATTGATCTACTTAATAAAAATTTTATATATTTTGTATAAATTTGAGTCGAATATTTATAGATTTATCTTGAGAATATAATTATTTTTATTTAATTAAAAAAACAAACTTAATAATTTAAAATAATTTAAATCGTCTTTTACAGAAAATGATTTTACTATATAGTATAATATTTATTTTAAATTTTTAAAAAATTAATCGGTTTTATCTCTAAAATTAATTTTAAACCGTATTGTATTAGTGTTTTTTTAACTAAGTTCTACGTTAATAAGTGTCGGCAAAAGGGCTTTGAAGAGGAAGCCCACCAACAGTAGGGAAATGCGTGTGGACCATTGATAAAAATACACACGCGTAACACGTAATAATCGTCAACTGTTATGATTTCCAGGTGTCGTTTAACTATAGGATGAAGGTCCCATCAGGTAAGCTACGTTATATCCAGGGATGCAATCACTGACGTAATATTATGAAATGGGAGCCACGTGTACGGTTCATACAAAATTTTAATTTCTTTTATAAAAATATATATATTTTTAGGTCTTCAAGATGCCCACGTCTCACGTGATAAAACTAGCTTATCTTATCCCTTAATAATAAAAAAACTTTAATTTTTTATTATCAAAATTTTAAATTTATTAATATATCTTTTTTAATTTTTTAAATATATATTTTTAAAGCATGCTTCATTTTATTATGTTAATATTTTAAAAATATTAATAATAAATGAAATATTTTAATCATAATTATGATAAATAAATTGTTAAATTTTATTTTTTTAAATCTAATCCAATTATAGTGACAAATAGAAGATCGACATAGTTAACTTTTTTTTTAAAATTTGGTGGGCCAATTTTATCGTTAGATTAATTTTTATAATATTAATAATTGATTATCAGTTAATTAAAAGAAATTTAATATTTAAAGCTATGAATTTAACTAGTGATTTTTAATTAAAAATATATTTATTTTAAATATTTATATTCAAACAATTTTATTTATATAAGATATGTACGTTTTATTAAAAAATTAATTTTTTTTGAATAATACTCTTTTATTATTCACCTTAAACTATTAAAGAAATACAGTAAAAACAAATTATGAGAAAAAACTTTTATAATCTAATTTATTTATTCAAAATATCAGTATTTAAATATTTTAATAATTTATCTTAAAAAAATAATTAATAATTATTTTAGTGTTTTGTTTAGAATTTGATGGGTCCAATTTGTTATTGGATTTTTTTTTGATATAATTGAAGTGTTACATTTTATATGACAGTGGACTGTGACAAGTACTCTCCACTAGACAAAAATATTTAGCTTTCAAGAGTGGTCCAACGTAGGAAAATTCGATTTTATTTTAGGTTTCGTTGGATATATAAAATATTTAAGAATTAAAATTAAAGAAATGAAAAATATTTGAAATGGATTTTTAATAAATTTAATTTGACCAAGTTATTAAGAGAATGAAAAGATTTTATATTTGCAAATTTTATCTAATTGTATTTTAGTACTATATATTAATTTAGATATTTGTTAAACTAAAATTATTTCTTTTAAAATTTGAATTAAATAACTATTAAGTCATTATTAAATTTAATGTTAAACAAGTTACCCTCTGGTTGACTAATCATGTTCCATCCCTTTCCGTTATTATTTTTATATTTATAAATATTTTATTTTAAAATTCTTATAAAAATATAAATTAATTAAAATATTAAAAAATCTTGAACTAAAGGGATCTAATTAGTTTTTTAAAATATTCATTTAAAAATAACCTTTTTAATGTAATATATTTTAAAATATTAACTCGAATAATAGAATTACAAGTAAAAAATCAAAAAACATACGAATGATATGATTTTTTTCGATCACAATTTTATTATTTTAATCATTTAAACTTTTTAAATTTTTATTTGGATCGTTTAGTTTTTAAATTTTTATTTTTTTCAAATTAATGGAGTGTGACGGAATAAAAACGACATATATAAATTAATATAATTAATTTTTTTTCATGTAAGATCATAAAAATTATTTTTTTAATTTAACTTATTTGTCCTTAATAAAGTATTTTTATCAACTCTTTTTTATTATCAAATATTTAATTTTTTATCACATAAAAATGATAAAATAATTCAATATCTATATAATGACAAGATATCATTGCTCTCCGCCACGTTTGGAATAATTTGATAAAACAAAAATAAAAGTTTAATGATAAAAAATATATAATAAAAGATTAAGAGTTAAAATTGATTAACCTAATATAAGTAAGTGGGCGAAAAATTATTCTACCATTCTAAAATTAGATGTTATTAATAAAAATATATATGATCATGTTTGAGAATTATTAATTGACTATTATTAATATTAGTTAATTTAACTAATGGTTATTTCAATTGAATGTATTAAAGTGTTTGATGAAATATATTGATAGCTGATAACGGTTTAATTATTTAAACTAATAAATTAAATATGATTATATTTAATACTTATTTGAATAATTTATTAGTTATTAATATTTTATATCTATTAATATTAATTAGATTATAAAAAATATTTTTTAATATCATTACTAAGCATATATAAAAGATGTATATTTTTTATTTAAAAATATCTATTTTTAGTATAATCTTAATAATTGTTAAATTTAAGTGCATATATTAATTTTTTATTTTTAATAAAATTATATTTATATGTCGATAAAAAGTATTGTTTTATTTATGAATTTATTTTTTAATTTTATTAATTATTTAAATTTATGTTATTTAGAAAATCTTATAATCATCAAAGATGAGTCTTTACAAATTATAAGTATTTTATTCAAATCTTTAAGTCAAAAACCTCTTAAAATAAAATTTTTAGAAATAAGAGGTTTCACTCTAATCCGTTATTACAATATATTATTTATCAAATATCTAAATCAATAAATTTAACTGATCGAACGTTTAAAAATACTTCAAACCTCTGATTTTAAATAAAAAACTATTTAATGTTTGATCATAATCCTTAATCTTAAAAAAATAATAAATTAGTATTAAAAAGTTAATAAATTAACCATCAACTCATATAATATCATTAACCCATATACTAACATAATTAAACTAATCTTATATCTAAAGAGATTTTCATATGAAACTAAAGCTTTCAAAAACTTCTTTTTTACCTAATTCACTTGAATATATTATTTCCCTGATTACATGACGATAAAAGGAGCTATAGAGTTTATCAACATATTATCTTTTATACCGATAAATATTTGATATATTCTAAAAATATATTATACTCTAAAAAACGATATTATTAAAAGAAACAACTTTACTCCTTAAACATAAATTATAAAACAATCACCAAAAAAATCTTTTGTGATATACATTGTGTATCAATATATAGAATGAAAATAATAATATATTTTTTATAAAAATACTATCTAAAAGTATTTATATTATTATTATCTAATAAATTAGAATAAAAGATTTGTAGAGCAATACTTATCCTATATACTTAACACTTAATATTAAAATGGTATAAAGAGTATTTTAGCCCTTAACGTTTATAATTTTTTATCATTTTGACCTTCATTTTTTAGGACAAATATCTCAGTTTTAACTAGAATGGTGATTAAATAGTTAAAAAATCAACGATATTGACATGTCATATATATGCAATGATATTTAAGATTTGAGAATACTTAGTAGCCTTTTATTTTAGATTTAATTAATTTTTAATATTTTATTTAAATTTTAATTGTTTTATATTTTATGTTAGAATAAAATTATATTTTATATGTATATATTTGTCATTATCGTAAAAAGTTAACGATAATGACATAATATATATATGTAGAATGAGGCTAGATGCCATGTTGTTTGAAAAATATTATCACATATATATGACATGTCAATATCGTTAAATTTTTAATGGTCTAATTATTATATTAGTTAAAAAATAAGTTATTTGTCAAAAAGACATAGGTTAAGGGTTAAATTTATCTTAAAAAAATGAGGGCCAAAATGATTAAATTATAAACTTTAAGGGTTAAAATTATTTTTATGCCTATTTTTTTATTTAAGTAAATCTATTTTTAGTACAATTTTAATAATTGTTAAATTTAAATTTATATATTAATTTCTTATTTTTAATAAAATCATTTTTATTTGTCTATAAAAGTATTGTTTTTATTTATAAATTTATTTTTTTAATTTTATTGGTTATTTAAATTTATATTATTTAAAAATTTTATAATCATCAAAGACAAAAAGAATCTTTACAAGTATTTTGTTCAAATGGATAGGATTATATGAAAAATTCAAGTATTTTTTTTTGATAAATGCCACTGAATTTTTATTAAATCCATAGAAAAATTATAATCACATCGCAATCAAGAAATAAAATAATTGGATTAAACAATCCAAAGATTTTTACAACCCAGAACAAAAAAAAATAAAAATTTCTATGAAAATAAGCATACCAATAAAATTCAGAAGCTTCTTGAATCTCCTTGTCTCTATCCAAACGAGACGCATAACGAAGAAAGAAAGGAGTTGTAGATGATCCAAACTGTCATGCAAAAAGTATCGCTACCCAGGACTGATTTCATCGACAAACGACCATCAACCGAGTGGGGATAAATCTTTTCAAGTGACCACCGACAAAAACATAAATAAAAAAACTAGTATCAATTGAATCTCTGTCTGAACAACAATCATTCCAAGGGTTGAATCTCTGAACAACATAAACTAGCATCGATTGAATATGCGTAAAATCATTTATTTGCTGTCGGTCCAAGGGTTGTTTTCGAATGAAAATATCCATTTTCTGAACCTAATTTAACAACCCACTAAGATTAGGCCCAACATGTCAAATCTAAGTGGCATATATATAATTTAAATTTTATTATATTTTTAGCATATTTATATTTTAGTATACATTAATTGAATTGGAATTCTACGCTCTTTCGACGTATTTACGTATGTTTAAATATTAAAAAGTTTGTACGAACCCTCTAGCTTAAGTGATTAAATGAACAATTATTATTCTTAGAGGTCACGGGTTCGAGCACCAACGATGCCAGCAGCAGAGTGATTGAGTGATCAATATCAAATGATAAAGATTATATTCTAAAATAGATACTAATATAATCATTATTAGCTAGTTCAAAATAAAATATTAAGAAGTTTAAATTTTAAAATTAATATTTAAAATTTAGAATATATAATTTAAATTTTAAGGTTAGAATTTCTCAGTTAAAATATATTATTTTATTTTTTAATCATAAAAAATATACAGAGATTCTATATTAGCAGACCAATAATATTTTAAATTTATATTAAAATAATACTAAACTTACAAATATATAATCCTTAAATTCAAAAGAAAATCAATTAAAAATATACTATAAGTCAGGAAATTAAACTATATTTTCATATTGTTTTTTAAAAAAAATATAAATTAATAATTTATCAAACATTATACAATAATAATTACAATATTATAATAAGAAATCATTAATTTAATATTAATTTTGTAACACTTTTATAAAATTTAATTTCTATTTAATAAAATCAATAATATTATTGATTATTTCATAATTTATAATTAATTCATTTTACTATATTTATAAGTTTTAAAAATTTAATAATCAAAATGTTTATTTGACCAGATTTATTGACTTATTTTTAGAAAAAAGTGAAACTTCTCAAGCAATTAACAATAAAATTAGAGCCAACTTGTAGGTTTTCGTGAATTTGAATGCGACCAAATAGGAAATCCTCTACTATAAATAATTAAAAAAATAGAAAATTAGGTTTGAAGATTTCATGTTAGCTTCTTCAACCTAACTTCTTCATCTATTTTATTTTATTTGTTAAATTCTTTTTCAATCTAAAGTTTTTATTTTGATTTTGACACTCCCCAAATTCCCAATACTTTGACCTTAATCTATAACTTTAGAATAAAAGATTATAAATTTGAATCAAAACCCTTTTTTTCTCCAATATTCATTCGTTATAATTACCTTTTTTTACTTGCCTAATCTGCCTAACCAATTTAAAGTTTTGATTTATCTTTGCAGCCTTCCAAAAATAGTATCAAAGGTATGATCTTTGGTGTCTAGCCTATCTGTTTCCTCTTTGTTTTTTCCTATTTTAGTTCTATTGCATCAACACTTGGATTTTCTCAGGTGTTTTCATATTTTTTCTGGTTTTTGAGGTATGGGTTATTTGAATTTCGACATAAAAACAGACTGAAACTTGATTTTGTAGCTTGTTTCTCTGTTTTCTTGTTCCTTTTTTTCTTGTCTGGTTACACTTTTGATGCTCTGCATTGTAATGTTTTGGATTGAAATCTGGGTTTTCATTTGAGTCTAGTTTTGGTTGTTAGTCCTCTGTAAATTTATTCTCTTTTATTCTTTTTTACCTTCCAACTATTAATTGGTTTTGTTTAACATGTAAATATTAATTCAATTTAATCTATTACATTATAGGATAGATCCAAGAAATTTAAGTTATTTTGATTTGATCCCTTATCTCTCCTTGTCTGTTTACCAGGCTGAATATTGTATTGGAGGCATTGGTTCTCCATGGTGAGCCATTAAAATCATCAGACATATACATATACATATACATACACATATTTATAACTTTTAGCTTTATTGTGATTTGATTTTTTTGGTTATGTTATTCTCATTAGGGAGAAGCCCCAGCATTGTGTGTTGAGGTTCTAAAGGAGGGATTTTCAAATGGATTTGGTTTAAGATCCAAAGGCTTTAAGAGATCTACTGATGTTGGGAACAAGACAGTAAGATGATTTAATGCCTAAATTTGTGGTTTGTCCTCATTATGATTTGTGTGTCTTTTTTTCTGATTGATGATTGGTGTTGGATTCCTCTTTGGCAGTTTGTGATTGGTTGTAATAACAATGATTCTGCATCATCCCTTGAGGTTCATATTTATGACAAATCTAGAGGAAAATGGTTAGTTGATGTTGGGAATTTTTTTATACAATTTCAGTTCTTGCCGTCGCTGATATTTACTGTTGATATTTACCACAATCGGAATTTAACTCCTTGAGTTTGTTTTTCCAAGTGTTAGTTTAGAGTTTTAAGTTAGTAATGTTTCTGGTAATATTTTCAGGGTGATTCCTACAGTGTTGGGAACTAAACCGAAGCTATATGAAGGCTACTCAACCGTTCTTTTGAATGGAGATCGAATAATGGTTATCATTAGGGGTTCGTCCCCTGATGACTGCATTTGGTTTCTCGAGGTGGGTATTTCGAAAGCTTAAAATTGATCTAGGTTAACTGTGGTCGGAATAGTTCATTTCACTCTGGTAATGGTATTTAATACATTTTGAATATTTTGATGCCTGAAAGTGCTTGATCTGACTGATTGCAATGTTGATAGGTGGACACTGAATATGTTAAGCAACAAAAAGAAGCATCGGGGACTGAAATTGTTGCCTGGAGTAAGGGTGTGAGAGGCGATGCTGAGAAACCTGTTGTTATTAGTGGTCCATCTGGAGTTGGCAAGGGGACATTAATCAACATGCTTATGAAGGAATTCCCGTCCATGTTTGGATTCTCCGTCAGCCATACGACCCGTGCACCAAGGAGTATGGAGAAGAATGGTGTTCATTATCATTTTACTGAGCGAAGTATAATGGAGAAAGATATCAAAGATGGGAAATTCCTTGAGTTTGCTTCTGTTCATGGAAATCTCTACGGAACCAGTATCGAAGCAGTTGAGGCAGTGGCAGACTCGGGAAAGGTAAATGTCATGTGTTTTACAGTTCTATTTGTAGCGATTATATGATGCTCTGAGGTTGCACATTGGAAAACTCGCTATTTTGGACTATTGAATCAGTTCGAACATTGCATTTCCTTGTGAATTTAGCATTTTATGCTTCCAGATTCTCTTTGCAACATTTTAATTTTCAGTTTTTCTGTCATGATTTAAATATAGAGGTGCATTCTCGACATTGATGTTCAAGGAGCAAAGTCGGTACGGGCCAGTTCTCTCGATGCCATTTTCATCTTTATCAGCCCACCCTCGATGATAGAACTTGAAGAGCGGCTCCGTTTAAGGTGAATCAAACCGTCCGTTTGATATTTTGTATCATTTTTCTATTTTCCTAGCTTTTTTAAATGGAGAAATGTTATCAACAGGGGGACTGAAACAGAGGAGCAAGTCCAAAAGCGTCTCCGCAACGCCGAGGCAGAAATTGAGCAAGGGAAAACCTTAGGCATCTTCGATCATACATTATGTAATGATAATCTTGACAAGTGTTATGAGAATCTTAAGGTGACTTCTATTTCCTTAGAACTATCGTAATCCATTTCCGAGCGGATTAGTTTGTCCGTTTACCCCAATCTGATGAGTTTGATTTTTGTTATAGAAACTGCTTGGACTAGCTGGAAGTGCACCAACTAACACTAAACCATGTAAGAAGGCTACCTTGTGATGACTATTTCCCAATTTCCTTTCAATTCAAAGGGACTAACCATTTATATCTCAGATGCAGCACCCAAAGGGATTGATCTGCCTGTGAACCATTCGGTGTCGAAGATTGATAATAAGATCCTCATTAAGAGCGAGACTACAGAACCGGGAAATGCATCAAAGAACTCGTAAGTTCATATTTCATATAAAGTTTTCACAACTTACTTGGGTTGTTGACTAAGAATTTGTGGTGGTTTATTTAGGATTGTTCTCGATATATCCTCGCTTAAAGGTGGCGCACCTGGTCGGACCAGAGGTCTGAACGTTTATGCCATTGACTTGTTTTCGGATCACTTAAACGTGATTCATAAACCGAGCTAACAACTGCAACACTACATGATACCTACCTGATTTTTAAGCATCTCTATTTAACTGTGATACAAACTCTGCTGGTGTTTTAAGATCATTTGCATGGGATTTTTCTTCTCCCCTCTTTTCTCACTCAATTCTTTGCTTGTTTACGAACGAAGATGTAACAATTTAGTATTCCCACAAGGGCAATGCGAGAGAATTTGTCATTCGTGCTGCAACCGATTACGATTCGATTAGAATTTGTCGAGTTACTTGTCAACTAAAGTGAAAGCACGGTGAAAACAAAACCTGGACAGAATTTTTAAAGGGTTAGTTCCACCTTGAGTTGATTCGGGTTTAAACTGTCAACTTTTTATGGTCGATTTGAGTTCGAATCAAACGAGCTTGAAAAGAATTCCCTTTTATTCAGTTTTCCGGTGGGTTCCCCCACCGGACAGGCGCAAACAATGAAATAGATTTTCCATCGAAGGTACCAAAACTATATTAGCTGACAGTTGGCATATGCTTTGTGGGGGTGATGTAGATTCTCTAAGCATTTAATTTCCATGGTAGAGGTTAGCACTAAGCATGCTCAAAATTTTATGGATCAATTTAAAATGTGAGTTATAGTTTTAGGATATTTAATTTTAATTTTTATAATTATATTTAAGAAATTTCTATAACGGACGTCGAACATTGCTGAATACCATTAATGTTGAACATTGTTGAACACCATTAAATTAATTAATAAAAATTAAAATTTTTAAGGACTCAATATGTAATTAATAAAAGAATGATAGACTCAACATATAATTAATAATTGTGTGTTGAATCCTTAAGATTTTTAATCTTTATCAATTAATTTAATAATATTCAGCGATGTTCAGCGTTAGTGATGTTCAAAGGTGTTCGACGTCCGTTGTAGATTCATCTTTATATTTATAGTAATTGTAGACAATTTACTTAAAAAAACTATTACTAACATAAATGCAAGAATTTAAACTGCAGCTCCAATCGTATTGTATTTATTGCGATTACGAACACAATATGTGTTATTACAAGTATCGCGGTCATAATTTTTCAAACAATAACTTCATGAGGTATTACTTGGAAAGCACACAACAACAAATAATTTTGGCATCAAATGTGACACTTAGTCAATGTGATTGAGAAAGCCAACCTATTAAATTGTATGTACAAAGATTCTCTTTACAATATATGGGAGGATGGTCACATCTAAAATATGCCACGATGCGACTCCTATTTATTACCATCTCAAATTTTATTAATTTATTTTTATTTGTTTTTCTCTTAAATTTTACGTCTTTATTAAATTATCTTTTAAATTATATTAAATTTTTTAAGTTGTCCTCTAAATAAGGATGATTTTGATTTAATTTCGTAATATTTAAGGGTATAACAAGTAAAAAATTTTAGGGAGCAAGTTAAAAAAACAAATATAGTTTAAGAAAAAAGTATATTATGCCTTAAATAAAATATTAAAAAAATATATTATCCTCTAAATTATATCAGTTTTCTCAAATTATCTCCTGAATCAGAATAATTTTGATCTAATTTTATAAAATTTAAGAGATAAGATGAACCAAAAGAAATTAATAGACAAATTAAGAAAATAAATATAATTTACGAAAAAATGTATAAAAAAATTCAATAAATAAAAAGGTTGCCCTGTTTTTATTCATTTTCTTGCTTTTATAAATCGAATCTTTATGACTCCAAAGTATTTTGATTCTGTGTTTCTATCCCTGTGGTCGTATGGGTCTCGTAAAGTGAACAACTCTTTTCCATTCCTGCAGATCTGCACCGCAACTCAAGTGTCCCACATCGTTTACTTAATTTCTAAAGGAAAAGAAAAACCTTTGACTTATTTGCCAAGGGTATCTAGATAGACACTTAGATTGATACAAAATAATATTATTATTCGGGATATAATCAAAATCAAATAATAGAAAGATAACGTTGTTTAATTTCGATATTAATAAGATTTAATAAGTAATTGATTCTAAAATTTTCGAGGGTTAAAGATGAATTTTGCAAGCATTTAGACTAGTAAAAATTAAAATCGTCAATATAACTCTCTTGAGACTTATACCCAAAATCTTAAAAATCCTCGCATAGAGAAATACAAATAGAATAAACCGAAAATTTCTTACAAGATTAATTGTATGAATAATTTTAGGTTCACTCAAACCCCTCAACACTTGAAAAAAATGGATACAAATAAAATCATTCAAGCGAGTTTATAAGATATTATAATAAAGACTCTAAGATTATTGGATGTGTGCTTGAATGCTTTAGACTTGTTGAATATTTGTTGAAGAATTTGAAGACTTGATTTTACATATCTTCAATGATTTTTAGTTGTTTGGGTAGTTGAGATATTGATTATAGCCGTTGGACTACTATTTTTCAGTAATAAATGATGTTTAGTGGTTAGTCATATTGGTACTCGAGCAAGCATATCAATACCTGCAAAAAAAATAAATGTTCCAACAAAAGAGTATTGATACACATGAAGTTCGTATCGATACGAAGTGTAAATTTATAAGGGATATCGATATGGTCCGTACTATATCGATATTAATTTTATTCACGAAAATACGTCTATATGGGTATCAATACGAATTAATTAATTTTTAAGTTATGATTTTAATAAACTAACAAGGAAACGATCAATAAGTAAATTAAAAGATTTAGAAAATATCTCTCTATATCGGTACCATGAAGTCGTACCAATATTCATCCGCAAATTTGGTTATCGGGTTATGAAAGGCATACCAATACGGTTATACATGTATCGGTACTCTATATAGTACGAATAATATATTTTTCAGTAGCTAAAATTTGTACCGATACATCATACATCTTTATGTGTATCGGTATTTTTTTTATCGAAATAGTTATTTTTAAGTACAAAACATTTAGAAAAACTTTGGGATTTAATGTTTTGACATAAAAATTATTTTAAGTCGATTTTTTTTGTCAATTTATAAGTTTTCAAAAGTTTAAAAGTTTATTTTATTTTATAAAAGAGTACTTATTATATTAAAATCATATATAAATTACACTTGATTTAATTTAATTTTTTATAAAAAAAGAAATAAAAAATTGATTGGTTCGGCTAAAGATGACAAACGGACAAGATAAATGCGGATATTTTTCTTTCTCTTTATATTCATTTAAAATTTTATATCTACTACCTACCCATCACTCACGATGAGTGTAATTTTAAATTCACTCCCACTCACGTGAGTATATTCTCGAATTCATTTCACCCACTACTCAATTGGATAACCATTATCCACTTCGTATCCGCCTGTATCTCTCTTTATACTCGTTTGACGAATATCAGTTAATATCGAGTTATGTAAAAACAAACCATAGAAATTTTTAAAAAAGAGTAAAACTTTACGTACTTTATTGATTAATCAAGTATTAATATATAAATATATTTACATTGATATAAATTTAATTACAACTAACTTACTAAAGTAAATTTATAACTATATAAATTCTATTTAACTATAGCTAACTAATTAATTATTGAGAAAAAAATATATTTATACTTGTATAAATTCAACTTAACTAAATAATAACATATTTGATTAAATTATAAGACACATTGTTTAAAATCTTAAAGTTTATAGAATTGTTTGTGAATTTTTTTCTAAATTTTTAATAATCCAAAATTCATATGGCGAGTAGTTATAGATGTATGAATGTGGATGGATATGGTGTAGGTAATATCTTAAATCTATAATCTACTTACTACCCATAACTGAAATTACTTTTTACACTATACTCGTCCATTATTCATCAAACTTATACTAATTTTCGCTCTAATTGATACGAATATAATATAAAATTCATAAAATTATACTCGTCTTCCATCTCTAAACTCGATCGGATATAAATTAAAATGTGCAATCTCTTCCATTCCAGAATAGTCCTACTCATCAAGAATCAAATTTTTTTCAAATCGATTGGAACCTTTTATAAAAGTTTTTTGTGTCAGCTTTCAAGAGATATAACCTAACAAGTATTTAGAAAAATCCATCAAGAATCTTTGAATTTAATCAATATTTACGTAGAAAGTTATTCGTTAAATAATTTCTTCATGCTAGCTAGACACCTAACAACAATTACACGTTAAATATATTCGAATCTACTTAGGCTTGGGGACTACTGATGTAATTCTGCTAATTTGATGGAATGGATTTATATCTATAAAAAATATTAATTAAATTAAGATTCAATCCAAATTTATTTAATAAATTAAATAAACCGAATCATAATAAATTTAAATAATTTTGAAACAAAAATAAACAACAATCAATAAAGTAATTGTTCACCTAATTTTTTAGGATAAATTATATCATATATCACTAAACTTTAAGTTTAATATAGATTATATCACTAAACTAAAAATTGATATTATTCTAATACCGGATTTTTTTATTTTATTTTTGAATCAGCTACAGTGTTATGGTAGTATCTGTTATAGAATATACTCTCAACCATTAGACATTGATCGCTCAATCACCGTGCTGTCATTATTGGTGTTCGAACCCGTGACCTCTATGAACAACACATGTTCCCTTAACTACTGAAGCTAGATGATTCGTGCTCTAATACCGAATTTTAATTATCTATGATTGATCTTCCTATTAACAAGATTAACATCTTAAAAAGTTTGAATCCCTAAATGATTCTTATCTCTATAATTTTTCATGAGAGTTGGTAATTAGCAATTAAACCTAAACCATAATACCTAAAATGGAACAATACAAAGAATATTTCTATAGTACTATTACTTTAATTTCCATCATAAATATTCCCTCTTCAATTGTTGAAAAAAATTGCACCACTCACCTACATGACCATAATAACCATGATGAATGGTACCAAAACTCCTTTGAGAAAAACCACTTCACTTATCTTAAAAAACCAGTCCCATTTCTCCATGGACCAACACCATCATCTTCCTCGTCAACAAAGCACCGGTCTCCTCGTCCGTAGGCCGAGCTGGAGGTCGCCACATGCGGCGGCGGAGTTATTCCCAACGTCACCCGAGGTTCCTCCTATTGGAGATGGGATATTCCATGTGACTCACCCGCAACATCCGATCACACAAACTCGCTTGCCGGACCTCTTCACTTGCGGTGCATGCAAGGAGTACGGTGCCGGAGAACGATTTGCTTGCACTGAGTGTGATTATCAGCTCCATGATTTTTGTGCTTTGGCTCCGGCAACTCTTAAGAGACATCCCATTCACCCTCTTCACAACATCGTTTTCATCGCTAAACCTGGTATTTATCTGCTTTTATATATAAATTTATAAATACAAAATAAATTTAATATTTTACATTTGATTTATTTATATGAATACTTTTAGATATATGTTTAGCATTTTTTTCATAATAAAATAAATTATTTAATTACATCATAAAAAATCAAATACACTTTGATGTTATAAAAAATAAAACTAATTTTCACAATGAGCATATTTTGAGTGTTATAAATTTGATATTTTCAAGTTAAAAGCAAATTTCCATTAACAAAAAAGACCTGAACCCACCAAGCTTACAAAGATAGACAAATAAACTTTACACTTATGACTTAACAATATAAATATTACAAGCAATGGAGGTTTGAAAGAAATACTTAGCTAGCTAGTAAAGGCTACTAGATTCTTTTATATATATATATATATATATTATTATTTTATATACCGACGATGTAAACCGAAAGTTTTCACAAGCGTATTTATTTTAAAGTTTAGGGTATTAGTCGTTTATGTATAAGAATTTAGAATTTAGAGATAATGGTTGAAATTTAAGATTTAGTATTATAATTCAGGGTTTATAAGTTTAAACCTAAATCCTAATCAAATTACCTTAAAATCAAAACCTGATCTCTAAACTCTAAATTCTAACCTTAAATCTTAAATTCTAATCCTATCCTTAAATTTTAAAGCATACACCTAAACTCTAAAATTAAGACAATTGTGGCACTTTCAGTGTATAAGATATAAATCCTATATATATTCAAAATATTAGATTCCTATATACTCATATAAAAGTTTGTACATATATTTATCCCTAATAATACAATAGCATAGCTAGCTAGGGAAGGCTATATATATTATATACACGCACACCTAATAATACAATAGCTTAGCTAGTTAGTAACGTCAATTAGATTCCAATACATATATAAATAGGGTTAATTGCTTATTTAGTATATATTATACTCAATTTTTTAATATTATATAAATATTTTTTTCTTCTCAATTTCTTAATGTCATATAAATATTTTCTTTTCTTAATTCCATACATGAAGCATTTCAATCCGTGTATGCGTATATTTTTTGTGTGCTTATATTTAAGGTATTATATATATTCTAATAAATTAATAATTTTTGTAATCTTTTTTTTGATAATTTATTATGTATTTTGTAGTTTATTTTATTTTATTTTATTTTAAGTTGCGGCTGTAATGTATAATAACATTATATTTAAAGTATCAAAAATATTATTTATATAAGACTCTTGATAAATATTTGAATAAATTAAAGAATAAAAATAATATAATTAATATTTATTTAATTATAAATGTTGAAATTTCAGTTAAAGGAGGAATATTGAAATCCCGATGCGATGTCTGTGCCAAGCCCACCAAAGGCTGCGTTTTCAAATGCCATGCCTGCACTTTCCAAATGCACCCATGCTGCGCCATGTTGTCAACCCAAATCAACATCTCGGTCCACCCACACACGCTCCGGCTCTTACCCGGCCTGTCGCCGAGCTCGGACCCCACCGGCTTCACATGCGGCGAATGCAATCGTCGGAGGTCGGGGAGAGTGTACCATTGCACCACCTGTGATTACCATCTCCATGCAGTTTGTGCCAAGAACATGGTGAACGGACTCGAAGCCAATGGGATCAAAGGGTTGGATAAACCGAGCATGGTCGTGACCGCCGCGAGGGTCGCTTCACAAGTGGTGATCGAGTTCATCGGCGGGCTTATCGAAGGGATCGGGGAAGGTGTCGGGCAGGTGATAATTCAGACAGCCACGAGAGGAAGGTGCTGCAACAATAGATCAACTAGGACTGAATAAAAATCAAAACATAAATAATTCCTTAATTAAAACTGTATTTTAATTAATTAAATTGCTTTGACATTTAAATATGTTCAATATTTTTTTTTGTTTTTTAACAGATGATTGGAGCTCTGGGGTTTATAGTTTGAAGATGGGGAAATGTTGAAGAATTATTCATATATGGTTGATTACGTCAAAAATTATTATGGGTTTTTGTAAATTATTTTATATATTCAATATAATTAAGTATTGTTTATAATTATATAGGGTTTTGAATTTGTGTGCAATTTCCTATATTCAATAGGATTATTTGTATATATTTATTAGATAAATGTGATTTTATTTATTCAAAAAGCAGTGATGTGTTATAGTATAAATAAAATTAAAAAATTTAAAAAATATTTATATAGAATTTAACGAGCGACACTAACGGACAGGGACGGTGTCATGTGTAACATGGGAGGGGTTAGAGCGGATATAATCAGTGTGCCGGTGTCATGTGCCTATTCGATCCGAGCCAACAGGTTTGGACTAAGGCGGAAACGTGAATGTTCGAGAAATAGTAGGCAAAGAAAGAGAACGTGATGGAAACTCGAGCGACAACTCGATACTTTTTATTGAATGTTGAAAACGTCGGGAAACAGAGTATATCGCTTGAGAGCAAAACAAGACGAAATAAATAATAAATTTTTTTTTAGTATAATTATATTTAAGTGCTTCTCCCACTTATTCTAAAGCCTTTCTCTTGAACATTGAGCTTATTTTGAGCCCAATTATTCTCCTTCATTTCGATAATCACCTATAATTATTTAATATATGGACGATAATTTTTTTTTTTCTTCATCTTTAAACGACAATAAAGTAAATATACTTGTAAAGAAAAAAATAACTCAATCCTAATATATCAAATATTAAAAAAATATATCAGATGTAATTCATAATTTTATTTATTAACAATTTTTTCTCAATTTTAAGCTGAGTCTTTATCTTTTTCTTACATGTTATTAAATTAACGAATGTCATTATATGATACCATAGATGACGTGGTGAGTCGAGATCATATAATAATTTTTTAATATTTAGGGATAATTATTTACTCACATCCGACATATTACGACCTTACTCGATCTTAATAGGGTCAAGATTTTTTTTTTAAATTTTAGTGTTAGGTTGATTTTAGTTCTTGTGAAATATCATCAAATGTCAGATTGGGTGTTTTATATCGGGTGAGAGACGATCAGGAATATAGTTAGAATCAAACATGAAAAGAAACAAAAGTCTATTAAACCTTTAAATCTAAAATTTAAGAGGTACAAAGACTTTATTTAACTAATAATTAAACTAAAATCGACATAATATACTATTATACTAAAATATTTTGAGAGAGATAAATCTTATTACTCCAAATATTATAAGATAATGCATCAAATATTAATCTAAATATTATATTTTCTGTCCCTATCAAGAGTGGAAAAGATAATGAAATGTGAAAAAGCTGAAGAATATTGCCTCAAGATATACAGTCCAAGCTACCATTCAAAAGTATCTTTTAAGGAGTTGACCCAAACGAAAACTCAATAATTTAACAATTCTTCTCGAAGTTTATAAACAAAAAACAACAGATAATTAGTCCGAATAAAAGCCTCGTTAAAAACCTTCTTAAATATAAATACGGAATCCCATTTACGATACATAACATGTTGTGCAATTCATCGTTAACAAGCACTTGTCGATTTTCGTAACATTTGATCGCATATGCATTATTGATTATTTAGATAATCGTTGTTTTATAGTTTCGATTTTTAGTTTTGCATGTTCATCGTAATCGATTAAAATTATTTCTTCGATAAATACTACGTAAGAACAGAAAAGTTTAAATTATATTAGAATGGTTCTAAAATGTTGATGTGAAACTTTTGTTAAATGAATGATGATACTTCATGTATTTTAAAATTTGTATCACCAAAGCAAGTCTTCCTAGAAATATTTTATAAGAATTTTGTGAATCAGTTAAGAATCGATATTTGATGTTATGATGGTGTATAATTTTATGTATCATTAATAAATAACTCAAGAAGCGTGATATATAAAATTTTAAAATTAAATTTATTTAAATTAATTTATGATATGTCATAATCTGATTCATTAATTTAAGATTTAAGGTTTGTCTTACGAGATTTAACATTTAAGGTTTAAAATTAAAGGTCGAGATATTTAAGATTTTAAGTTTCGAGTTTTAAACTATTGGTAGTTAAACATAAAGGAAAATACATTAACCATTATCATTACAACAAAGATTATAGTAGAATCTTTTATCTCTAATCGTGTCTCTTTTTGTAGCCTGTTAAAATTTTTTAAAAATTTAAATTCTAAACTCTATCTTAATTTTTTATATCTTAAACTCTAAACACCCAAAAAAAATACACCATACTAATTTCTTAAACTCTAACCATAACCTCTAACCTTGAATTCTAAACCCTAAATTCACTAATTTAAAATGAGGACACTAATAATTAATGAAGGCACGATTTTATTTAATAAAATTTTATAATATTTAATTTAAAGTAGGAACTAATGGCATTTTTGAAATGCAAGGAAGAAGAAAATCTCCACATCTTGAGAAGTAAAGAAGTTCCTACTACCCGACGACAACTTTTGAGCAACTTTGGGTTTCATTGGAGCTGGTGGACAAGACAAAATCTCTGGTATTTTGAACCTTTTCCCCTTGGGAGTACAACATGATCCATTGTCACCCTGCAAACCTTGGACGCCGTCGTTATCCACCGACGATCCCGCATCACTATCTCTCTCGACCTCTTGCCTCCGCCGATAACGTCTTCTACGATTTTTTGTTCGAGCCATCGTTGGAGCTGAACAGGGATTGTTGATGAATTGTGTCTGAAGACTGAGCTTGGACAAGTTTTGAAGTTCTGTTTTTAAAGAATTGTGTGAAGTAAAATCCAATGCCATCTTACAGCATCAATTAAATGTTTCTTCCCCAACTCTACCGAATCATGATAAAGATGGAACACGTTTCTGAGAACATGGATGAATATATCGTTATCAATGTACGACTTATGCAGAAGGTGTCCAAGTTTACCATATTTATTTTAGGGTGAGGTGACTTTGAGGGTATCAATTTTTTTGGTATATATCGAATTTCGTATAAAAATTTAAAATTGTAAGAATTTTAATATATATCGATTTTTTAAAAAAAAATTATAAGAATTTTGGTATATACCAAAAAATGACAATTTTTTTTTATAAATTTTAATAATTTCAGTTGTGTCTCATTTTAACCTCATTTTAAGGTGCATCACCTTCGAAAAACCTATATAATATATCTTATTGTTTATATATATACTTCTTCCGTCCCTAAAATATTATCTATTATTGACTTTTAATGTAATTTTAAAAAGAAAAAATGCGTAAGAACTGTATTGTAAAGTAATTAAAATCATAATCTTATCTTTAAAAATTTTAATTTGTATAGTTTAAAAATTAAAAGAACGTAGAAAAAACAAAGGTATTTAATGATTTTTTTAAAAAATAAAATATTTATTTTAAAAAAAATATGAAACAGAAAGAATAACCTACCTGAATGTCAATTATTGGAAATTATATTTCCCCCCATTTACCGAGCTTGTGTACAACTGAACAAAAGTCCAAGCCTGTTAATCTGTAAGGCCCAAGCAACTAAATCCCCAAGTAATCAGCCCATGACCTAATATAACTCTTAGCATGGAGGTGGACAGGTCAAAGTCTAGAGAAAAATGGTCAAATGATGTGGCATATAAAGAATTTTAAATTACTAATAATTAAATTTATTATAAAATTTTAAGATTAAAATTATTATTTTAATGAAAAAATTAATATTCTTATCATAAAATTTTAATTAAATAATTAAATTATTTTCTTTAAAAAAAATGTTATTTTTGTCGTATAATTTTAAGGGTAAAATTTTGATTTAAAGGTCATGTAAAGCTAACTATAAAACTCAAATTTTAAATTTTTTATCCTAGCATGGCTATAAACTAAACACTAAAACTTAAATCTTATACCTTAAATTCTAAACAATAACCTTAAATTGTAAACACTACAATCTAAACTTTAAGACCTAACCCCTAAAACTAAAATTTACATGACTTGTGTATCAAAATTTATTTTTTAATTTTACTCATCTGACTAAATTATTACTCTTTAAAAATAATATATCGAACTTATAATTAAGTGACATTTAATACATAGATAGCAGAATTTTTTCATCGCACATACTTATTCTTCTTTTTATTATTCTTTCGATTTCCAGGGGTTTGTCCTGACTAATAGAAATTGATCTATGTCACACACCAAGTTTTGGTGGACGAATTTTTCACCAGAGATTTTTTACATACACGTCCCGAATTCAAAACTTATTTAAAAGAAACTAAGTTGCTTACCGCTTAGATCAACCTCTGTTGGTATCATAGTTATTCTTTTAATATAACTTAACAACATTGAACAATTTGTTTTAAATTAGATTATTACCATCAATAACGAAGTTAAGATTTAAAGTTAGTAAGACAAACCATAAATATTTATAAATAAAATAAATTTTATTCTTCGCAACTCCGTCCCTGATACAGTCAAAATGGTAGTATAGTGTATGAATAGTGGTATTAAACCCCAATTCAGCATGTGAAAATCTTTAGGAATATGGAGAGAGGGGGGGCATGGGAGAAAGGTGAAGGGGAGAGTCCCGGGAATCAGGTCGAGAATGGCAGCAAAACATGTGAAAACAGTGTGCTCGTGAATCTCTACAATGTGGGTGAGGTGTGGTTTCCCGGCCTGCAGGCATTATTTCTCATAGATCCAGTCCCAGGGTTCATATTTTGACACTTATTTACTACACGACGAGACTTATAGAATCCGAGGGAGTTATTGTCATCCACCATCAACCATCTCACCGTTGGTTTTAGATGTTTAAATATATAAGAAGATTAACGACGAGTACTGATAGATTAATTGATTACTGATTAATAAATATATATTTGAGAGGTTAATATAGTTAAAAGAAGGATAAATTATACTAATAATCATATTTTTATTTTATTTGAATTTAAAAATATTTTATATAATATTGGCTTCCCGTTGAGAATAATAACATATGTTAATTTTTCCCTAAAGAGTGCAAATTTCTAATAAAAGGGAATGTTGATGAATCTAAAGGGTGGTAATGATTTACTCTGTTCAGTTTTAAGTTGATACGATGGTTAATAATGATAAATAAAAAATCTTAATCAAATATAAAACTTTTAAATTTATCATTGTTAACCATCGGTTTAACTTGAAACAGAAATGCATTAACGCTCTAGTCAAATAAAATAAGATTGATCGGTGATCAAAATTTTGATATTAACGATAATTATAAATTAAAAATTAATATTTTTTTAAAAAAAAATTTAACATGTCACATCATCATTTTTAATAGACTATCATCAATGATTGTAATAAAAAATAAATTAAAAATATAAAAATTTTAATATATTTTTTAATTTCGATGTTCAAAGTAAAATTATCATACAAATTCAATAATTATCAGTGTAATTTACTCTTAAATACATTAAAAATATTTTCATTAACTAATAGATAGACCTTAACATTTTTCACACTAGAACATTGAACACTAAAATTACTGATTTTCAATAAATAACTTAAAGTCTTTTTGTATATTTGTCACCTAAATTAAATCGATTTAAACTCAAATTTATTTTAAAAATAATTAAAAGAACGTGAAAAATAACCTAAAAATTTTAAAATACGAATTAATCCTACTCAAAACGGTCCAATTTACCGGTCTAAAATGAATTAATATCCGGTTCCCGTTTATAAGAGCCAGAATTCTTTCCTTCAGAACGTGAAAACATTTAAACCAAACTACACCTGCTCCCACTCACTACAAATCCCGCGCCACTCACTCCCATGGCTTCACTCCCTTCACTCCAATCTCATCATCTTCCTCACAATGGACGCCTACAAAAGATCATCGACATTAAAGCCATGGAAGAAAGGTCCAACCAGAGGGAAAGGCGGCCCTCAGAACGCTTCCTGCCAGTACCGCGGTGTTCGTCAACGAACCTGGGGAAAATGGGTGGCTGAAATACGAGAGCCAAAGAAACGAACCAGGCTCTGGTTAGGCTCTTTCGCCACCGCGGAGGAAGCCGCAATGGCTTACGATGAGGCCGCGAGACGACTATACGGTCCGGAAGCTTACCTTAACCTCCCGCACCTTCAACAAGTCCCGATTAACAATCCGTCGAACAGGTTGCATAAGTTTAAGTGGATCCCTTCAAAGAACTTCATCTCTATGTTCCCATCTTCATCTCCTGGTTTGCTCAACATAAACGCTCAACCGAGTGTTCATGTTATTCACCAGAGGCTCCAAGAACTTAAACAAAATGGGGTTTTGAAACCGAGCTCGTCTTCGTCTTCGTGTAAATCGAAAGATGTCGAGGTTTCATCGGATAAGCCGCAGATTGATCTGCATGAGTTTCTTCAGCAACTGGGGATAAAGAAGGACGAAAAGAAATCTGAATCAGCAGCTGATCATGGTAATATAGAAAGTTCAACAGCAATTGATTCTTCAATGAAAGATTACGATGATTTTGCTTCATTTTCAGAGAATGGTTTCAATTGGGACGCCATGGTTGACATGCATGGAGTTGAGTCGAGCTTTCAAGTTCATCAGGATCATACTTATGAAGAAGAGCTAGCTTTCCCTACTTCTATATGGAACTTTTAGGAATGTTTTGAGCTGGTTGTATATTGTAATGCTATGCAATAATGATAGCTAGTTTTTTTTCCTTTTTATTCTTGCGAACAAAAATATCTGTCTCTTTTCCGTGTCCCTTTTATGTCTCTTTGAATTATTTTAAAAAATTAAATTTTAAACCCTAAAACCTTATTTTTTATATCCTAAATCCTAAACCCTATGCCCTAAAAAATACACCCTACTCCTAATTCTCTAAACTCTAACCAAAACCCCTAACCTAGAACCCTAAACCCTAAATCCTTTAATTTGAAGTGGGACATAAATGAGGGCATATAAAGGGGAGAGACGATTTGCACCCTATTTCTGCCGTTGGTATTTTTATTATTAAAAACAACCCAATAATTAACTAAAAATAAAAGAAAGGAGAAAAATAATTTGAAAATATAGAACTTCAATTATAATAATTAAGTATTGTGAAAAATAAAAAATGATAAATTTGGGAAAAATAATTTAATTAAAATTTAAAATTTAAAACATGAAAATTTTTTATATATTTTTACAAATAGACAATTTTTTACGGTATCAGTAACACAACGTTATTTTCATATGATATTGTATATAGGTCGTTATTTTTATATATAGCGTTATACCATAAAAATGAACCAAAAGCTAACATAATTCAATTGAATAAAAATAAATATTTAAGTCACGACGTCATTTGCACATATCATTCTATTATTAAAATCGTAAAAAATACATATTTCTTAATATATGAATGGAAATTTTCATATTCTAAATTTAAAAATTTAATTGTATTATTTCCTCAATTTTGCCCAAAATAATAGTATTTATCCTAAATTCTTAAATCAGCTAATATTTAATTTGGGCTTAAACAGGCTTAATTAATTTCATTTTTGACCGAAAGGCCCAATTAGTTTCTAACCCCGACGAAAATTGCCCCCAGCTCCTTCCCCAATAAAAATTAGCCACGTAATGTAAAAATAATGGTAGAAATTGTAAATATAGAAAACTTCAAGGGCAGTGAGTCAAGCATCAATAACTCAGTGGAAAAGCATTAGTTGGCAGCTAAAAGGTTGTAGTCTTTATAAATAAAAGGAAAAAAAAAGAATAATAATTCAAAAAAAAAAAAGTCAAATTCATACAATTAGAGATCGTCCTTCTCCTCTGGATTTCTCCGATTATTATACATAAACTCTTCGATTAAGGTATGGTTTTATTTATTTTTCTTAATTTATTACTTTTTTTTTTGTCTCTTTAGATTGTATTAAATTTTAATTTTTTTATAAAGTTTGATTGAAATTGGATATAAGAAAGGGATTGTTTTATTAGTATTTTTCGTATTGAATTTTGATTTCTTATTCATTTAATTTGCTTGAAATAGGAACCACCAGGTTCGATTTTGTCTGACAAGATCGGCCTAACAAAATTTCAGGTAAGGGGTTTTCTTAATTAATTGTTTTCTCCATTCTTTAAGAGGCTTAGTTTTTCTCTTTATTTTGATGATTCAGGTTGCTTTTGTGCCGATTATAATTTGATTTGCGATTTGGAATTTTTGGGTCAATTGGTTTTTTAGGGGTTTTGCTAAATTTTTGAACTGCAAAACAATTTGTTTGCTGTTGATTTTAGCTGTTGATTATGAGATAGAATTATATGCTTGCTTCTGACGCTAATAATATTCATAAAAGTGAAAAAAGGGGGGAAATATTTGATACAGAAGATATAGGGAAGAACCCTAAATTATTTCTGCTTTAAGTGAACTTATTGCATCATCCAATCCACTGATTGTTCAGCATCTGAGCTGCATAAATTAGATGCATTAGACATGATTGTGAGAGTATAGTCTATGGGAATTTTGCCTGAAAGTTTGGTCAACCGGAAACCTGTCTTCCCGAAGACACCGGCATATTATTTTGCAAAATTGGTGCATGGATGTTGCATATTAGGCATATGTATGCAGTATTGGTGTTGGCTGCCTCTTTATGTTATCTCTTGCTTCTGCTTCCGCTCCCGCTCCCGCTCCCTTACCTTGGCATATTGATACACATCCTTGTACACTGTTCATACCTGTTCTTTTAATCATTTTCACCTCTTGATTGATATTATTGTCGGCTGACTCAGCATTGCCTCTTTTAAGTGTCCATCGTAAATAAACTAGTTATTCTCATCACCTGGTCTACCTACAACTAGCAATGATATTTATGCTTGATTATGATATAATGTTATATTGCACAAATTGATAGTTACATGCTTGGTATAAGCGTCCTGTATGTACATAAATCGACCTCCCTGTTTCTATCTAAGGTTTTTTCATATCCATCTTGAAGATTGAATCACTTCTGGCGCATCTGCTTGTACTTCTTTCTTATCGTTTGTTTTAGGTTCCTCCTGTTTCAGATACTCATAGTAAGGTAGTGCCCTTGCAGGGGATTATAGAATATGGAGTCTCACGATGAGACAGGGTGCAAAGCCCCTGAAGGCCCCATCCTTTGCGTCAACAACTGTGGCTTCTTTGGAAGTGCTGCTACCATGAATATGTGCTCCAAGTGTCACAAGGCGATGATCATGAAACAGGAACAGGCGCAACTCGCAGCTGCATCCATCGGAAGCATTGTGAACGGCGGCTCAGCCGGTAACGGTAAGAAACCATCTGTGGCTGCTTCTTTGGATGTACAATCCGGAAATGCCGCCTCAAAGATAGTCTCAGCGGAACTAACTGTTGATCCATCTGGAATGACTTCAAGTGGGATGAAGCCAAAAGATGGTCCCAATAGGTGTACCAAATGCTGCAAACGGGTTGGTTTGACGGGATTTAACTGCAAGTGTGGAAACCTCTTCTGTGCTGCTCACCGTTACACTGACAAACACGAATGCCCTTTTGATTACCGCGCCGCTGGTCGTGACTCTATTGCAAAAGCCAACCCTGTTGTTCGGGCGGAGAAGCTCGATAAGATCTGAGAAACTCAGGATCTAGATAAGTGTGAAGGCTTTATGTAAGTTGGCTGCTTGTCTTGTCAGTTGTTCTCCTGTTCGATATTACATGTTGGAAGTCCATCATAGGAAGGGACATGATTGAAGTGTAAGTCTATATTTCCCCAGTTTGTGTAAGTCTTTTTATTTGTGGTGGTTTGATGGACATATACGATCACCTTGTAATGCTTCTTTATGGTATGCATTTATTTCGAACTTAAGATGCCTATGAGTTCGAAAACTATCTACATATTTTGCTGCTCTTATGTTATTCGGATTCAGATGTATGTGTTTGATGCATGTACAATTAGAGTTTTAGTATTTTTTTCTACGTATACAAATATGTATACGGTTGGATCACGGGGTTATATGATCATATCCATATTTGAACATGAATAGAAGTGTTTTCGGGGATATGGTCATTTCTGTTTGAACTTAAGATTTGATGTCAACCAGAACACGTAGCTCATTTAGTTTTTACTGCATTAGTCAATTTCGAAGTTAAACCTCTGTTCGCCATCAACCTTCAACACTGATCCCTATTGCCACCACCAAATTGCATGCCTTTGAAGTTCTGGCTTCAACAAACAATCGTTTTTCAACCGCCGCATTCGTAGATCGGAACGGTTGAAGGTGAAAAAACGGTGAGTAGAAAATGTATTCTGGCCCTGGTTTGATCTGATTCGATAGCGGATTTGGGAAAATCAAGATGGAGTTTGAAATATTGAAGAAGTTTGAAATGTTGAAGATGATTATGGTGGCTTTGGGGAAATGGTGGATTTGTGAATGCTATAAATTTATGTAATATAAATTATTGTCAACCAAGTTTATGGTGTCAAATTCTTTGAATTATTTTGGAGTTATACATTCTTAAAAAAAGGAATTCATGTAGATATTTCATTCTTTTAATTAAATCTATTTTCTTTATTTTTTTACAATGATATCAATTTCAGTGTTAATTATCGATCGTCAGTATTTATTATTATTTTTTTTATATTATGTTTTTGTTTTTTAATTTTTTCTTATTATTTCTATTAATGATATCCGCTCTTATGACATGCACATTTCATCTATCCTTATAATATTTTTTTGGTTTATTTTATCCGTGTTTGGTACGTTTTCAAGATACCATTGTGGTATTTAGGGCTTGTATAGAGATCTTTTATGACGCAATTTTTTTATTTAGTTGTGTCGGTGGTCATTGAAAATATTAATACCCACTTGTTCAATTGTTTATTAGACGGTGTAATTAAAATTGTGTATCAGAGCAATCTGTTTGATAATTTGATTCATTTATTACTCCTTTATATTTTATAAAACATCTTATTTGGCTAGAGATAAGAAGATTATAATTTTCTGAGTTTTAATGATATATTAATCTCCATGAAAATGTTTAATTTTTTTTTTGCATATTTGTGAGATATTTAGTGGATTAATCTCATTTTTCTTTCATTTTGATGTATTATATTTGTAGAGAAATTATATCATAAACCTTATTCACCACATCATCCGTGGTCTAAATAATCAGGTTAGTTTATCTTTAAATAACTATCTACTCATTAATTACATGTAAAAAAGAGATGATGGTTCAACTTAAAAAAATGAAATGGATGAATATAGTTGGTTTGAAATCGCGAATGACGTGATAGAAATGACTCATGAAATAATCTCTATATTTGTAAGATCTTTAATTATGGATAATAAAATTTAGAAATCTTTGTTCCAAAAATTGATGTTCGACGATTTCAGTAGAAAAACGAATGATATTTTTAGAGATAGTCTATTTTAAAACATTTAAATATATATCATGAACAAATCTAACAAATAATCTCAGTAGAAAAACAAATGATATTCATTTTAGGAGATATAAATTCAATTATTTATATCATAACTCATTTAATATATATAAATTAACATTTAAATATGAACCAAAAGAATGGTCTCTTATCTAGATTTTAATTAGTATTTTTTTTCCTTTATCAACATTTTATTTATGCCAGTAAAAATGAATTATTTTGTAGTGTACACTTATAAAGAATATCGCTCTAGGCTTAGTTTATTTTAGGTTCGATCTTAAACAACTTCTCACCCTTTTCTCTTTAAAAATATAATGTATTATTAATGTATCAAAATTTATAAATATTAAGATTTAGAAACTTTGAAATCTAATATTTGAGTTTCACATATGTAAATTCTTTCTATATTCTCAATTTATTCTAATTCAAATTTATATATTCTCAATTTTCACGAGAAAATCTTTTACCTATTTATCATGCCTTTATCCATGTTTTCTATTAAAAAAAATTTTAAAAATTGAATTTAAACACTAACCCTTATTTTCTATATTCTAAACCCTAAATTCTACACCCTAAAAAATACATCCTACCCCCTAATTCCTTAACCCATAACCACAAACCCTAACATTAAACCCTAAATCTTACACCTCTAATGTGAAGTGGAGGCATAAATGGAGGTATGAGAAAGAGGTAGATAATTTACACTCATTTTCGTCACGTTATTTATAAGATCAACTGATCAAATGCATCAGTTTCATTAATTTAAAGTGGAGGCATAAATGGAGGTATGAGAAAGAGGTAGATGATTTACACCCATTTTTGTCACGTTATTTATAAGATCAACTGATCAAATGCATCAATTTCATTAATTTTTTTATCTTATCGTTTTCTAAGTGAATCTTTACTAATATTCATTGTAAATTAAATTTAAAAAACATTTTTTATCAAAAATAAAAATTCATTTGATAAAAATAATATAATAAAAAATTAATAAAATAAATACATTTAATTGATTGGTGTCGTGAATAATTGATATATAATTTCTCAAGTTCTCGCATTCAATTTTACCAGATCCTTTAATATTGATTATAAATTCCAGATATGTTCATTATAATTGCATTTATTAACCTGTTTAAAAGAATCTGCAGAACCAATAGCCGGACAGAAGCATGATATGTTTGGGACAAGAGAAACTGGTCAATGTCCATACAATTGTAAGCATGCAGAGGATTACACAGTTGAAACGGTTGGGCAAAGCTCTGACAGTAAGTTATGTTACACGTAGTAATTCATGATTAGACTGAAACTGAAACGTAAGTTGACAGACAGAGGGGAATCTCCCCCACAACAGTTCAATTCATGTGACCAATACACTCACTCAAATACCAGTTCTTTCACTTTCTTTTTCATTTTTTCTGCTCTCTAAAATGTTGAAAAGGAAAGGATTTTCCCCAGGTTGGTAAGTGGAAGAAGTCTGGGAAAGTAATTCTTGGATCTTGGATTTTGAAGTTAATCTAGACTTTGAGATATAATCAGGTCAGTGCTGATGTTTTCATGTTTTCCCCAATGTTTGATGGGTGAAATTAACTCTGGGGTGATTTTAATTTAGTTAGTTTAATTAGATTCGGTCGCAGGTCGTGTATGTTTTTGAAACGTTCGAATCTTAAACGACAAGCTTCATAAAAATTGAAAATCACACGTTATCATTTGATTTGTCGTTTCTACGAAACAATTTTTGATGTATATATCATTATTTGAGGTGAAATTAACTTCGGGTGCTTTTAATTTTGTTGATTTAATTAGATTCGGTCATGCATGTTTCTAGAACACTCGATCCCTAAACGACAATTTTTCATAAAATTTGAATGTCACATATTGTTGTTTCTATGAAATAGATTTTGATGTTTTAAGTGTATAAAATAGATTATCTTTTGTTCTTTTTCAGAAAGGTGTGACTCGAGTATATATACCATAATTGAAGATGAAATCATCTTGGGGTGCTTTCAATTTTGTAATTTAATTAAATTCGGTCATTTATATTTCTAAAACGATCGGTCCCTAAACGACAATCTTCATAAAATTCGAACGTTACATACTGTAGTTTGATTTATCGTTTCTACAAAATAGTTTTTGATGTTTTAAGTGTTTAAAATAAATCACAAGTTTCTGAAAAGTGGACTATATTTGACATTTTTTGATGTATATATCATTATTTGAGGTGAATTTAACTTTGGGTGCTTTCAATTTTGTTGATTTAATTAGATTCGGTCATGCATGTTTCTAGAACATTCGATTTATAAACGATATTTTTCATAAAATTTGAACTGTTGCTTATTGTTGTTTGATTTGTCGTTTCTTTGAAATAGATTTTGGTGTTTCAAGTGTATAAAATAAATTATCTTTTATTCTTCTTCAAAAAGGTGTGACACGGGTATATATACCATAATTGGAGATGAAATCATCTCGGGGTGCTTTCAATTTTGTTAATTTAATTAGATTCGGTCATTTATATTTTTAAAATATTCGGTCCCTAAACGACAATCTTCATAAAATTCGAACGTTACATACTGTTGTTTGATTTGTGGTTTCTATAAAATAGATTTTGATGTTTTAAGTGGCTTTTAATTTTGATGATTTAATCAGAGTTGGTCTTGTTATTAGAATGTTCGATCACTAGACGACAACTTTCTTAAAATTTAAATGTCCCACATTATCATTTGATTTGTCGTTTTCGTAAAATAGATTTCAACATTTTAAGTGTTAAACCATTTTATTTGTGAATGGTGTGATCATATTTGGCATATTTTTCTATATTAAGAAACTTAATTATAGAAATCCTAGATTAAGTATAGATATTATAATATGCAACTAAATAATAATTATTTGGAAGTAAATAAGGAAATAAAATGTGAGTAATTAAGGGGAAATGTGGCACATGAAGCAAATTAGTGAGAATTAGGCTAGAATGGAGGTATAATGATAATTTATGTATATATATTTGATGTTGTGGTGATTTAATAAATAATTAAAGCTTGTTTAATTAATTTTATCTAAATCCACCTATGATAATATTTTAGAACATTTTTATTAAAAAAATCTCTGATTTTTGTTGATTTTTCATATTTTTGTAGGAAAATTTTGCCATCTTATTACCATGAATTCACCAAACTTTGATGAGAGCTTTTCCTTCCCCATGAGTCCATTAATCTCCTATCCTTTGTCACCTCTATTGGTTCCTCACCTTGATGATTCAAATGCAACATCCTTCAATGGTGGCTTAGATGATTTATGCCCCCAAAACGATGGCACATCTCCGAATTATGACCCTAACGTCGGTGAAATTAGCTTCGGTTTTCCTAGTAATGGTCCACAGGTGAACCAAGTCCAGGATCTCACATCGATAATTCAGAGTCCGATCGAGACCCCCTATAATGTGACTCAAGAGATGTTGGATTCTTTCTTTGAATTGGAGACAAATGGTGAAGGTGAAACAAGCAACGCTAACTCCAAACTTGTCAAAAGGAAGCCTTCAAAGAAGAAAAAAGAAGGTGATGAAGAAGCAAGGTTAGAGTCTATCACATTATTCGGTATAATCGAGGTTTCAATAGATACAGAGAAATGACTGCTTATGTTAAGATTCGAATACTAAACATACAACTCAACATATCCTTCTGTTAGTCTATGTATTATGCTTACATTGTGAACTTAGTCCATGTACTTTACAAAATTTGAAATTTCCAGCCTAACCATAACATAAGTTTTAAAACCGAAAAATTTCAAGGACTAAAGTTGATCAAATTAGAGTACAAGGACTAGATTCACAACTTCTGCATAGTACATGGATTTTTTAGTGATGTATTATTTAACTTTGTGTGGTATTTAAATAATGAAAATAGGGTTAAATGTAAGAGAGTGCGTCAACCAAGGAAATTGTCAAGGGCTTTAGATGTAAGAAGCTCTAAATACCGAGGAGTAAGCAGGTGTGTCATCTTTATTTAAGTTAATTTACACTTACACAAATACATTTTATCCTTTGATTTCAGATTGTCTTACCGATCGAGTCTTAGTTCGGTTGACATCGTTTTCGTTATAGTAATTTAGAGGCTTTGGTTCGAATATACTTAAGCGTGTAATATCCTCCGATTGATGCAGATACCCTGATCGATATGAGGCATTTCTGTGGGATAGCAGCGAAGGAGGGAAAAAGCCAAGGACAGGTTTCTTAATTTTTCTGATAATATTGTTGGTTTTCATCAACTTATTCATTACTAACCTTGTTGTTCTTGTTTTTCTTGTTCAAGCAGTTTACATAGGTGAGTGATTCTTTTTACTGATTTATTTCATATTGTCGTAATTTAGATTACGATGAATATCGACGAGAAAGAGCTTACGATTTTCGAAACTTCATTTGGTTCGATAGGTGGATTTGAAGATGAAGAATCTGCAGCAAGGGCATACGATTTAGCTTCTCTGAAAGTATGGGGCGATGCTGCACTACTGAATTTCCCAGTAAGGCTTCCTCTAACAGCACACATATTTATCTTTCTAATTTTAAATTGATCTTTAAACTTCGAAACGGTTATCGAGCCTCTTAGTTCGAGCTTACCTTCGAACATATTCAAAACACGTGAATCATAAACAGTTTGGATCTGACATGTTTAAAGAAAAAAAATCCAAAATTAAGACGTTATATCTAAATTATCCATGCAATAGGTGCACACATGTGTTTAAAATTTGATCCCTGTGCTTGTTCATGTATCTATGTAGATCAGTAACTATACGAAGGAATTGGAAGAGATGAAGTATAGTTCAAAAAATGAGTATTTCCTCTCCTTAAGAAGGCAAGCTTCGAATTTACTTGAAGAATTAATTCCAATTTTCCATTGTCACTTGAAACTGCTAAAGGTTTTCGTTTCATGGCTTCGAACTTCACAAATTTACAGAAAAAGTAAAGGCTTTTCAAATGGTGTTTCAAACTATCGTGGAGTCTCCAGGTATTATATATATAATGTATATATGTATGCATATATTATTTTTTGATAGCCTCTAATGAGAAATAATGGTGCAGGAACTCGGATTTCAAGAAATGGCAGGCAAGAATTGGAAAAGGAAAAGATATCAAAGGGATTTACCTTGGAACATTTGGTAAGCATTGATCTTATCTTAATTGTCTGCAGTTTTTACAGGTTAAATTATGATTTTGATCTCGAATTTATTTGGTCCTTGTACTTGAATTTGACATAATTCGTCACGCGATAAGTTCTTTTATCTTCACCTACATGTGATGGGGTTCGATTTCGATAAAAAATGCTTTGGTTGTTTCCAAATTAAGAACTGAAATGCTTTAGTCTAAACAAAAAATTCAGATACAGAAGAGGAAGCTGCAAGAGCTTATGATGTTGCAGCAATAAGGCTGAAAGGTGCAAATGCAGTCACAAACTTTGATATGTATGAGTATGATCTGATGACTATTCTTCAATGTTCTAAGCTACCAATTGGCAAAGGAGCTTCCAAGTTTTTGACGGAAACTTCGATCGACGATGTCATTAGAAAGAAAAGACATCCCGAAGAGAAGAACAAGCTTGTTTATTTCAATGATGACGATATTGAGTTGCCAATAATGTCGCCTCAAGAGTTTCAGACTAATCCTGGTCTGGTTCAGGGATTCAACAGCTTTGGAACTGATCATATGAACACTGATGGGAATCTGAACTTTGATTTCAATGGGAATCAGGCAATGGAGCCTGTTGGATTCTCAATGGACTCTTCAGCCAAGGATAAGCAGCATCAAAATCCAAGCCTTTCCGCAAGCAATGGTTTTCAGACAAATTGTGACTACTTTCAGACCCTGTTAGGTCTCCAAGGACAAGATTTTCTTAACTTGATTCAGGTTGAGGATGCTGTTTCAGACCAGAATCTGAATGAGAACCGTAATGATGTTCAGCCAAAATCCGTGCCAGTCGATTCATCGAGTGGAGGCAATGGAGATGTTTCATGGAATGGGGTTTCCGAGGGGATTCCGAATTCAATGGAGATGGTGGATAATTCTAATGGAGGTAGCCATGGAATTGGCACTGTCTCAGACAATGGAGCAGCCATGGTCGAAAACACAGTCCAGGGGAATGCAGAAAATATAGCAAATGGAGTGAATTTGTTTGAAGATGATGAAATGGACCTTTTTTCAAGGTGCTTGGAATTGGTTAATGAACTTGGACCATTGTGCTTGTAAATCTGGTTATATATACGAGGAGGATCCACTTACGCTAGTGTAAAATGTAAAATTAAAGTCAGTTTTATACGCCTCCGATAAAGTTTCTCTATGATTGATATTTAAACAATTCAACTGTTGAATTTATTAATCATAGAATGAAAAATTTACGGAGGTACGTAAAACTCTCTTAGTTTTATACTAGCGTAAATGGATCCGTATATATATCCGAGCTTTATGTGATGCAACAGTAGTGTCTTGTCTAGCAAGTAATTGCATAATTAAACTTGAAAAGAAAGAACATAACTTTTCTGTGAGAATTATGCATGTTGAAGCTTTAATGAAGTTTATAAATGTTGAATAAATTTCCCCTCTTGGGTAATTTCCTTTTATGAAAGAAAATTATCTTTGAGTTGAGTTCGAACATGCAAAAGTTCGTAAATCATTATATAAACACAAAGTCATAAACACACAGAAGTTCATAGGACAAATTTTAAGTCATAACAACACACAAAGACACCAATTGTCAAGTCTAATCTCGAGGAACCAGAGAGTCAGACCAGACAATATCAGGAATTGATGAAGTTGATTCGTTACTACCAGACAATATGATCTTCGGTTACCCACCGGTAGGCAGTAGATAGCGGTGTACTAATGGTATTGGATAATTCGTCGGATTTATCGGTGGCATCCACATCGATGAAAAACTTCTGACCCAATTTTTTTTTCTCCTTTCAGGCTTTACACCATGGAAACCATGAAACATCAAGCCCCTCAGTACAAGTTTGTCTCCTGTCGGTATTCCATTTCCAACACCTTCCATCTTTGTCCCTGTTACATGACAATAACATTTTGATTAACAACAATCTGTGTTACTATTCACTAGTCCAGTCATGCTCCTGCAATTCCAGGAGCATGAAGCAACATAAAGAATCTCAACACATGAATTAATCAGAGAAACTCATAGCCAAGGAAAGAAAAGATACATGATCTTACCTGAATGTTGTCTCCGTCCAAAAGGGAGAAGCACCATCGATGGTTCTTGAACGAGAGAGACGAGGTGTGGTTTTGTTTTGCTGAGGTCTGTTTTAGAAAGTAAATGAAAGGATAATCTTCATAAATAGGAGGAAGGAAATTAATTAATCAACTGAATGAAATTAATACTAATGATTATATAAAAAAGGTTAAACTACCTACGTGACCACCAAAGTATTTGAGCGTATCTATTTTGATTATCGAACTAGAAAACTCTTCAATCAAACCATCAAAGTTTTAAATTGGTCCTATTTTGACCACCACTAGACCAAACCTTTCAATTGTTTCAAAAATGCTAACTTTCTTATTTAATGGCAATGGTGGTGTTATATAATACATAGTAATGGTATATTATAGATTTGATTTGATGCCATGACCTGCAACCAACGGAACATGTTCAAGCAAGCTAGGTCCATTGGCTCAATGATTAAAAGCTTTCAATTTACCGATGAAATCCTCCGTTTGATGTCGTCTCTGAGGGTCGATAATGTGAGTTCCTTCACGGCTCTGCTTGGACTTCCGGCTACCAAGCCATTCAGCTCATTCAATCTCCGGAGTCGGCTATGCTTATTGCTTGTACTTCGTCTTTTCCCCAAACAGGCTGTTGAAATGCATCAGCATGCAATTGCTGTGGTAACTATTGTCTGTTTCCGTTGAGTTGAACCTCGGGACACATCATAGGCATGACCATACCAGAGAAGTTACCGTCCATTAAAGATCCACTCTACACATATTGAAAGATGATCAAACATGTCAATTCAAGTCTGATATTTGAAACGGGGTATCATTAGGGCTATAAATGACGAGACAGATCGCGAGCTATTCGAGCTTGACTCGGTCAAAGCTCGGCCAAAACTCGACTCGACTAGACTCGAGTTCTTGACAAGCCGAGCCGAGCTACATGATACCTGACTCGAAAAGCTCATGAGCTACTCGAAAACATAAATATAGTATTTTTTATAATTTAAAATATAAATTTCTTAAACTTAAAACCTTAAACATAAGTCTTAAACTCTAGATTAACATATTAAAACCTAAAATTAACAAGCTTGAGTTTACATAACATGTGTATTAAAGTATATTCTCCATTAGACTTTAAATGAGACTTGAAAGATAAGAGTTATTCGAGTCTAACATGATCAAACATTGGTCAATACTTAGCTCGATTAGGCTCGAAAAAAGTTTGAACTCGACTCGAGTTCTTAACGAGTCGAGCTTAGATTTTTCAGGTTCGTTTAAAATTACTCAAGCTCGAACTCGACTTAAAATCTTAACGAACCGAGCCGAGCTTAGCACTACTCGAGCTCGACTTGGCTCGTTTACACCCCTAGGTATCATATAGGTGCTTATATACAAGAGGTAGAGCAGCATAGCTTTGCAGAGCTATTTGTCACTTGAAATGGGAGGTTTTTGAAAAGAGCTTTCAATTTCCGATTCCGGACTAGAATCATATGACAAGGTGTCTGATACTTACTTCAACTGTGAATATGCATGCTATCAAGGTTGAAATCAAGTCGAGGGTTAACTGCGGCGAGTCTCAATTCATTGATAAGAACTGCAACCAAAGGAACATGATACCTAGATTAGATCAAGGAGATGGAAGATACTACATCGAAACCAAAGCATAAAGCAAAAAATGAAACATGACAGCCTATTGGGATATTGTTCACAATAAGAACCAAGAGAAAAATCATCGTTCTGAGCGGTGCAGAATATGGAAAATCTCCAAAACAAGACCCCTACTACAAAGTAACACTTGGCAAGTATTTAAAATGATTTAGCTCAGACCATCTCGACATGCTGCTTTGTTAGATGATTGCAGTTGATTATGATTTTGAAGTATAAATCAATTAGATAATCTACCTTCCTCTTACTCTTTTTCTGCATATGAATTCTTAAATACTCAAATGTCCTTCGGTAGCTATTGCAGCCGTCTCTGAAGATAGAAAACAAGTCAGCGATCATATTCACTGAAATGCTTATAAATAGAAAACACACAGTATATGGTAGTAAAAGTTGGTAAATTAATGAATGAGTGATTCAAAGGATAGGAAGCACCTACCCAATTCACCTTAATGTATGGGATGTGAGCAATCTTATGCCAATCCGCACCAATGTCCTTCCGACATCGTTTCTCCAACTGGGGAATATCTTGTATTATCAACTCATCCAAATTGGTTAGGTAGCGCATCTCGTCCGGAAGTGATGTTAAATTAGGCAAATGAGAGAGAGAAAGCTTTTTCAGATTTATTAGATGTTGAATCCACTCTGGAAGGTGCAGACATTTTGGAATCTTTTCCAGAGATAGAGAGCGTAGGCTTGTATGATCTTGGAATATTTGGATGCCATCCGCAAATAACTCAAGCTCCTTGCAGTGACTTATAGAAAGCTTTTCAAGGGAATTGAGGTGTTGGAAGCCTGGAAAGAGTGACCTCAATCCACTGCAATTCGTAATAACTAATTTTTTCAGTTGAACAAGATGTTGAAGCCAAAGGGGGAGAGACACCAACTGTGGAAGATTAACAATCTCCAACTCCTCTAGAGAAGTCATGTTCTGCAAGCACTCATCTAGGATGTCAGGGTCCAGTTCCTCAATATTCTCCACATGAAAAGATTTCAATTTGGAGAGAGGAAGAGAAGAGGTTGATGCTGTTATATTCATCTGAATAGTCTGCTTTAAAGGCCTTGAACTAGTATTCACCAAGATTAGCTTCTCATCCAGTAATGGATACAGAGGCATTGAACTCAAAGGGCAATCTTGAATCCATAAGCGGGATAGACAAGGAAATGCCATGGTTGGTGCTCTTCTATCTGTGTCATCATCCTTATCATTGCCAGCGGGTATTTTCCACCAACTCTTCAGATTTGGGCATTGACGGAGGTCTAGAACTGTAAGAGACGGGAAGAACGGTGTTGCTCCTCCTTGTTCTCCACTGGGGCCATTATCGTCCATGTATTCCAGCTCAGTTAAATTTTCAACCCATAGCTGTTTCAAATGAGGCAATTGAGCAAAGGAAGTGAGATGTTTAAATTTACTGGGACCCATTATTTCCATATAGGTGAGATTTTTGAGCAAAGAAATCCAAGTTGGGAATTTGGCATTTCCCATCCATCCTCTCACTCGAAGGACCTTCAGATTAGGATGGGGTTGGAGGTCTTCAAGTGACTTATCTTCATCTTCATTATCACCGCCCCATTCTAAAATCAATGATTGTAAATGTTGTTTCTCTTTCAAATTAGCAGCTTTAAACTCCTCTTTTGCATTTCTCACGAATCCAAGATTAGTTATTGTTAGTCGTCCCCTTAAGCTGTTAAAACCACTCAATTCACTGAGATCCGCAGCAGCAGCACCATGGGAACCGTCTTTATCCACAACAAACATGCTTAACGTCTGAAGCGAAGTCAACTTCCCTATCCCACGTGGCATATGAGTTAATCCCCAACAACCATTACACGGAAGATGTGTAAGATTCACCAATTGCTCAATCTTCTTTGGCAATTCTTCAAGCTTCCTACACCAGTCAAGTTTCAGCACTTGCAGATTTTGTATCTTGCAAATACTCTTTGGCAGGAACTTAAGATGGGGATTCAAAGAGACATCAAGGTACCTCAAATGTTTCAGCTTATGAATGGAGTTTGAAACTGTATTAAGATTTAAATCATCCAATTTTAATACACGTAAGCATCTACCATTTGAAATGATTGAATCCCAAGTTGCATCGCTCATACTCTGAACTTCCTTATTCGGAAAATGTAGCAGAGTTCGCAATTTCTTTCCCTTGAACACAGGAACTAATGAAAAATCAACCGATACATGACGACATTTCTCATCAACCTCACGTGCACTTGAATTTGAATCTAAAATAAGACTCTCTCTCCCTGACACTAATTCAGCAAGATCATGCATAAAATCATGCATTTTACAGGTTATATCCCCGGCCCCATGTTCTTCTACCTCTTGAAAGAAACTTCTTTCAAGTAGACCTTTAAAATACTCATACCCAATATCTTCAAAAGATTGACTCGGAGTAGATTGTTTTACAAAACCCTGTGCAATCCAAAATTGAACAAGACTTTGTACATCAATTTTATGATCTTTTGGATAGAGTCTGCAATAAGCAAAGCAATGCTTCAAATGGGACGGAAGATGGTCATAACTCAACTGAAGTGTTGGCAAAATTTCACCTTCAGTTTGGGATACTCTAGAAAGTTCATGATCTTTGAAAGAACGCCATTCAGTCTCAGTTTCTTTAAAAGATAATGTACCAGCTATTGTTCTAATGACTAAAGGAACCCCAACACACTTTTTCAGAATCTGCTTTCCTATCTCCACAAAGGATGGATTTTTTGAATCAACAGATCTTTGCTCAAATGCTATTTGTTTGAACAAAGACCATGCATCAGCATCAGACAAGCCTTTCAGAACATGAGGCTGACATGTACCCGTGATCTTTGCTACCCTCAGAGAGCGAGTAGTTACTATGATCCTACTTCCTTTAGCCCCACCCATCAGTAACTTCTTTAAACTAACCCATTGTTCCCTCTCCTCATTCCAAAGGTCATCCAAAACAAGCAAGTATTTTTTACCATCAATTTTATCACGAAGTTGCTTTTGCAATTGATCCATTTCGAGATGTTGATCAGGTACTTGATTAGTCACAGATTTGATAATGTTTCCTATAATTACTTTCACATCAAAAACATCTGAGACACAGACCCACATCTTTAACTCAAAGTCTTTAACCGTTTCATCATTATAAACAAACTGCGCCAACGCAGTCTTGCCTAAGCCTCCAATCCCTACAATTGGAACGATGGAAACATTCTCTTCACTTTCAAACTCTGTGTCTAACAAGAGTTTTAGAAGAGCTGCTTTGTCATCCTCCCTCCCAATGATTTCATCTTTAAGCACAAAAGAGTGTGTCTGCTGCCTCCTTCTGGCCATGAAAGGAGTTTCCACAGGATGGTCACGCTCTACCAAGTTCAACAACTTGGTCTCTTTTTGAATGGAACTTAGCCTGGCCTTAATGGCCTTGATTTTAAGTCCCATCTTGAGACCATAAGCAAACTGGTTTGATCTAGAGAAGAAAAGGCGTACCTCTTTCGTGAGCTTGTTCCCCCTCATCAGATCTTTCCTCAAAGTTTCAGTATGGATATCATCCAAAAGGTCATCCGCATCATAAAGTTGATCTTTCAGCTTTTCAAGACAGTCCTTGACAAGATTGCTACTAGCAGATCGCTCCTCGGCGTCAAGAAGCACAGCTTTGATTGCAGATACGATGCTTTGCAGGTCGTGGAGGTCGTCTTTGAAATTCCACCAAAGGCCAAGTTGCTGCAGAAGAGGGGAGCTCAACTTAGTAATGATGTCAAAAGCAATTGCTTCTGTCATTTCAGGGTGGTGCTGCTTCAAACCGAAGTAAACAAGGCAAGGTGTTTGGAAGTGATTGATTCGTTGGTGCAGAAGAAAGATTGGAAATGATTTGAAGAAGATGAAATGCTGTTGTCTATTGCCTTAGAGGACGACAAAAAGCTTTGAATGGTGCCAGTCAAGTCCGTCCTTTAGGCTCCATGATTAAAGCAAAGCGGGCCCCTTAGGCCTCAAATGTCAAAAAGTACGCGTTTTTGACATAAAAGCTCACTCACCGAACAGAAACACTTACCGAACAGATATTCATATCCAGTGCACCATCAACGCATTCCTTGGGTAGCCACTGTTGGAGATAATGCCAATTTCTCAATTATTGGTGTTAATGGAGAATTCAATTCCTCATCACTGGTATACCCTTTCCTCTGCACCATCAATGCATTCTTAGATGACATGAATTCTCCCCTAATAACCTTTCCTACTAGAGACTGTATAAACACTCTTACAATGAAAGGGACAATCCCACAAATGTATCTTAAAAGAAAACTCCTAATTGATGTTCTTATCCATGGTGTACCGTGATTAAAATACTTTTCTCATAAGTTACTATAATTTTGTGAACATTTGCTATATCTTATTTCAGGTGTAACTAACTGTTACTCCCAGAATACAAGGCATTCTGAAAATAGTTGGTGTGAAATGGAAATTGTCAAGTTCGGTAGTAGGTTTCTGCAATTTTGATTCTAACCCTGCAAACAAGGAGTTGTCAAGGGAAGAAGGAAGGCTAAGCATTCTCCAAGAAATGACTTAGAAGTTTCTAGTGGTTAAGGTTTAGGGTTGAAGATATAAAAAATAAGGGTTAAATTTAAAATTCTTTTTTTTAAAAAATTTTTCAACATGAAGTACGGAGTAAGGAGGCAAATGATTTTTACTCGTGCATTAAAAGATTAGAATTACATGATTAATTGATTTAACTGACTAAATTTACATGATGTCAAGTTGATCATATTACTATAAAAAGTCCGTAGCTTCAGTCATTGTATATAATATTTGTGTAAAAATCTAAAATCTAAATCTCTAATCCTAAATTCTTAAATTTTAATTTTTTTTGAATAAGCTAATAGTGATTACAATAGTATCTGTTCTAGAATATAATATCCATCATTTGACATTGATCGCTGAATCACTCTGCTGACATCGCTGGTGCTTAAACCCGTAACCTCTAAGAACAACAACCGTTCCTTTAACCACTTGAGCTAGTGGGCTCGTGCCTTAAATATTAAATCTTAATCGTAAGCCTTTACTCTTATAATCCAAATCTCTAATCCTAAATACTAAATTAAATTCATAAACCCTACAATAACTCCACTTGTAAAATAATTTTGTTTCACTTGTGAGTATATAAAATAATAATCTATTAAAACATAAATATCTTCCTATACGTTATGTACACAAACATACAGAAAAAAACATGAAACAAAAATTAAAAACAAACATAACATACTTCGATTCATTATATAAGTTCATAAGCATAACACCCATATGTATGACATAATTCATGAACACCACAAATTCTGCATAGTTAAGATTACAAACACCATAACCAAACTTTTAAAGCATTTTAGTGGATCAAATGGCATTATATAGTCTGATCCATATTTCATATAGATTTAAGGTTTCAGCATCCTCAACCAGTGGTAAAGAAGAGCTGACTTGAGCCAAGAATGATTTGCCTAGCAACCAAAACCTGTGTTGAAAAACAACCCAAGTTCTTCCCTTGGTTGCTGCAGGGGGGGAAAGTGGGTTTTTTGGTGTAAAAATTCAGCAACAAATCCCACAATAATCCCCCCATTGATGTCAAACTTTCATAACGTTGTCTCGACGATCGTTGATCATCGATGGGAGAGACTGGACGGATAGTCCGAGATGATCGATAAGTAAGCGGTGGTTGAGGTCTCCTCTTGAGTACATGCTGGTGACCTCTGATGAACCTGAAAATGCTGAGCCACCACCATTTGGTCCCTTGGATGAGTTCATGGTTCCACTATCAGATGAACCAGTAGGGTTAGGAATCAGTCCTTGAGCAGCTTTCTTTGTACTGATTCCATCTTTTTCGGAGCTCGAACTTCGGGTATTAAGGAACCGCCCGCCAGATCCCCTTGGCCGGCGCATTGCATGAAGATGGCGAGAGGGATGCATATATGGCTGTGAAACAAAATTGCAGACCGTAAATAATTTATGCCACATGAAGAGTCATACATACTAATGGACTATGATAGTGTCATAGTAATCTTGATCGAAATTATGCCCAAAAGATTATACAATCTCAACAAATTATCATATCCATGATATTTTTCGTGTTTCGTTTTAAGATTCATTTATAATTTTTCGTTTAAATGAATAAATAATGTTAAAAATATTAAAATATACTCGTATCGAATATATCTATATCCAAAACTTACAGGTACCTTTCGAACTTTAGTCAATTTATTCTCAAGCACAGCCTTTGCACGAGATTGCCTACGCCTAATGATTCCATGGTACTGCTTGGCATTTACGTATATTGGCCCCTCTTCGGTAGCCAAGTTGAATGGCAGCATTATACGACCCTGTTTAAAATATGAAACACGTTATAATATAATAAAATATTTTAAATACGATTATAACAAAAAGATACGATAATAAACATAAATCGAATAACACATAAAACATGTTATCTTCTTATTGCATTGTAAGTGACTAAAACATATCTTTTACGTATATTTTAAATTTATAAAACTTTTTCATAGACGTAATATGATATTCTCATATTCATGCCTAATATTCTGAAAAGGCTACATTAGATGTACGTAAATACGAGTATATTCAATTTTTTAAAGTTTTTTTCATGTTATTTGAAGGATTGTATATATATTTTATGAATGTGAGCTATATATATATATATATTTTATCGCCTAAATATATATATTAGACATAGATATATCAGGATAAATTAAGAGATTTCGAAATAACGTATATGCTAATGGTATAATCAAGAGAATTTAATAGCCGGAGATAACGAAAGACAAACCGAAATTTGAGCTCCATAAGTTGAGAAAACTCCATAGAATTGATCCATGCAAGGATATTTTTCACAGGCCTGCAGCTGTTCACAAGGGAAATTTAAATATGATTAACATAGCAAAATCAAACTGCAATAACATCATACACGATATAATTAAAACACGATACGAAAAAATAATACGAACATTATATAAGTATATAAATCTCTCGAATACAGGATTTTCTAGGCATTTGTTGGGCTTGGAGTGGCTCGATGTACAACCGATTAACTTGCCAATTGATGGAGAAAGAACGCTTTGGGTGATTTGTTGCGGAAGCAAAAATAACACGTTGATTTTAGAGTGGTTCGGCCTTCGAACAAGCACCTACATCCACTACCTTAGCTTCCCACTAAGGATTTCCAAATTCACTAAGAATTTCAACCTTTTGAGGAACAAAGGGTTAACCTTACAACCTTGATTCAAACCCGAATCAAGCATCCAAAGTTCACAACCCGAACTTTGGGAATTCACTCACAAAGAGAATTTTAGCAAACTTGAATAATCCTTCTAATAAGGCTAATGTTTGCAATCTAAAGCACTCACCCAATTCCTAATACACTTGAGCATATATTGACAATTAAGCTCACAAGTGTTGTCTACCCAAAAGATGAGAATTATGCTCTAAGACAATTTCTTGATCATAATATTGTTTACATTGAAGCATGTTTTTTCTCTTGATGCTTGAGGCTTCCTTTTATAATCTCAAATGAACTTGTAGCCGTTTATGACCGTTGGGGATGTTTTGGAGCCGTTTGGAGCTGATTTCAAGGCTTATTTCCTTTTCTGGTGCAGTCGGTATCGAAACACCTTGAGGCTGTTTCGAAACACCCTCTTTGGAAACTAGCCGTTACCTGCATTATTGAACAGGTATCGATACCAGTATCGATACCGCTCCTAGCCGTTGGGGGTTAATCAAAAATCATTTTGATTGCTAGGGGTGTTTCGAACTATGGTTCGAAACAGGTCTTCACAGAGAGAAATGGTATCGAACCATGTTTCGATACCGCTGTGAATTTTCTCCTAGCCGTTAAGATTTTCAAAAATCATTTTGACCGTTTGGGGGTGTTTCGAACTATAGTTCGAAACAGGCCTTCACAGAAAGAAATGGTATCGAACCATGCTTCGATACCACTGTGAGTTTTTGCCTTTGAAACCATTTCATGAAGAACAGGTATCGAAACACCTAAAGGCTGTTTCGAACCACCTGGGTAAAAATCACTTCTTTGGTTTCATTAAATCATTTAAAACATTTTCAAACTTTCTCAAAAACATCTTAAATATAATTTCAAGTAGTTTGGACATAAGAACCATTTTTGAAATCTTTTCAAATTAGTCCAAAACTATTTTTCAATTATTATATCAAAACATTAGTTCTACAGCATTTATAGAAGAAAGTTTCAGAGAAACTGTACCATGGGCTGACCGAATCCTAGTTCAAACCGTGTGTGACTTTCTGAAGAATCTGATTGCAGAGAGATGACTGCCTGAAGTTTATGTTCAGCCCCTGAACTTTTGCAACCACCTTAATAGAAACACCACTTGGTTAGTAATTTCCACTACATCCATGACTTATGTTATCCGGATTCGGAAAAAATCGACATGAATATATATTTGATATGAGCATCATTATAGCTTCTTAATTTTTGTTTATATATTTAGATGATCGTACATTTATATCCAAATCTAAGTGTGTACGAACGTAAATATTAAACACATATATACAAAGAAACCAATATAACAACATAAATAGAGTTGAGATTCTATTTAGAAATAAAGAATAAAGAAATCATGGATAAATTCAAGTGACTTTTTCTTAAATACAAGTCATCTTTTCGTGAGCGTTTATCTAAGGATCAAATTGATTATAGAAATTATTTACTTTTAATTAGTTGATTTATTAGTGAACAACAAAATATATTATCTAAACCAGTAAATAGTTTAATCTTAAAACAATAATTATTATTGCTATAAAATAAACTCCTATTTTATCTCTGTTACATTTTTTTAATAATAAAAAACAATTTGAAAGAAGCAAGTCAACCGCTAGAATTATTGCTCTAAATAGAAATAAATAAGCTTATGCCTTCAATTAATTGAAAATTATATATTCTTCATTAAATACTAGGTTGATGTTAGGTAACGAAAATCAAATATTTGGTTAATCCGTCTAAATCTGTTGGTTATTTTAACTCAGATAAACATAAAAATGTTAGTTAGCTAAAAATAGATAAGCTTTCAGCTAGTAATTAATTTGATTGCAAATTTATTGATAAAAATGAAAAAAATAAGTTTTTTAAGTGATGAAAGTGCAAATTGAGATGAGATTTACCAGGGAAATTGGTGTCTTGTTGTTTAGTAGAAATATGTTGGTCTCCATTAGAGGGATGCTCCATCAACAAAGGCTTCAATTGAGCACCAAAAGGCCCCCCTCCATGAAAGGATTGATGAGATCCTAAGGCAGTCCCCCATGGCAGTGCTGCTGCTGATGGAACAGAGCCCAACTGCCCCATTGGATGATTCACAATCCCATCATGTTCCTTAAGATACAGGGTTTGCATTATGTTCCAAGGATATCAACTATTTTCCTGCAATGTTAAACATGGAACCAAACATTTTATCATAAGTTCTGCTACAAAAGAAACATATGATAAAACATTCAGAAATGATTCTAGAATCGAATCTAGTTAGTTCGTGCAATGCAATCACACATTAAGTTCGAATCTTAATATTTACGACAATTATAACACCTTTGCTTATCCTCAAAGCATGAAAAAATACAAAAATAATGCTAAAATCTCATATCTAAAAACAAAGATGGGTTAATTCAAATTTCATTCTTTCTAAAAGAATAATCCACCAGATATTTAATTCAATTGATTCGTATAATCAAAGCTAAAAAAACATCTAACATATCTAAAATCTTAATTTTTTACATTAGCAAAATCACATCTTTGCTTATCCTCAAAGCATAAAATCCCATATCTGAATAAACAGAGATAATCTGAGTTAAGCTGAAAGAAACCCAAGAATACTAATGAGCAAAAAAGGTAAAAGAGACAATAAATCAAACAGATAGAGATCATAAGACACTAAACAAAATAAGGAGAAGAAGAAGAAGAACTAACTCAGTAAAACAAAGAGAAGATGCAGTGCAGAGATTTAGTAAACAAAGGCAGAGAAATCCCAATTGTTAGGAGCCTTGCTGGTATAAATTTAAGCACAGCGAATTAGAGAGAGAGCACTGACGGCCATTGATAAAAGCTCTGCATCTCACAAGTGTAAATCAATGGGAAATACATTACAAACCACTCACCAATCAGCTTCAGTTTTCATGAAAAGTTGTTCGTACTATTTACAATACAATAATCATAAAAATAATATAGAATTTATATCGTATGCACTGAACAAGTTGCTATATAACTGTATATGTTATTACAGTTTTAATAAAATAAACCCAAAAAACTTGGTAAAAAAATCCCAAAACAAAACAAATGACACTGTCAGAACTCCATTGTTCATTTAAGTTATGGTTTGGGACCACCATTTTTTTGGTCTTATTTTTTCCCAGTTAAGTAAAAATGGCCAGATTCTTAGAAAATGTTTTAATCCACAACCACACATTTATAGCAAACTGTAACTGTTTCATTTTATAGTCAGTTAACCGCTAGGACAAGATTAGACTGATTATAATGTAACGTTTAAGAAGATGTGATTGTATTAATTTCATATTAAAAAAATAAAAATTTTAAAATATATAATAATGATCTCGTAATAATTAATATTATAATAATCTTTTAACTATTTGATTTTATATCAACCGTTCAAGAGTAAAATAGACATAATAAACATTCGTGACAAAAACTGTCATAAATATGTCATTACACATCTTATCATTTATGAGCTATACATCACAAATTCACGATTAATTATATATTTAAACAACACATCATAATACATTTAAATTAATCATACATGACAAATTTAAAAATTATGTCTCATTCTGAAACTAAATTAAAATAAAATATAACATAATCATAAAGAAAAATAATAATAAATTAATTATTTTTTTTCTAAAAAATAATAATGAACCATATATGCATATGGACAAAAGTGTCCTCAAAATGCCCTCAAATGTTATTATTATTATATCCCATGCTATTCATTTAATTATTTATTTTTACTTTTACAAATGTGACATGTTGGTAGGTAAAGTATTGGATTAGACCCAGGAAACAAAGATGGAGACAAAACTATAGTGTCTTATGGAGCCACTAGTACAGAAAGTAATGGGGTTATACATATATATAATTTGTGGACAATATATATTATTTAATTTTATATATTTGAATGTTGTAAAATATTTTAATTATTATTTATAAAAATATAAAATAAATTCAGAATTTAACGTAAATTCTTTTCTTAAAATATAATTTATCATTATATTCGATATTTATTAATTTTCAAAAATAATTTTTAACTGAAAGAAACATATTTAAACATTTATTTAGATAATTTAAGATGAATCTATCACGTGCGTCAAACACCGTTGAATATCACTAACGTTAAGCATTGTTGAACACTATTAAGTTAATTAATAAAGATTAAAAATTTTAAAAACTTAACATGCAATTAATTATTATACATTGAGTATCATTATTGAGTCTTTAAATTTTTTAAATTTTATTAATTAATTTAATAATATTTAACTGTATTTAATATTAGTGGTGTTTAATAGTACTTGACAGTCGACACCCGTTATAAATTTTTTTATAATTTAATTAATCCAAACTTAATTGGTATTATCTAAATTTAATACAAATACCAGGCAAATTTATATTTTTGAAATAACATTTTGAATTCAAATTAAAAAAAAATACTATATTTTATATAAACCCTGACTACCACGTGTCATTTATCGGTAGACGAGTGATGCCTTGTTGGCACGCATAGATTCATCCAACTGGAAAATATTGTAGTGAAAGTCTGTATATTTTTCTCAGGAATCGAAAGTCTGTATATTGCATTCCACCTCAGAGGGAATCGTCCTTGTTTGTCATTTCCTTCTCGTCATTGAAAACGTCACCATTGGACCCGTTTGGATATGGAGTAATAGTTTTTTTTAAATATTTGTTTTCTTAAAAAATATAAAGAAAATAAAAGATGTTTGGATTAAATTTTAATATTTGATTTGATATTTAGGAATTTTGGTGTATAATTAATTTTTTATTATATTTTTTATAAAGTTTATTCTTTTACCTTTATCCGAGAGATGGGAGACCTAAGAAAAGAAATGTTTCTGATAGGTCTTGAATTCGAAAGATTTAAATAAAAAGGATGAAAAATAAATAAACAGTTTTAATCAATCGGCCACTAACACATATATATAATGAATTTAATTACGAGTAATTAAAATTGTTCTTCAAGTTTAAATTATTAATTGATTTATGATGATTTTTTGAATCGAAAATAAATAATTTTATATTTTCGAATCAAAATTTTAATACCACTATACATAATTAAAAACCAAACTATAGTAGGATATTTAGCAACCTTAATTGAATAATTACAGGCCTTCTTCCATTATTAAATGAGGGAAATTGTAAAGGATTTTTCTTTTTGCACCTTTTAATTTTTTTTATATTTTTTAATAATTAATGTGATGGCTTACTGAAAAGCAACTTAGGGTGGAAGTAAAAGGGATTGTCGCTAAGAACCAAAGTGGATTAGTAGCTATTTTCTCCATAGTTAGAGATGAGATGAGATAGTAATAACAAAGGTTTACAAGTGATGTGACAAGGTCCAAATTCTTTCGTTATTGATTGTTGTTCGTTTTAATCTATTCCTTTGATTGTTGGTCGACAATTAATTTTAATATTAGTTGTCGACCACCGAATCTATAAATCTATTATTTTTATTTTTATTTTTAATTTTAATTTTAATTTTAATTTTAATAAAAATCTCTGCTTTTATAGCACGTTCTTTCTGTCCTTGTGACATGTTTTTTTTGTCTTTGTGACATGTTTTTATTTTGTGGTTTGATTCATCTGCTCTTGTGGCACGTTTCAGCATACCCTAGCAATCGATTGTTGTTTGTCGGTGGTTTGATTTATCTGCTCTTGTGGTTTGATTCAATCGGCGCTAATTTCTGATTTATGTTTTTTGTCGGTGGTCTTTTGATAAATTATATCACCACTCGGTTGATGGTTGTTTGCCGATGAAATCAGTTCTGGGTAGCGATACTTTTGATATGATAGTTTGGATCGTCTACAACTCCTTCATTCTTTATGCGTCTCATTTGGACAGAAACAAGGAGATTCAGGAAGTTTCTGAAGTTTATTGGTATACTTAATTCCATAAGAATTTTATTTTCTTTGTTTTTTGGGTTGTAAAATGTTTGCATTGCAGTTTTACATGATTTAATGATTTAAGTGTATAATTTTTAAATTTAAATATAGTGGTTGAAATTTATAGTTTAGAGTTATAATTTACGGTTTATATATTAAAACTTAAATCCTAATTATATTACCTAAAAAAAACCTTGATCTCAAAACTCTAAATATTAATCTTAAACCCTAAATTATAACCATTATTCTTAAATTTTAAACCCGACACATAAACCTTTAAACACTACACTCTAAATTAAAACCCTAAACCCTACGACTAAAACGTTTATGAAAATTTTAAATTTTTACTACCGGGGTAAGATAATAATCCATTGAGAAGACAAAAAAATATTTTTAAGATATATAACCATTGTCCTTTGGTATATAATTTAGGGTGGATAAAATTCAGTTTGATTTAAAATATATTTTTAAATTTTAAATTTTAAATTATTTAATTTAATATGAATTAATGAATTATTTAATACGGTAGATTTTCAATGCTGTGAAACCTTACCAACGGTTATGTTTATAATGGATAATAGAAGTTTGATTGGTTTGGTAAGTTTATTCATATTTTCCATTTTTAGAGGTAATCGGATATATTTAAATCCAAGAAATTTCATCTGAATATTAATTAACTAATTAAGAGCATTTGAATCTAAAATAAAATATTAAAAATAAATCTAAAATTTGATGATAATATATAATTTTTTACTCGATTAAATTAATTGTTTATTAAATAATAAAAAGACGAAAATACGAAGAGAAGTATCTTGCTCAAGAATGATTTAATCGAGTAAAAAATTATATATTATCATCAGTTTTGAGATTAATTTAATTTAAAATTAAATTTTAAAATATATAAAAATATATTTATATTTTAAATTTTAAGTCAATTTTTACGGTGCACATGACATTTTGTTATGTGCACATGATATTATCCTCTATTTTATTTTTATTTTATATTAACGTTTTGGATAGATTTAAAAAAATGTTACTCGCAAGTGACGTCTTTCTTTAAGTCATTATGTACATGTAACGTTTTTTACATGCAAAGATTTTATTTTCTTAATTTTATTCTACAAATGAATTAGTTTAAGGATTTACGGCTAGAGATTATAAATTTAGATTATATAATATATAATTCGGGGTTTATGATTATAAATTAAAGTTAATATAGTAAAAAACTTAATTACGTTTATTTATATAGTAAAAAACTTTACACCACCTATATACGAGATAATTATCCTAAAAATCATTAAAATGATATTCAAAACCAATCTAATAAAAACCGGTGAATTAACGTTACCATAAATGATCCCTCATTTATTTCTATAAAATCTTGACAAAATAACTTTCTTAACTTGCCAAATGCATGCATTATCCTAAAAAATCAACATCCAAAAACTTCATCTCCCTCCCTATTTAAACAAATCATTAGGTCATGTATATTGAAGCTAACCCTAAGAGCATTATCTTCTTCCATCCTCCATTGAAACTAGGGTTTCCCAAGCAATGACAAGAAAGAAGATCACACTTGCAAGGATAGAAAATGACAGTGCTAGAAAGACCACTCTTAGAAAAAGGAGATTAGGGTTGATTAAGAAAGTGAGCGAGCTAACTACACTATGTGGTACTAGAGCTTGTCTTGTAATATACAGCCCTGAAGAAAACGAGCCCGTGGTGTGGCCGTCACACGTCGAGGTGCGACGGCAGTTCAGGGAGTATGAGAAGAAACCTGAGATGGAGAAGATGAAGAAGAAGATGAACCAAGAGAGCTACCTCAATGAGATGGTGTCCAAGGCGGAAGAGCAGCTGAGGAAGCTGAGCAAGAGGAATCAAGAAGTTGAAATGGGTGATTTGATGCGTCGAAAGGAGCTAGGGAAAGGGAGTGTTGAACTCGGAAAGGACGAGCTCCTTCGGTTGATTTGGTTGGTGGAAGAGAAGATGAAAGAGATACGGAGACGTACTGATTTTTTGCAGCAAGTTCCGTTTCAATCATCTTCGTCTTCATCAGGCCGCCTTCATCGAGTTGAGCCGAATCCTTGGAACGATGGTGGTGTGTCTGAGCCGTGGATGTTGGATCAATGGTTTATCGACATGATTAACAACAATGAACCAACATTTGCTGATATGGGGCAGTTGCCAATGCCAGGACATTCACTTGGTGGCACCGTCGACATGAGGGTGCCTTTACATGGGGATTTTAGAGGAGCCACCGCTGATATGGGGTTACCGCCACCAGTTTTCAGGCCACCCCGCGGTGGTGCAACTAGTACGGGTTTGCCTCATGGGAGTATATTTGGGAACGGTATAGGGATGGGACAACAGTACCCTTTCGGACACATCGGAAGCTATTGCAATGTGAGTGAGCAGGGGGTGGCGTTTTGGCCAATTGGAGGCGGAGGAGAAGGCGAAGGCGGAGGCGGAGGAGGCCGCGCTGACAATGATGCTGGAAAATCGCGTCCCAACAATTTCTATCGATGAACCTCAGTTTCTTTGTTGTTAAAGTTTGTGTCATGTCGCTCAGGTGCATATCCACATTCTACAGCCAGTAGTCATATTCGTGCACGTATGAGCGTGACCAAAACTAAGTTTCCTTTTTAAATTTTTAATATTTTGGATAGATCGTCGTTTTGCTGTTCAGTACTTAGTATTTTATGTTAAACTATAAGTCCATTCGCTTTAAAATTGAAATAAAATTCTTAATTTTATCAATCAAGTAAATTTTATACTAAATAGGTTTTTAAAATTTATAAATTAAAATATATTTTTATGTTAATTTATGGTGATTGGACGAGTAAAGTTAACAATAAAAAAATATGAAAATTATCGTTTAAAAAATAAAAAAATAATTTTAATCATTTATTATTATCATCTAATAATTTAAAATTAATATAAAACTAAATTTTATACCATATAAATTAATCACGACCCTTAATTTAATATTTTCTAATGTATTGTATTAAAGATAATATGAACTTAATTAAACTTAGTTTATTTTAATATAAAATATATAATTAATTTTATTGTTTTAATTACTATTATATAAAGATAATTTACACCGTTAATATATCAAATAAAATATATATTCTATTATTTATATATTAAAATTATTAAAATATTATTCAAACTCAGGCAAATTTACGGCAATATTGAAGTTGGAAAAAATATTTTCTAAATTATTGAAGTTAAGTTTTTATTTTCAGAAATATTGATAAATAAACGGTAAAATAAAAATTGAATCCTTTAGATACCGATTTTCAACAATAGTTCAAAGGAAGGCTGATTCTGGAGGCTCCGACTTTGGAGTCCCAAGTGTGCAGAGCAGTTTGTTCACACTGCAACAAATTAAAGGGTTCACGTGGAGACTGCAAATTAGAGGGATAGGTGAATGGGCGGAAGTCGGCATCTCTTGGTGCCATTTTTATTTAATTCACTGTTGAAAATCGGTATCTAAAAGATCCGACTTTCACTCACTGTTCTTTCATCAATATTTTTAAAAATAAAAACTCAACTTCAATAATTTAGAAAATGTTTTTTCCAACCTCAATATTACAATAAATTTACCCTCAAACTCAACTAAAACAATGGTGAACTAAAAAAATCTATCCAGATCTGTCTGAAGAACAGAATCAGAACCTTTGACTTCCAAAAACCTGCAGACAAATAAATACTCAATAAATTAAATCTAAACATAAATTATCATAAATTTCATGCTTTGGCCTGCCCTTCTCATGTTTAGCTTTGATTTTAACTCTTGAAGGAAGATTGAACGGATACGTGCTGCTCCATACGCTTGGCTGATTATAAGGGTAATGATAGCCTTAGGGTAAAGACCTAATAAGAGCGAAATTACGTTCTGTAAGATTTGAACCTACGACATTAAGTTTTGAAGATCTACGTTCTACCAAACTGAACTAAAAGCGCTTTCTTATCATAATAAATAAGACTGTAAAAAAAAAATTATTTTATTTTATAATCCCAATATATCGCGCACACCTATACTATCATATATCATATATAATATGAAAAAATGATAGATTATGTATGCTTAATTTTAATCAATCTAAAACTACTCCCTCGTTACTGCTCAAACGAGAAGTAATAGGTAGGGATGACAGGATTTGAACCCGTGACATTTTAAATTATTACGAGTAATGTTATATTTGAATCACTCAATTATTAAAGGTATATGGATCACCTTTCACATTTAAAAAATAATTTATATATTAAATTAATTAATAATTTTAAAATAAAATGTTTTAGTGTTAACGAGATTATACAAGTGACTTGGATAAAAAATGACTAAATTAATGTATATTTTTAAATATGAAGGCTGACTCAATATAACTTTACTCATAATTAAGTTACCCAAATGTAACCTTGTTTAAACTTAGAGACTCAAATATGATTTTTAATAATTGAGTGACCCAAATATAATTGTATCCATAATTGAGTGATTTTCGTTATAGTTTACATAGAAACTAATTATTTTATTTTAATTTATAATAATTTAGTCATCATACTTTATGAAATGGATAAAGTAACATCTGATCCCTGAAATTGACAATTGTTTCCAGTTTAGTTTTTGAACATTTTAGTTCACATTAGTTTTCGAACTTGAAACATTTTTTTCAACTTGATCCCTGAACATTTTTCTAGTCCATATTAGTCCATGAGCTTGGCAAAATTTTTCAACTTGATCCATGAACTAGGGTTCCTTTAAGGACTAAAATGTTGAACAAGTTGTGAAATGTTTGATGTCCATTGCTCAAAGGTCCTCCATCATCTTTCATATGCATTTGCTTTTTTATTTCTTTGAATGACTTTTTGTTGTGAAGTCTCAAATTTGAACAATTAACTTTCAACTGATCTGTTAGTGTCAATCTACGATTATTTAGATGTTTGATGTAATGAAATATTTCTCTCCCCTACAAGAAAATACCACCTTAATTTTCTCTTTCTTCGAGCGATCAAATTCAATAAAATAATAAATCATAACGTTATATTATAAGCGTTATTTAAATCTCGAGTAATAACGTCACTAAAGTTTAAGAAAAAAAACATTTAAATTCACTATGTTGGTGACCCGATTCCAACTAGGAACATGTCCAAATTAGACTCACAAAACACCTCTACTTCTCCCTTTTTTTTGTTTTATAAAACATTGAAGAATCTAATCCCACATATTAAGTGATAGTTATAATAACAAAGACAGGAACAGACAAACAGTGTTGTTCTTAGTTTTTTTTCTTGTCGTACCAGAAAATTAAAAAAAAAAACATAAAAAAACTATACACTTTAGATATCATTAGGTAAAATTATGATTTTGGTCTTTTTATAATTATGGCATAAAGATAATTTTAACCCTTAACGTTTATGATTTTTATCATTTTGGTCCTCATTTTTTGTTTAGGATAAATTTAGCCTTTAACCTATATTTTTTTAACAAATATCTCATTTTTAACTAGCATAATGATTAGATAGTTAAAAAATTAACGATAATGATATGTCATACATATGTAGAATGATATTTTAGATTTAATTAATTTTTAATATTTTATTTGAGTTTTAATTGTTTTATTATTTTATGTTAGAATAAAATTATATTTTACATGTATATATTTGTCATTATCGTAAAAAATTTAACAATAATGACATGTTATATATATATGTAGAATAAGGGTAGATGACATGTTATTTTAAAATATATTATCACATATATATGACATGTATATATTGTTAAATTTTTAACGGTTTAATCATTATGTTAGTTAAAAAATAAGTTATTTGTCAAAAAGACATAGTTTAAGGGTTAAATTTATCCAAAAAAAAAATAAAGGCCAAAATGATAAAAATTATAAACGTTAAGGATTAAAATTATCTTTATATCTATAATTATTTATATTTAAATTTAAAATTTAATCTTATATTTTAATTTGATATAATTTAATCTTTTTATAAGGTTAGTCCAAATAGATAACACTGTTGATTATTCTACTGAAAATGTTGATGTAGATATTCCTTACAAAATCCCTTTTCAACACAAAAAAGTTGGCTAAATGTTATTATTAGTACTTGTACTGTGTATAAGTTGTGAATTTAATCCATGCACTTTAATCTCATAATTTTTAGTCCCGTTACTTTTCAGATTTCTGAAATTGTGATCATAATCCAAACAATACTTGTGATATTAAACTAATTACGTCATTAGTTTATATATTATATATTAATTGTAAATTTAGTTCATGCTCTTCAATTTGATAATTTAATTTAGCTTTATTGTCTTTGTAATTGTATTACTTGACTAGAGATTAAGATTTCAACTTTTAAAAAGTATGTGGAATAAAATTGACTAAATTAGAGTACAAGGATTAAATCCACAACTTATACATAATATGCACTGAACATAAATGGTTGTTATTTCTGGAGGTCACAGATTCAAACACCAATAATACCAGCATAGTGATTGAGCGATAAATATCTAATAGTTTTGAAAGAATATTTTAAACTTTAATTATCGTAGTTGACTAGAAAAACAAGGATAAGAACTCATTCGGCCCCTCTTAGTTATTTACCATGTTAGTCCCTAAGTTTTTTTCATATTAGTTTCTGAGTTTGACTATTTTTCCACATTAGTCTTTCACTTTTTTCACATTAGCCCTACACTATTTTACTGTCTTCGGTATTTGATTCATGCAATTGCTTATGAACAAACATTCTCTGCACCTAATTATATCTCTTTCTATGTTCCGTCTTAAAATACTTTAAAAAATAAATTTTAAATTCTAACACTGATTTTCACATTTTGATTCCTAAATTTTACACTCTAAAAATACATTATACCCTTAATTCCTTAAATCTTAATCACAATTTCTAACATTGAACCCTATGTCCGTCATTTTAAAATGGGATACTGAAAGAGACACAGTAAAAAGACAGACGAGTTATGTCCCTTGCGGACACTCTTGGTTGTTGACGATTGTGTTGATTGTTACACAAACAAATTATTTTTATTAATAATATAATTTAATATTATAATCTTATGAAAAACTTAAAAATAAATTCGAGATTATAATGATACACTAAAAACACAAAAACGAATCACATCATACACCTAATACTCAAACAAAAGCAAGAAAACGATTCCTCGCACCATTCGTACTACAATCAATCAAACTTGCCTTCGCCAACGCTATGGTTATTAATTGATTAGGTTATTTTATTTAGTTTTAAATCTAGGGACTAAAGTAGAACAAAAAATAAGTTAGAGATTAATATGGACAAAAAACCAAAGACTAAAATGGGAAAATAGTTAAATTAAGGGATTATATAAAACTTTAACCCAATATAATAGTAGTGTACAAGATTATGCATATTGGTTAAGGGTCAGTGGAGTCCAATGGTGAAGGGATACCCCACAGGTTTCAGTGATCAATCAAAACTTTTAAAAGCAATCCCAACACATTGCCCCTTTCTTCATGTTTCCATCACTTTCCTGCCATTTCAAACTTTCCCTCACTTTCTCTCTTCCCAAACAGCTTTGTTTCTAAGGAGATGAAAGGCGTGCAGGGAAGAAGAGGATTCCTCAAGAAACTCAAATTCAACCCTACAAAGATCAAGACTTTGAAACCAGGCTTAGTCTTTCACCAGCAGCACACTTTCTCCAACCAGAATTTCAAAACCAACAACGTTAAAGACGTACAGCATCCGTGTTTGTTGTCGGATTTCGAAGAGAAATGTCCCCCCGGCGGCGAAAATGCAGTCGTTTTCTACACGACAAGCTTGAGGGGAATCCGGAAAACATTCGAGGATTGCAGCAGTATAAGGTTTCTTTTAGACAGTTTCAATGTGTCAGTCCACGAGAGAGATGTTTCAATGGACATGGGATTCAGGGAAGAGCTGTGGAACATACTAGGATGTCGTGTCATCCCTCCGAAGTTATTCATCAAAGGGCGATACATCGGCGGAGCCGACGAGGTCGTCGGACTCCACGAGGAAGGGAAGCTGAAGAAGCTGCTGGAAGAAATACCTCCGAGTGGCAATGTCACCAACAACATGTGCAGCTGTTGTGGGAATTTGAGGTTCTTGATTTGCTCCAACTGCAATGGCAGCCGCAAGGTTTATGAAGAAAGAGGTAGTGATCATGATGATGATGATGATCATGAGTTTTGCACCAACAGATGCCATGATTGTAATGAAAATGGATTGATTAAATGCTCGTTTTGCTGCTGAAAATTGCATGTTCATATTTTACGAGTGTCGGATACGAATATATATTCGAAGTACATACATGGTAGGATTTTCTTAAAAGTTTATTTCGTGTGTTTGAAGGTTTTAAGATTATATCTCAATATTCATATATATGACGCAAATAATAAATATATCGAATATAAATCTTTAAATTATTTTCATGGCCAATTATTTTATTACTTGTATAATATTTCTAAACTATCTATAATATATTTTTTGAAATGTTATAATCAAGTTAGGATGTTTGATTCTTGTTCTCACCTTCTAAGTTTTTAACTTAGTTTTACTTTTTTATTTTTAACTTATTAATGTATAATTTGATATAATATTTATATCATTCAAATAATATAATTCGAACTTAAATCTCTGACAGAGTAAAAATCTTCTACCCCTAATCATTCCTTTCTATGCCCTATTAAAAAATTTAAAAATTAAACTCTAAACTCAATTTAATTTTCACATCATAAACCCTAAATTTTATATCCTAAAAATATACCCAAACCCTATAATTTTCTAAACACTAATCACAATCCCTAACCTTAAACTCTAAACTATAAAAAAACGATTTGTACTTTACAACGATATTTTAATCCTTAATGTCTATAAACTAAAGGGTAAAAATCATCTACCTCTTTATTATGCTTCCATCCATGTCTCCTATTGAAAATTTCTAAAAAATGAATTTTAAACCCTAAACCTTATTTTCTATATCCTAAGCCCTAAACACTACACACTAAAAATACACCCTATTTCTAATTCCCTAAATCCTAACTACAACCCCTAACCTTAAACCCTAAATTCTCTAATGTATGTATGAAAAAGAGAGAAGAAAATTTACTCCTAAACTAAAGCAAACATTTAATTAAATCTCTCCCCAATTTTAGGATAAAAGATATAACAAAGTTGGTATCAATCAATAGGGTTAAAAATTAACTTTATTAATCTTTTCATTTTCTTTTTACTTTCTAGAAGAGTAAAAACAATAAAGTGAGCATCTTCAACCAATTCCTTTTACTCCCAAAAGTAAAAGTAAAGTGAAATAGGTTAGACGCAAAGTTTAATTCTATTAATTTATTTAAAATTCGAATCTTAATACTTTTTATTCTTAAATTACTATATTTTAAACAAAAAAAATATCATTATTAATGAAATTAAGACAATTTAAGGCCTAACTAAATGTAATTAAGATGAAAACAACAACATTTATGAATGTTAGATAGTTTGGAATGTACCAATTTGGAGAAGCATAGAAAAAGATATGTTAAAGGTGGAGGTTGAGAATTTGAATGTTGTGTGATGGGGATGAGATTGAAATGATTCTTTAGTAGGGCAATAAAGAAGGCATGCACATGGGCTCTTACTTAAGGTGTAGATAAAGTCATTGAGAGGAATCCAAAATAAAAAAGGTGATGATTGTAAGGAAGATGGTGTCACCTTATAAATCATTTTCTCGAATATTTATTCGAATCTTAAATTTATATATTTTATTGGTTTTCTCATGAAAATTTTGGATTAGCATTTTAACTAGACATGTTAAACTATTTCGAATTTTGAACTAACTAATTTCGTTATAAAAGTAAAGTGATTAAATAATATCAAATTAAAATACATTGACTAAATCCAAATTTAAATTTAGTAAAGGGACCAAAGCCAGAATTTGACCAAATACAATTCATAACATGAAGAAAGCGATATAGGATTCTTTTCCGTATACGTACACTATCGTATGGGAGCCCACACGTATTCTTCATATGTTCTCGTGATCTTAAACCCCAAACACAAAGTGAATGTTTGAATCACAGCAAAGGAATAACTCAGAAGCTCAAAAAGGGAAAAAGATCTGCAAAGCCAGCCAATTAGCTCAACATTTGGTATGATTATTCAACTAGGTCACGAGGTTTTGGCAGAGAAAACAAGTTGAAAGAAGCAACTTTAGGAGAAAGTTACCTTTTTTGCTGTAATTGGACCATATGGTCTAAAGAATCTTTCCTTTTTCTCGGCCCCCAAACACCACCTTCAGAAAGTTCAGCTTTGCCTTTCTGTAGGATACAGGGAAAAAGAAAAGAAAAGAAAATCTGGGGGGTAGTCAGAAAATCATAATTGTCATCAGCAATCATATGGGAAATTGGAACCCTTGAATTCATATTATTTTTACAATCAGTTAGCAAAGCTGCAAAAAGTACCTTGTGCTAAAACAGGAGAATATTTTGATAATGGTTAAATGCAAGAAGGTCCGTGTTAAAAATATATTCGTATTCAACATTCATAGTCGAGTTCAGATAACATAGCTAAAAGACACATTAACTCGAAAATACTACAAGGGTTCCTCTTTGTTAAATTAAACTGCATTCACATCATAAGATACTCATAGCAAAAGTGAAAGAAAACAAGTTAGGGTAGATCACACTTTGCCTAGAATTTACAGTAAGTCTCTATGCAGCAACTTCGGTTAACGGGGCTTCGGTCAACAGAGGTTCAGCTTTTGTCATTTGAGTAGCGGTTGTCATTGGAGTTGCAGAAGTCTCGGGTTGTGGTTGGAAGAACTCGGTATAGTGGAATTCGATCTGTAGTCGGTGATGTAATGGTGTTGATGCCATTAAACCTTTCTTGATATCTGCCTGCAATTCCCTAATAGGTATAGCAGCCAGAAAGCTCTTTATGTATTCCTTGCAAGACTCCTTTCCTCGGCAAACAATCTCCTCACTGCCCTCACTCTCTACCGATTCCTCGGGTTTGGTTACTGTGGACCCTGCAACAGAACAGTCCTCATTCCCCTTGGCCTGTTGATTCTGCGAAATTTTCAGTTCGGTCGCAGCTGTTACAGTCTTCTCATCACCAGTTGGTTTATCATCTGATGATTCAGTCGCATTTGGTAGCTTGTGAATTACGGTATTGCTGTCGAATTTCAAGATGTAAGCTTGATTGCATCCCTCATACAGCCTCTCTCCCAATGTGTCAATGAAGTAGTAAGCTTCAGGTTCAACCTTAAGGATAAAAAAATGGTCGTTCCAACTAACGATGTATACCTGTGATTCACCATTCTTAAGGCAGTCTTCACTGGCATGACTAATCTCATCCCAGATGTTATCAAAAGACATTGCACCATCCAAAAAGTCAAATCTTCCCTCATCTATCCCCTCTGGATGGAAAAACCCGATAAAGGACTTTCCAGGAACCACATTAAGAGGACGTATTTTTGCTTGGAGAACCGTCTCGAGATCAAAGTGTTTGTCAGGAAACCGTTCCCTGTAGGTTTCATTCTCACACAGGTTCCTCCATTCCAATGAGCCGTCTCTGATCAAACTATCAAATTGAGACTTAATTGGCATCAGATCCCGGTTATTCTGAAACCAATCGGCAATGACAGCAACAAGGGCAGTACATGCACTTTCACCGGCTGCTCTCTCGCTTCGTTGATCAATAGAAGCAAAGAAGACTTGTGCTTGAAGCTTCATGTGTCCATCACGGCTTACCACATCTTTTTGTTCCCAACTTCCAATAGCAAAATTATCATCCCCAAATTCAGAAAACGATGAACGATTTGCAGATGAATCTTCATCTGTCTTGTGCCACTGCAAAAGAAATGGTAGTTAGATTTATAACTTCATATGCTTTAACTCAAACTACCGGAGTTTATAAAAGATTGAATTGTGTTTGAATGTAGGACATAAAAATCCTGAACCAGATACATAAACACATGCATCTAGAGAATGCATGAATTCATAAGATCATCATGATATGACATGTCAAAACTCAGGATTAAAAATCAGATGCAAGAGCATTGATGATCAAAAGATGTAATGTGAATTGAAACTAAATTAAAAATCAAGAAATTATTCTTACCCCAAGAGCACGAGATTCATCAGAGCTAAGTTGACGGCGGTCAAAATCAATGTCATCCCCACCTTCTTCTCCATAGGATTTCTTCAACAATGGCTCCCCTTTAACTTTCGGAGATCTGAAGCTCAGCTTCCTTTTCCTCCAAGGCAATATGCTGCGCTTCGAACTTGGCAGCAAAGATGGCTCCGACACTGATACAGCAGAATCCTTGATGTTTGAGGAGCCAACATCAGATCTACGATTGCTGTAATACACCCAATCCTCACCTTCCTCGTTGATCTTCATGCTGGAATAAAACGATCCTCCAGCATAATTTGCATATGCCAGAGTCCCGTAACTAAATGACTTCCGGACAATAGAGTCATCCTTTCCCTCATCCGATTCTCCTTCCTCGAAATCATCAAGTGAATCTGTGTCCAACGGATACTCACCATCATCACTCCTGACCGAACACCTTCCTTCACTGACCTCATCCTCTCTACAAGCTTTTTTAGCTCTCCTGGTAGAAACATAGTCTTTAAAAATTTTCACTTTTCTAAGACCAGCTTTAATAGCAGAAACATCGTCCTTTTCCACTGAGACCGTTTCTCCAGAACGGACAGGTGATGCAACAGGCACTAAAGCTCTTTGTACCAGCTCAGTGGTTTCTTGAGCAGTTTGTAGTTCCAACAGGCTAAGTGATATCTACACAATTAATGACAACATAAAATTAGAAAACATAAAAAACTAAAGAAAACAAATGAATCAAACATACTTTCAAGTCAAGGCACATACAAAAAGTTGAGGACCAGGCTCAGCAGCACCAGTGGAGACCGTGAGCGGGATGTTTAACTCAAACTCTTTTTGTTCAGCAGAAGCATATTCAGCGAGATTCAACGATGCCGTCCCCACGATGACAGGAAACTTGTTCTTAGGTCCCTGGTTCAACCCCTGCATCAAGAAAAATCACCAAATCAGTTCAAAGAGCTAAAGGGCTAACTTCTCAAAATGGAATTTGATAAAAAAGGGAGGATAAACAATCCCTTTAGGCAAGAATCTTGAACCCCTCAGCCTTCACTGATTAGTTGATCAACCATATTATTATGCAAAGCTACACCACTCAAAAAGTTCAAACAGCAGTTACAGCACACAATTGGTCCAACAAATATGTAATGAAATTATAAAATTTCCAACAGTCAACTGTCATAAAGAAACAAAAACAACCAATCTAATTTAACAGTAAAAATGATTCTAAATAAATCCAATGTCATTCATTCTTGCAAGAACATAAGAATCGTCATTCAAAATTTCAGAACAATCAAACAACCAAGATAACAGACATGGGAAATTTCAAAGATATAGATAAATATAACAACAATGTTCATAGACATGCAGAAAATAAGATAAACTTGAAATTCCCAAAACCCAGAAATTCCCAAATATATATATAATTTTCTAAAAAACTTACATTCAGGACAGAGAAAGCGATCTCCCATGGATGAAAGACATTGTCTTTATAAGCCGACAAACTACAAAGGGTTTGAAACTCCTCATCCCACAAAACGACGTCGTTGGAGTCAACGCCGTCGACTTCTTTCGTGAAATTCCTCTTCACCGTTCGCCTCAAAGAACTTAGGGAAGCCTTTGGACCTTTCCATCGAATCTCAACTGTTAATTTCCCCGGCTTCTCTGCGCCTTCCCTGACCGGATCCCATCCTTCCAGCCTCCTTACGATTAACTTCACCTCGTACTTCTTCGAAACCAGTGGCGGCCATGGTCGCCACTTCATCATCTTCACCGCCATTTAAAAAAACAGAAAAGAAGAAAAACTTAATTTCCTTGGACTGTTTACAGAGAAAGAAAGAAACCCAGAAATCTAATATGTTTTCTCTCTAGATCTTCTGAATATAAACACAAAAGCGAAAGGAAGAAAGAGAATCTGGGGTTCTTGAATGAAGGTAGTTAAAGGATTAAAAATGGAGATTTTTAACAGTTAGAAACGGGAATTGATTTGATTTTGAAGAACAGACAAAGAAAAACCAGTTGTTGGGAAAGAGAGAGAGAAGGGAAACGATGGTTTTATAATGAAAGGGAAAGAGCGAGACAAATTGGAGAGTGAACGTTGGAAGAGAAAATGAAAATAGAATATGAGAGAGAAGAGAAAGAAAAAAGGGTTAAAAAGGTTAACAACTACAATTAGGGTTAAAAAGGATTTGGGAAAATCAAGCAAAATTAGGGTAAAAGTTTTTTAATTAAATATTAAACGTTAAATCTTCAATATTAAATCATTTCTTTATATACTATTTATTTATCGTCATATTTTTTTATCCTACGTGTGACCATGGATGGTCTTGCATCATAATCTAATCAATTGATTTATGGATAAATGTTTATATGGGATCATAATCGTATTTTATTGTTTTATTTTTAATAATTATCGAATTCATATATAATCAAAAATAATTTTTTTTTTATTTTTTTTTCTTGTTGCCGTTTCTTAGTTTTAGAGATTTGTTCTTTCGTTTTTGTGTGTGATATTTGATTTATTTGCTTTATTTATTTTTTTATATTTTCTATGATTTTTTATGTTTGTTTTCTTCTCCCGATAATTTGTTGTTTTCTTGTTGAATGACGTCGTTGGTTTATTATTAAAAAAAAGTTTGTTCACACTATCCAGATGATTATTTTTTCGATATATTAGCCGTAACACCATGTACACGGTGTCATATTGGATCTTCGGTCCAAAATTCGTAGTTTAAAATTTCTTTTAAAAGTCCAAAAATGAAATCAATCTCAAATCCAACATAAATTCATAAAACCCATTTCAAGTTAAAACATAAGTTCATAAACAATTTAAAGTAGTTGGAGCTTCACAATATTACAAATCGGTTTAAAACATTCGACTCAAATGAATAAACAGAGTTACAATTACATATAGGGTTCAACATATTACTAGCCCACTACATCTATAAATGTACTCTAACATAAAGTCAATGCTGAAATTTCAACCTTGATGGTGTTCCACAGAATCGACTTCACCTAACCTACGCACGAAAACACATTTTGAACGCTGAGCTACGAAAGCTCAATGGGTACGCCGCCACACGGCCCATAGATATGCATATCATAATAAGTAAAGCAAAACATGTAAATACCATGCATGACGTGATGTTTCTATCATGCTTGCCTACCACATGACATAAATTAATGTATATTAACGCACACAACATATACATGTCACAACAAAAGCAAATACAAGAAGTGAAGCCCGAGTTCACACAACATCGGGATCTTACACTCAGGATTGAGGCCGCCCTCAAATCCTATGCTCGGAATGTTACATCTAACATCTTCGAACGAGGTCGCCCAACGTTCTAAATAAGAAATCGGGATGGAGGCCGCCCAACCAATCCCATGTTCGGAATGTTACATCGAACATCTTCAAATGAGGTCGCCCAATATTCGGAAAAGGTCTTCAATACATCACCCGGAATGTTAAATCGGATGGCCTTCTTCGTGTTGCAACACTTTTGGATATCCGGATTCCATCACATAAAGACTCAACACACACAAACGATCCACCTAAGATCTTCACAACAAGATGTACTGAGGCTTATCAAATCCTAGTCTATCAAAGTTAAAGTCATCAATCTTGGTTTAACAATCCATTTAATAGTTTTAAAGATTAATAGGAACTCTTAATTATAATTACCGAACCCTCAATCTCTACGCCAACTTATGCAAGATTACACAGGGGTTTCAATACTCTTATATGGGGTATCGAAACACCCTGTATCGATACCTTACAAAGAGGGTATCGAAACACCAGGTATCGATACTCGTACAAAGGGGTATCGATACGCTTTGACCAGCTCCAAGGTCAACTAAGGAGGACTTACCCGCTTCGATACGCCCTATATGGGGTATCAGAGCGGGATTGCTACTGTGAAGTTTCGTTTCGATACACAGGCAAGGCGTTTTGAAACGCCTGCTCAAACTAGCTTATTTCTCTCTAAGTGGTATCAATACACGGTCTCCCGGTATCGATACCCTCTACACGAACTTTAAGTTCTGCACTTGAAATTTTCTAAGAATCCTTCCCAACCTTAATCTATTCGATCCTAAAGTGTCCCTACTCAATCTTAGGGATGTTTAGAGTGTTTAAACATCATTTTCATGCCATCAATCATATTAACACGAATTTCACCATTAAAGCTCATTAAACTTAGCAACCAAGATACCATGCATCAAACTACATGTATGCAATCTACTATGGTATGAATAATGATGGGAAGAGTTGGGAGTACCAACCTTAGCACAAGCAACAACCAAAAACGTCATTCCCTTCTTCCTTCAAGCTTTTCCTTTTCCAAGCTCCATTGAGGATTCTCCCAACTCTTTCTCTACAAGAGAAGATAACAACGAATTAGACACACCTTGGGTAGACGTTTCAGAGCTCAAAAACACTAAAAGAATTGAGATTTCAAGTTCTCCAAACCCATTCCCGAACTACCTACTCACACCCTTATTCTCCGAATCAAACGACTTTTACCCTATTTTGTAGATCGAAAATAGCCCTACAACTCTCCTTTCAGCCCCAAAACGAGATTCTAAAGCAATACCTAAAAGATCAAACCTTTTTACTCAACTTTCTCTTGAGATTACAAGGAAGAAGATGAAGGAAAGCTTCCAAAAACAATGACTCCAGCCCACAACTTAAGCCCAAACACAAACACTCAAGACCCAACAAACTAGGCTCAACCCACTCTACTCGGGGCTCAAAACCGAAGCCCAAACTCTCAGGTTAACCCGACACTCGAATCCGAATCCAGGTCGTTACATTAGTCATGTAACTTTATCGAAAAAAATAAAAATATAACATAGTTTTAAAAAATTTAGAACATAAAAAATAAAAAAATATATTAAATTTAAAAATAAAGATAAGCGTTATATCAGTTAGATTAGATATTTATTTTTTATATTAATTTTTTATGATTTATTGTATGAAGGGTTAATAGAAAGTTGTCAAAACACGAATTAGATTAATTTTTTAAAATTGAGAATATTCATCTTTCACGCATGTTTTTAAGAATGATAATTTGCTATAAATTATATCGATAAATAAATCAAAAAAGAATTAAACTCTACATGATCACCGACAAAAACGAATCAAAAATATAAGTATCATGAGAGTCATCGTACAAATACAAAAAAATTATAAAATAACTATAAAAATATACTATAAGACAAAAAAATATCATAAAGACAAAAAAAATATACTATAAAGATAGAGAAAAACACAAATATATATAAAAAATAAAAAAATATAAATAATCGATGATTAATAACTAATATCAAAATTAATATTATCATCAATGAGATAATAAGCAAATAAAAAAACAGCTAATGTTAAAAAAGATAATATTATCAAAATTAGATTAAAAGAATCATATTTATTTTATAATAAACTTTTAAATTAAATAAAGAATACTCATCTTATCTCATCTTGTGTCTGTTTAAATTTCGACATTGATATATAATATCTCATTATTTTATTAAAAAATATAAATTTATCGGCCATTAAATCAGATATCAAAATTTATAAAAATAAAAAATATATATGTAAAAAGAAATCAGTGTTAGTCAAAATATTTTCATTTTCTTTTCAAGCTGATTTGAACTTTGAATATATCAAATGATCTAAATAATAATATATTAAAAATTGTGAGTGTTGTTAGCTATTGGCTAGATATTATCCCACTTTTGAAATTTTATTAATATTATTTATTATGCATATCGGTATTATTGATTTATAGGTCAACGTTGAAACTGAGACACCCAAATATTGCTTCTTTCAGACCAAACATTTTTATTATTAATAATATTATTCTTTAATCCTTTGACTTTAATTTTATAAATATTTATTAATTTTTTATTATATACGATCTTGGTGACTATATATAATAAACCAATAAGATTTAACAATTAATGCTTATTTTTATTATTATTTTTTAAATTTTTAGGATTTCTTTCTGATTAATCCGAATTAATTTATATCCCACATAATTTTAGTGGATAATTTTATTTTTAGTTTTATATCACTATCATGTGTTAAGTAAATATGTTTACTATTTGATTTAATTATTATTATTATTTTATTATTGAAGTTAATATTTATGCACAAATAATATTTTTTTACACAAATATATTTATTTAAACTTTATAATATAAAATCTAAATCTTTAATCCCTAAACAATTAACTAAATGACTTTATTAAATTTAAAAATATATATTTTTATGATAACAATAATTATAGTAATAAAAATTGTCCTTTGCCGATAAATGAAAAAGTTATTAGGTGAATCATGTTTACCACGTTATTTGTGGTCCCAATTAATCAGGATCGTTCATCTCAAATTTTTTAAGTTGAATCACCACCTCTTTCCTACATGTAATTAATGGGTGAGCAGTTATTAGTTAGTTATTTAAGATGAACGGTCTTGATCGTTTGAATCATGAATGAGTGGTGAACAGGGTTCACCTAATAATCTGTCCAATGAATGAGACACACAGGAGTTAAAATACTTATAGATGTACGTTGAGTCGAATTAAAATAATGTTAAAAAAGCTTTATAAAATTATATCCGTTTTTAGATATTCGATTCTAGATATAATTAAAACTCGTATAATTATCGAATACCGATTTTTTTCTCTATTTAAAAAGAGACGACTTTTCCTTTCAACCCTCCATCATGGTGCGTGGGACATTTCCGTTGTCTTTACAGCTTGGTTTTAGGGTACTGCTTGGTGTGTTTATAGCCTTGTAAGGTTGGGCAACTCATCACCAACTTGCATTTGCTTCAACATTTCTTAACCTCAAAAACTTTTAAATCATTTTTTGTTGGACAATTTGATGATAAAGTTGAGGACCAGATGGTGCACATGTGGGGGGGATATGAAGTTACTAGGGGGGTTCAAAATTACCCGATCCGATTGACCCGACCCGACTACCCGACTACCCGAAATAAAAATGACGGGTAATTCCTGGAAAAAAATTACCCGACCGGGCCGGGTACCCGACCCGAGAATTATTGGGCCGGGCTTGGACCGATTTTTTTCAATTATCGGGTACCCGACCCGACTAATTTAAAATTATATATTTTTTTAGTTTTAAATTATATTTTTATGTTAAGTTCCTTAATATTTGTACATAAAATTAAATTTAAATCTTTAAATTAATTTTATGTTTGTATTATATACTTTTAATTTTAAAAAATTTAAATATATTTTATTAATTTGTTAAAATCGAAAGAGAAAAACGATATTAATATTTTTAATATCATTTTAACGATAAACTCTAATAAATATATGTGTATATATACATTAAAATATTTTTTAAAATTAACTTTAAATCACGATACTTAATTATTAATTTATATTTAAAATATCTTCTTACTTACATTCAGTGACAGAATGTCTATGAAATTAACGAGGGATCTAACTTAGGGGTGCTTAACGAGTTAAGCAGTTCGTGAGTTGTTCGAACTCGACTCGATCAAAACTTGATAAATACTCAACTCGGATTAGCTCGAACTCGATCTCGACTCGATACCTTAACGAGTTGAATCGAGCAAAGTCTAATTCGACTCGATAAGTTCGCGAGCAGCTCGTTAATTTTTTAAAATATTTTTTAATAATTACTTTAAAATAATTTCATTCAAAAAATAAATTTAAATAATAATTATTAATGTGTGAATTGTTATTTTAATTTTAATATATTAGTTTGGTGTATTTATGAATGTTACTTTTGAATTTAGACTTTAAAAATATTTTATACACTCTTTTTGATATTTTTGGTTAAGTTTGTTAATTTAAGTTAATATTAAGCCTCATATGGTATTATTAAATTTTACTTTTAGTTAAAAATAATGTTAGTTTTTAATGAGCTTAATGAGCAACAAATTGAGCTTAACGAGCAACGAGTCGAGTTGAACAACAAAATATTTTAACGAGCACGAGTCGAGCATAATTTTAATGAACTTAATGAGCAACGAGTCGAGTCGAGCAACAAAATTTTTTAACGAGCATGAGTAGAGCAATACCCAACTCGCGATCGACTCGCTCGATAAGCACGTATTACAAATTTAAGATATTATACTATAATATTGTATTTTTTAGATAAATATTTATTTTTATTTCATCCAAAGAACCATTAAAGTATAATCAAAATTCACCAATTTGCTCTACAACAAACTCAAAATAGAAAAAAATTTAAAACAAAATTCAAAAAACAAAAAGAGATGGAAAAGAGTGAGCAAACTTGCTACATCCTGCAGCCTCATATCAACATCGGATTTAATTTGTATCAAAATATTTCGATCACTCCTATTATTTTTCCATATAATTTATTATTTTTTATCATACATAATTCAACATAACCCCAAGCCGAATAATATTTCCTGTTAGCCCATTATACTTACAAAATTGTAATCATTGTACCAATAAATAATGTTAAATTCCACCATCTCGCAAAGTATCATTGTTTTAGTATAATCGATGACAACTAACTTGATTATAGTATTAATATTCTATAGATAAGGAGATCAATACAATAATGTGCAAGCATAAATTCCGAGGTCAAGGTTGTCGGGTTACATTGTTAGAAACGATCCGACCAATTGGATGGGGAAATTAGTAGTAGTTTATTGTAAAGAGCAATCAGTTGAAAACTTTACTTCCGATAAATATAAAAATTTACTATTTTAAAAGAATTAAGTTCGAACTAATAAATATTGAATATATTGATAACAAACATTATATTTTTAAGGAAAGAATACGAGTTCAATTCTTGAAAATAATATTGTTAATCGGAATAATCTTATACTCTGAATATTGATTATAAGACGACACACAGTAATGAAATTATATAAGGTGGGAAGGGGCAATCGCCTCCCATCCTTAAAGTATTTTTTTTTTACACAGTGATGAAATTATGTAAGGTGAGGAGGGACAATAACCTCCTATATTTGAAGTATTTTTTTTACATTTGTCCCTTTTTAAATTTTTTAAAAGTTTTGTTATATTGTTGATTAAGGTAATTTTGTACCCTGGACATTGATTGTAAGACGACATGCAGTAATGTAACTATGTAGGGGTGGTGAGAGACAATCGTCTCCCACCTTTGAGAGAAATTATATTATGAACTCTTTTCACCACGTCATCCGTGGTTTTAAACAATTAAATTTATCTATCTCATAATTTTTCAAACTGAATCATCACCTCTTTCCTATATGTAATTAATAAGTGGGTGATTATCATGCTTTTACTTAAAGATGATCGGACCTGATTACATAGACCACGGATAACATAGTAGAAAGGGTTTATGATATAATCTTTCCACCTTTGAAGTAATTTTTTTCACCTTTGTTTCTTATTTAAATTTTTTAAAAATTTTGTTACATTGTTGATCGGGGCAATTATGTACCGCGAACATTAATTGTAAAATTACATGCAATGATGAAACTATGTAGAGGTAAAAACGGGCAATCGTCTCTCACTCTTGAAGTAATTTTTTTCATCTTTATTCACTTATTTAATTTTTTAAAAATATATTTATTTATGAATTCTTTCACTTTCAAACATTTATGTTTCTCTTAAACCCTAGACTTTAACCTTAAACCTTAAAATCTAAAATCTAAAATACCAAACTCAAAATCCTAAAATCTAAACCCTAAACTCTAACCTTAAACAAATCTAACCATAAATCCTATATTATAAACCCTACAAACTAAACTCTTAAACTTTAAACCTTAAACTTTGTATCTTAAATCAAACAAGCTTGTGTATCAAAGTTTTTTCTTTATATTATATGTTTTATTTTTATATTTGTAAATAATTTGATAAAATAAACCTTAAATTAATTATTGTAATCATTAAAATATAATAAAAATACTTTGATAAACAAGTTTAGGTAAATTTTAGTTTATAGAAGTCCTTCAATTTTAAGGTTTATAGAATTTAAGGTTTATGATTAGAATTTAGGGTTTAGATTTTAAGGTTTTAGAGTTTGAGATTTAGATTTTAAATTTTATACAAAAATTGTATAAATTTCCTTTTAAACAAATTATGTATTAAAATATAATCCTAATAATTATAAAATTATAAAATTTATTTTACATAAGTATACATATTTTGATACAAAGCTTTGTAAAATTATAAAATTTATTTTACATAAATATACATATTTATACAATAACCACAAATCCTAAAGTACTAAATCTAACCCCTAAAAATTAAAATTAAAATTTTAAATTCTAACTATTAACCTTAAATTTTAATCCTGCAATTCAAATCCCCTAAATTTTAAACATCTATAACTTTTAAAATAAAATAATTTATGTAAAATAAAATCTATACGATTTGTATTAATTTTTTTCTCCTAATAATAATAATAATGATGATATAGAATAAACATGTTTTAAATGATCTTAGAAAAAGTATAAGTGGATCTACTAATTGATTTTGCCAACAAGAATACAAAATTAAAGAGAATATAAATAAAAATATTATATGCATCGTGTAACGTAAAACTTAGTTTACACAAAAATATTTATTTCAAGATTTGGTTTGGATATATATTTTAGATTTAAGGTTTATAATTTTTTGAGTTTAATTTATATATATATTTTAGATTTTAAGGTTTAAAAGTTAGAGTTTTAAAATTAGAATTTTAGGGTTAAATATATATATTTTATATTTAAAATAGACAGATTTAAAAATTTAGTTTAATTAAAATTTACTAAAATATTTTTTTTATAATTGATAATTAATATTATTTTATAATTTTATATAAGATTAAATAAAAGAATTACAATTATTTAGGTAAATATTGAACACGTGATTAACGAATTTATAACAAATATTTTCTATCAATACCACTAGTGACATTTTATTAATTGAATTTTAGTAATATGATTTTTATATAAAATATTTCATCTACACTGTAAAAATTATAAAAAAATCACAAAATTGAACAAACAATAGAGGAAAAAATGCCACAATGTTTTTGTTAAAAAATATAAATAATATTTAAAATATATTTGTGAAAAAAATGCAGAGTGGGTAAAAAAAAGAAAAATATATAAAAAAATATATCAATTGTGTATCTATTTTTTTTTTAAAGCTACAATTATATGCCTAATTACTTTTTTTTGTATAATTAGGTATCAATTTTTTGGTATCATTAGATATCTAATATTTTTAAATTATATAATATATTAATACTTAGAATATAGTACCTAATATTTGAAAGTGTAATTTATTATTTTTTTTAGCAGTACTGAATTTTTTATTAAAAATATAAAAGACATCACAATTATAATTTATATCTAAAAAGAAGAATAATGAGTTTAATTTATTAAATTTTTATATACTAAAAATAAATAAAAGTGAATATTTACATAGAGATAAGTATACTAGTAAAATCAAAATTTTTGGTGAATTTACTTGTCTTTACCTAATTGAGACGTATAATGAGTGAAAATTGAGTGATGAGTGATCCAAACTATCAGACATAATATTCCGTTACCCGAGATTGATTACATCGTTAAAAAATCATCAACCGAGTAATGATCAAACTTTTCAATGACTAATGACAAAATCATAATCAAGAACTAATGTCGTTAAAGTATTTGTGTGAATGATAAATGATTGTTAGGATATCCTAAAGTCATGCTACAAGAACAATAAAACGAACCGCGAAAACGTTTCATAAAGACATAATTTTTTATTAAAATATAAAACAAAAAATAATCGATCCGATGATCAATAATTAATATAAAAATTGATTGTTATCGCCAATAAAATATAATATTAGCTAAAAAACATTAAAATTATAAATATCAATCAATCAGAATTAAAAAAAAAGTTAGAACCGAGTGCATGAGATAGATGTATTGACTCAAATTCTAATATAATTGGTGATTATATCTAGATCTCTAAGCCATTTATATTATTATTCCCAAAAAATATTTTTAAATTTGTTTATTTTGTCAAGCCTTTTGTCCTTGTGCTGTATACATCAATGGAAGTACCATCACCCAAGAATATTTTCGAACTTTTTTTGTCAAAAAGTGTGATTAAGACTCGAAATAACATTTATTATAATATATAGAGAAAAGTTATGATTAGGTATAGAATTAAAATTTAAGATTAAAAAAATAAAATATAAATATTCGAATGTGAAAATTGTATATATAAATCAAATTTTTAAAAAATTTAAATAAAAATAAAATTAAAAAAATTCTTCGAGATAACATTTAGTTTTGTCCTTGGTTTTGACTAAGTTTAACGTAAAGCCAACATGATTGTGACTACAACTAATATAATTTTTGAATAATCAAGATGAAATTGATAGTTTTTACTAGGGATAAGATTGAATGGTAGATTTTTAGAAGTGGCAAAAGTAATTTTATTATTTTATTAAGTAAAAGTTAATAGTTTTAAAATTTTAAGGGATCAAAAGATAATTATACGAAACCAATCGAGTCGAGGCCCTTCTCAAAGTTCCTAGGTTGCCCCTACGATTACAAATAACTATAATTAGAAGGAGGGATTATATCATGAGCTATGTTTACCACGTCATCCGTGACTTATGCAATCAAGTCCGTTCATCTTTAAGTAATTACCTGATAACTATCACTCACTAATTATATGTAAAAAAGAGGTGATGATTCACCTTAAAAAAAATAAGATGAATGAATATGGTTGGTTGAGACCACGGATGACACGGTGTACAAGGTTCATGATATAATTTTCTTAATTAGAAGAGTTTTTTTTGAAACATAAGCTAAATTTTACATGCCTCTATTTTAAACTAAAGGGTACGGTTATTGTTCCTAGAGATTACAAGTTCGAGCACCAGTAATGTCAATACGGTGTTTGAGCGATCAATATCTAATGGTTGAGAGTGTACTCTAGAATAGATACTATTGTAATACTGTAGTTTATTAAAAAAATAAAATTAAAGATGAAACTCAAATTATTTTATTATAAAAAAACAAGATAAAAAAATATAAATCATTACGAGCTAAAGTATAAAATTCTAGGGTAGAATATTGAATTTATTAAATTTCAAAAAATTTACAATATAATTTCATATTATTATTCAAAGAGAATCAATATCTCTACCTACTATTTTGAATTTTTTTCGACGTAATTTAAATTTAAAAACCTCAAAAATTTATAATTTTAATTTTTCAATTAAATTAAGATTGTATTCACAATTTTATTTAATTTAAAAATTGTTCAAATTCTTCGTTAGGAGTATATGCTTTAATGCTTGATGAGAAGTGCTCTCCACTGGTGGTGTGGGTTGTTGCCACGTGTTACACTCACGCTTGAGTTGATTAGCTAATCATCAACTTTTTGACTAATCAAATAGGATTAATATATAGAATTTCTTTAGGGTAATTTGGATAAATATTTTTTATTTAAAAAATATATCCTTTTAAATAAAATTTTTAAAAAATATTTCTAGGTTAAATTCGTGTTTACCAATCATGAATTCTAAAAGTAAAAAAATAATAATAATTAAATTTTGTTTGAAAAGATAATATGTAGTATGTTTCATGATAGTATTAAATATTTACGACCATGACTAGTTCAGCATGGACATTAATGGGGAACTTGGGAAAGTCTTATAACCAAGAGGACACTTATTTTCGTGTATTCGAATTATATTTGTATATTTTTCTTCTTCTATAATCGATTTTAAATATAAATGGTTCCATCATTAAGGACCTTAAACATTTATTTACAATCCATTGGATTTCATGTTCTAATTCACAAGTAGTATTTGGATTATGATAAAAAAATTTGAAAATATAGGATTAAATATAACTAAATTATAATATAAAAATTAAACGCAAAGAACTACTCCCTCTGTCCCATATATGAAGTCCAGTATTAACTTTTTAAAGTCAAAATTTTTAAACTTTGACCATAGTTATTTTAAATATTTTAATTTATTAAATTTTATAAAATATATATTCTTAAACTACTTGATTAGAGGTTTCTAAAATATTTTTTTATATTTTTATCAATAATAGATTTAAAATTATAATGAGTCAAAATTAAAAAAAAAATAACCAAAAAAAGTCAATACTGGACAAATAAAATGGGACAGAGGTAGTAATACAAAAACTAAACCTTAAAAAATATAAAAAAATATAGATTTAAACATTCTAATTATTATTTAATTTCAAAATGGTAATATTAGGATTAATATCATTTCTTCCATGCTACTCATTTGGTATAAATTCATGATAGATTTTCTTTATTAATTAAATTCAAATTTTTAAATGTTTACTAAATGAATTACTTATTAAGTTTGAATATTATTAATCTCCACTTATTACTTGATAAAATTGTTTATCAAGTTGATTTTATGGGTATTTGAATATAAATTCAGTTAAGAAAAAACTTAAATATTTTTTAAGTTGATATTTTTATTGTTTTTTAGTTTTTAGGGTTTCGTCTTAATTAATTCGGATTGAGATGTATCGTACACTTAACTTTAGTGGGTGAATCTCCTAACAAGGATTTTCTACGTACACAACGCTTCGAACTCAAAACTTAAGCGAAACCAGTACTTAACACTTAGATTAAATATAATAAAAAAATAATTGAAAATTATTATTCGAGATCAAAATCTGATACAACTATACTTTATATAATTACATCAGGGTGTCCAAACTCCAAATACACCATTAATTAAAAAAATATCAAAAAAACAAAAAATGTAAATTCCGATTGCAATGTCCAATAAAGAGAGCCTTTTTTTTTTCAAAGGGTTTTACATTGAAGAATCCCTTTGTACAAAACCTGCCTATTGAGAGGCATTTTAAGCAGCTGTAGTCTATCAGCATCACCACCACCACCGGCTTTAGCCTTCTTTGCAATGTCGATGGTCACCACACTGTGATTTCTCTTCCTGTATTCTTTATTATTCGATGATGGTTCCCTCACAACATCAGAAAAACGAACCCTTTTCTTTACTTCGCATTTCCCATTCCCTAAACCAGAAAAAAAAAACCAGAATTTCATTCATTCATGCAGTCATGTAAACATAACCTAAAGAAGAACATCAAGAAATGATATGTATGTATGCATGCAGGGACGGAATCAGAATTTTATTAAACAATCCGTCCCTATATGCATACATGCATGTATGTATTACCGGTAAATTCGAACTCGATCTTGTTCATGTAATCGGAGAGGAGACGTTTATGGACTTCAATTGCAATGAAGACTACACTTCCAGAAACTGCAAACACTGCCATGAGCCCTAGCCTTAAAGATCCAGTCTCCATTTTTTTCCTTAATGTTTTTGAAAGATTATGGTAGGTGGATGGGTTTTATATGTGAAGATTATGAAACATAGAGGATGGAAAGGATTATTATTATCTAATAATAAACAAATTCTTAAAAATAAATGCTCTAAATATTCAACTCAAATTTGGTGGTTATTTTTGGATAACACTGAAATAAAATTAAGGTTTGAAAATCTAAAAAATAGATTTCTAAGTGAAGGATTTGTTTTTAGGGACTTATTATTTGTTTAAAATTAAAAAGAAATAGACTTATCAATCTTTATTTTACTATTTTAATTCGAGTTTATAATTTTCTAGATTGAATTGATGTCACATGCTTTTGGTTATATCGAACTCAATAAATAATATCATATCTACATTAGTCAATTAATGAGTTGGATATCAGTGATTAAACAAAAATGTATAAAAGGTAATATATTTATTGTTTTTCTTTAAGTCGGTGGTGTCACAATCTGATTATATAATTAAATTCATTGAATTAAATTAAAATAAGGACCAACTTGATAAATTGCATAAATAAATAGGATCAAATGTGTAATTGTGTAAAACTAAATTTGATTTTGATATAACAAATAAATATAAGGACTATTTTTGAAATAACTTTTAAGTCCTTAAGTCAATATTTTATATTCAAGTCAAACAAAGCTTTTAAAACAAAATTCTAAGTGTTATTACACGACGGTATCGAACTACCATTCGATACCCCCAAGGATTTTCAAAGCAGGTATCGAACTACCATTCGATACCCAAACTCACTGTCTGATAATTTTTTGAGTTTCAAGACAAGGTATCGAAGCATCGTTCGAAACCAAAGCTCACTGCCAGTAGCTGTTTCGAAGCATGGTTCGAACCACCTGAAATATTTTATTAAATATTTTAAATTCAATTTAAAAAGACCCCTGGTATCGATACCGGTATCGATACCGACCTTAATCCCCAACGGCTATTTTTGATTTAAATGTGTTGACCGTTGGAATTAATTATATTTTAATTGGTGGATAGGATGTTTCGAAGCATGATTCGATACCAGGCTTCACAGATTCAATTGGTACCGAAGCATGGTTCGATACCCTCTGTTTTTGTGCATAACGGTCTCTTTGTATTAGTGGCTGTTTCGAAACAGGTTCTACGTGTTTCGATACCAAGTGCGGCAGAGTGCACTTATGATGGGAAAATGGAGTTTCAACGGATATATTTTGATTCCCAACAACTACAACGGATACAAATCAATGAGATGGTATAAAATGAAGCATTTGCAACAGCATTAAGCAAGGATTGAACCTCAAGCAACATCCAAGCTATCAAATCCAACTCCAAGCACAAATTGCATATCTTTAGCCTCCCAACTCCTTGTATTTCATTTTGATTTTCATAATCTGAGTTTGGGGAGAGTTTGTTTGTATTTTTGGGCAATATCCATCTTGTGAGAGATTACTTATTTGCCTGATTTTGTTCATTTTACCTTGTGAGGGTTGAATCAATCTTTGAGGAGAAAGATTGATTCGTATTGTAACGGTTAACCCTTGAACCGAGAAAAAGGTCGAATTCAATAGTGAATTGGTTTCAAAATCCTTAGTGGGAGCTAAGGTAGTGGATGTAAAGCTTGTTCGAAGCTTGAACCACTATATATCTTTGTGTTCCTCATTTTCCAATTTTTACCGAAAATTTTCCAACTAAATTTTTAATTTCCAATTCACCCCCCCTCTTGGTCATTCTTCAACAACGATCAACTCAACAAATTGTATTAATTCTTTTAACTACCATCTCAATTTTTCTATTAATTTTTAATGATTAGTAACTTAATTAATATTATTTAAATAATTAAAAGATATATGATCAAAATAAAATTTATACTATAATTTAGTGATGATTTATACAGTTTACTCTCTAATAAATAAATATTTGAATCTAGAATGTGGTTCTAGATTCATAACTTAAAATTTATGTTTAAAACTCTATTTTAGAATCATTAATTTTAATGAGTCTTAATGATAAATTAATTTTAAAATCGAATTTCAAATAGAACGTTAATTAAAAAAAATAAAGTTTATGAGACATTTTTAAAACATCCATAAAATACTAGGATCGTTTTTTTCGAAAAGTGAAATTAAATAATTCTTTACGAAACTAATATCATCATTGACATATATACTAAATTCCAAGTTAATCTGAGCTAAAATGAATCCTTAATTATAATTATAAAATTAGTGACAAAAATGTAAAGTTTGCAACTATATGATATTGGACTAAACTAAAAAAAATAAATGTTTTAGATTAATTAAATTTTTTAGGGACTAAAATAATAAAAATATTAAATTTAATAATTGAATTAGAAATAAATAAGAGTAAATTTTAGATAAATAGAATTTTTAGAGACTAAATTTAACAAAAATAAAATCATAATAAAAGTATGGATGAAATTATAAAATTTAATAATAAACATAATGAAAATAACTAAATATAATTTGATAATTTTATTATTAAAGTATAATATTTTTTTAGAAAACTATTTGTAAGGGAGAAAAAGGAAAACTATTTTTATGTGAGACAACTCTTTTCAATTCCAAAATGAGTGCTGAACATCATAGCTTTTGCAATCAGCATGGCTTATAGAACTGGGAGCTCTTTCATTGAATTTTAAAAGATCAGATGGTGAAGCAGCTTTCATTCAGTTTTCCGGTTCGTTTTCATGCCAGATGCGACTGAACCGGTGATGGCATGGATGCTTCCACATTCCATGACATTAAGTCTTAGAACCAGACTAGCAGATATTTGTTGTAGCTACTTGTTCTGGTGTCAGTTGTAAATAGAGTTGTAATAAAGCAGAAGGAAGAGTCTAACAACGAACACAAAGAATTGTTTACGCAGTTCGGTGTTGTACCGACATCTGCACAGACAAACTTTACTCCTAAACTCAATAGTACAAGGTACATTTAGTTTTGAACACTTCCCAACCAGACTTTACGACTGAAGAATGCATAAACACTTTTATCCAGCAACAAAGAATCCCACAAATGCAGCATGGAAGATAAAACACCTTAGACGTTGGATTTTCTTCCTCTCAAACTCTTGACAAGAACTCCTTCATGGTCAGATTGGACTGCAATCTTCTCATGCCTGTCTGTATCACCATCATAAGAAAGACTTGTCCATGTTCCTGAAAAACAACTGTGATGACTGATGATAGTGAAACAATTATTGCTAGAGCTATATAGTTTTGGATTATGAGACTTGGGTGATAATGATTTACCTTCAACAAGCATGGTATTTGGTATAGAATGATGAGGAATGGATGAGCTGTTCAAAAATGTATGTATATGTTCCATTGAGCACAAGCTGACAAAAAAAGAATATTCATTGTTAGATGATTGCAGTTAATTCTGAGATGATTATGATTTATGATTTTAAAATGTAAAAGTAATTAGATAACCTACATTCCTCTTTCTCCTTTTCTGCTTATGAATTCTTGAACTACTCAAATGTCCTTCAGTAGCTATTGCACCCGTCTCTGAAGATAGAAAACAAGTCAGCAATCATATTCACTCAAATGCTTGAAAATAGAAAACACACTATATGGCTGTACAAGTTGATAAATTAATGAATGAGTGATTCAAAGGATACGAAGCACCTACCCCATTCATCCGAATGTATGGGATGTGAGCAATCTTATGCCAATCCTCACCAATGTCCTTCCGACATCGTTCCTCTAACCGGGGAATTCCGTGTATATATAACTCTTCCAAAGTGGTTAGGCAACGCATCTCGTCCGGAAGTGATGTTAAATTGTACAAATCATAGAGACGAAGGTATTTCAGATTTGTTAGATGTTGAATCCACTTTGGAAGGTGCAGACATTTTGGAATATTTACCAGATGTAGAGAGCGTAGGCTTGTATGATCTTGGAATATTTGGATGCCATCCGCAGATAACTCAAGCTCTTTGCAGTTCCTTATTTCAAGTCGTTCAAGGGAAGTGAGGTGTTGGAACACAGGAAAGAGTGACCTCAATCCACTGCAATTCTTAATAAATAATCTTTTGAGTTGAACAAGATGTTGAAGCCAAAGGGGGAGAGACACCAACTGTGGAAGATTATCAATATCCAACTCCTCTAGAGATGTCATGTTCTTCAAGCACTCATCTAGGATGTCAGGGTCCAGTTCCTCAATATTCTCCACATGGAGTGATTTCAATTTGGAGAGAGGAATAGAAGAGGTTGATGGCGTTATATTCATCTGAATGCTCTGCTTTAAAGGCCTTGAACTCGTATTCGCCAATGTTAACCGCTCATCAAGTGATGGATACAATGGCATTGAACTCAAAGGGCAATCTTGAATCCATAAGCGGGATAGACAAGGAAATGCCATGGTTGGTGCTCTTCTATCTTTGTCATCATCCGTATCATTGTCAACGGGTATTTTCCACCAACTCTTCAGATTTGGGCAGTTAATGAGGTCTAGATCTTTAAGCGATGGGAAGAATGACTCTCCTTCTCCTTGTTCTCCACTGGGGGCATTATCGTCCATGTACTCCAGCTTAGTTAAGTTAGAAATCCGCAGCTCTTCCAAATGAGGCAATTGAGCCAAGGAAGGGAGGTGTTTAAATTTACTGGGACCCCTTATTTCCATATAGGTGAGATTTTTGAGCAAAGAAATCCAAGTTGGGAATTTGGCATTGCCCATCCATCTTATCACTCGAAGGACCTTCAGATTAGGATGAGGTTGGAGGTCTTCGAGTGACCTATCTTCATCAGCATTATCACCGCCCCATTCTAAAATCAATGATTGTAAATGTTGTTTCCCTTTCAAATTAGCAGCTTTAAACTCCTCTGTTGCATTTCTCACGAATCCAAGATTAGTTATCATCAGTTCCCCTCTTAAGTTGTTAAGGCCACTCAATTCACTGAGATCCGCAGCAGCAGCACCATGGGAACCGTCTTTATCCACAACAAACATGCTTAACGTCTGAAGCGAAGTCAGATTCCCTATCCCACATGGCATATGAGTTAATCCCCAACAACCATTACACGGAAGATGTGTAAGATTCACCAATTGCTCAATCTTCTTTGGCAATTCTTCAAGCTTCCTACAATAGTCTAGTTTCAGCACTTTCAGATTTTGTATCTTGCAAATACTCTTTGGGAGGAACTTCAGACTTTCATTGTGAGAGAGATCAAGGTACCTCAAATGTTTCAGCTTATGAATGGAGTTTCGAACTGTATTAAGATTCAATCTATATAATTCCAGTACACGTAAGCATCTACCATTTGAAATGATTGAATTCCAAGTTGCATCGCTCATATTTCCAGCTCTACTGTTTCGAAAACGTAACAGAGTTCGCAACTTCTTTCCCTTAAACACAGGAATTAATGAAAAATCAACAGATACATGACGACATTTATCATCAACCTCACGTGCACTTGAATCTAAAACACCACTCTCTCTCCCTGACACTAATTCAGCAAGATCATGCATAAAATCATGCATTTTACAGGTTATATCCCCGGCCCCATATTCTTCTACCTCTTGAAAGAAACTTCTTTCAAGTAGACCTTTAAAATACCCGAATCCAATATCTTCAAGAGATTGACTCGGATTAGATTGCTGTACAAAATTCTGTGCAATCCAAAATTGAACAAGACTTTGTACATCAATTTCATGATCTTTTGGATAGAGTCTGCAATAAGCAAAGCAATGCTTCAAATGGGATGGAAGATGGTCATAACTCAACTGAAGTGTAGGTAAAATTTCACCTTCAGTTTGGGATACTCTAGAAAGTTCATGATCTTTGAAAGAAAGCCATTCAGTCTCAGTTTCTTTAAAAGATAATGTACCAGCTAGTGTTCTAATGACTAAAGGAACCCCAACACACTTTCTCAGAATCTGCTTTCCTATTTCCACAAAGGATGGATTTTTTGAATCAGCAGATCTTTGCTCAAATGCTATTTGTTTGAACAAAGACCATGCATCAGCATCAGACAAGCCTTTAAGAACATGAGGTTGACATGTACCCGTGATCTTTGCTACCCTCAGAGAGCGAGTAGTTACTATGATCCTACTTCCTTTAGTCCCACCCATCAACAACTTCTTTAAACTAACCCATTGTTCCCTCTCCTCGTTCCAAATGTCATCCAAAACAAGCAAATATTTTTTACCATCAATTTTATCTCGAAGTTGCTTTTGCAATTGATCCATTTCGAGATTTTGGTCAGGTGCCTGATTAGTCACAGATTTAATAATGTTTCCTACGATTACTTTCACATCAAAAACATCCGAGACACAGACCCACATCTTTAACTCAAAGTCTTCAATCTTTTCATGATTGTAAACAAACTGCGCCAAAGCAGTCTTGCCTAAGCCTCCAAACCCCACAATTGGAATGATAACAACATTCTCTTCACTTTCAAACTCTGTGTCTAACAAGAGTTTTAGAAGAGCTGCTTTGTCATCCTCCCTCCCAATGATTTCATCTTTACGCACAAAAGAGTGTGTCTGCTGCCTCCTTCTAGCCATGAAAGGAGTTTCCACAGGATGGTCACGCTCTACCAAGTTCAACAACTTGGTCTCTTTTTGAATGGAACTTAGTCTGGCCTTAATGGCCTTGATTTTAAGTCCCATCTTGAGACCATAAGCAAACTGGTTTGATCTAGAGAAGAAAAGGCGTACCTCTTTCGTGAGCTTGTTCCCCCTCATCAGATCTTTCCTCAAAGCTTCAGTATGGATATCATCCAAAAGGTCATCCGCATCATAAAGTGCATCTTTCAGCTTTTCAAGACAGTCTTTGACAAGATTACTACTCGCAGATCGCTCCTCGGCGTCAAGAAGCACAGCTTTGATTGCAGAGACGATGCTTTGCAGGTCCTGGAGGTCGTCTTTGAAATTCCACCAAAGGCCAAGTTGCTGCAGAAGAGGGGAGCTCAACTTAGTAATGATGTCAAAAGCAATTACTTCTGCCATTTCAGGGTGGTGCTGCTTCAAACCGAAGTAAACAAGGCAAGGTGTTTGGAAGTGATTGATTCGTTGGTGCAGAAGAAAGATTGGAAATGATTCGAAGAAAATAAAGTGTTGTCGTCTATAGGAATGTGTGGTGTTTCTCCGTCCTTCAGGCTCCATGATTAAAGCAAAGCGGGGCCCTTAGGCCTCAAACTTTCTACTTTACACGGTGGTTTTGCTTGGGTACCATACCAAAGTATTATAACTTTTCGATTGTTTATTTATTTTGAGTCTGTATCAGGTATATTTAAGTTTTAAAATATTAATCACTGTCATAGTTTTCAGTCCAGTTTGATACCTCGAAAGCCCAAACACCATACATGTGCCAGACCATCATGACCCGCCCATAGCTCCCCGGCTAGGAGTGAGAGCATGAACCAAGACTCCAAGCAAAGACGAACACCTAATTACCTACACTATCACGTATTACACCTCCTATCGCCACCATATTTCTACTCCATCCAACAACCCCATCGACGTTCACCTTTATCCAATCTTGTGTTGGTCGTTGTCAACGCACTCCATGCGTGATGAATATTAGTCTGGTAGAATGGTTGTAATCTGTTGAGAGTAGGTTCTGGAATTGGTGAGCTGGCCATCCAGCTGTTAGGTTGTTATACCTATTATTCCATGTGTTCAGTTTGTATATAAACCTATCATCTGTTAATGAAAAGTATGCCATCATTCTACAAAATTCTATTACTTTTCATATTTGTTAACATGGTATCATTCGCCGGGGTGCTGCCACTCTGAAGTTCTTCTTTTCACTCGTTGCTACTGCTTGTTTTTTTCCTGCCTGTAGCCATGACGACTCATCCAGATCCGACTTTGCCACTTCCTGAGGCTGATGCGTTGGGAATCTCTCTCGAAGGTTAGCAAATCCTTCACTAACAAGAGAGTTAATATTGTCCTCGACGAATCAAATTTCTTATTATGGAAGCAGCAAATCTTGCTTGCTGTTCGGAGTCATCGTCTGGAGAAAGTACTCACTGGTGTGCTCAAGCCTCCTCCGGCCACCGTCCGAGATGCAACTGGAGCTGTTGTTGCCAATGAAGAGTATGAAACTTTCATTGCTCAAGACAGTGCTCTAGCTCAGTGATTGCTTTCCACAATCAGTACTAATCTCTTGTCACAATTTGTTGGAGCTGAGACTGCTCCTAAGATCTGGTCGATGGTGCTTCAGTTCTTTGCAAGTCGCTCCACCACAACCATTATGAGTCTCCACTATCGTCTTCGCTCATTGAAGAAAGGTGATCTTTCTATGCGTGCTTTTATTTTTCAGGTGAAGGAAGTCTGCGATGCTCTTGCTTCTTGTGGGAGTCCAGTTTCAGATCTGGAAAAAATTGCTACTATTTTGAATGGCTTAACCATGGAGTATCAGCCTTTTGTTGCCATCATTACTGCGAGTCGAGAGCCCTACACAATTGAGGCTGACACATCTTTACTAATTGATGCCGAAACTCAACTTAATAGTTTCATCAATTATACTCACTTTTCTCCGAGTCTTAATAATGTTCAGGTTACTCCATTTGCACCAGTTGTCTCCCATAGGCCATTTCGTCCACCTTCAGCATCACGGGGTCGAGGGAGATTTGGGAGGACTCGACTTCAGTGCCAACTTTGTGGCAAAATTGATCATCTGGTCAATCGGTACTGGCACAGGTTTGATGAATCATTCTCTGGTGTGAATCCTCAGGTTCTGAAATTACAACAACCTCAGCAAGGTAATGTTGCTGTAAATATAACTACTCTTGATGATGAAGGCATGAATCGTGGTACTCAATCTGCTGGAGTCTCCACTTCTGGCCAAGGGATGCAAGCTTATGCTGCTAACATCTCTAATAAGCAGTGGTTTGTCGACTCTGGTGCTACTCATCACATCACACCAGAAGCAGCCTTACTCAATGATGGTGTCGACTACTCTGGCCCAGGTAAGCTTCTGGTTGGTGATGGTATGGCACTTCCCATTCATAGTATTGGTCAGAACACTCTTGTTTCTCACACACGCATGCTTCAATTGAATAGTTTGCTTCATGTGCCTCATATTACTAAGAATCTCCTCTCGGTGTCTAAGCTTGCTAGAGACAACCAGGTTTTTCTAGAGTTTCGAGCTCACTCTTGCTCAGTTCGTGATGAAGCTACAGGAGCAATCTTACTTAAGGGCAGTGAAGAGAATGGTCTCTACAGTTTTCATAGTTTAGATAATGTTGCCTTTGAATTCAATAAACATACTCAACCTGAGGTGAATGTGGCCTTTAAACCACCTAATTTGTATGACCTATGGCATCGTAGATTAGGTCATCCTTCTCAGGATACGCTTTCCTTGGTTTGTAAACGCTTTGATATTCAGCTTTCTGGTTTTAAGAATGAAAATGAACACGTTTGTATGGCATGTCAAATGGGTAAGAGTCATCAATTGCCTTTCCAGCCTTCATCTACAAAATATGTAACTCCTTTTCAGCTCATATTTACTGATCTATGGGGTCCTGCTCATATTGCTTCACAAGGATTTCGTTATTATGTTTCTTTTATTGATGCCTTCACACGACACACATGGATCTATTTGCTAAAGTATAAATCTCAGGCTGTCGCAGCTTTCCAAGCTTTCTAAAAACTGATTCATACACAGTTTCATGCCACCATTCGAGAGGTCCAGAGTGACTGGGGTGGAGAATATCGATCTTTAGCCTCCATATTACTTCAAGAAGGAATCATTCACAGGGTTACTTGCCCTCACACCTCACAGCAAAACGGGATTGTTGAACGAAAACATCGACATGTTATTGAGCTTGCCTTGACTCTATTAGCTCAAGCCTCTATGCCACTTCACTACTGGTCCTATGCTGTCACTACAGCTGTTTATTTGATCAATCGATTGTCTACAAAAGTCTTGGAAGGCCTATCACCATATGAGAAACTATTTGAGAAGCCACCAGATTACAGATTCATGAAGGTTTTTGGATGTCGCTGCTATCCTCATCTGCGACCATTTCATGCTCATAAATTGGATTTTCGGTCTTCACCTTCTATATTTTTGGGCTACAGTTCTTCTCACAAAGGCTACTCTTGTTTGGCATCCGATGGCAAGATTTATATTTCCAGAAATGTAATATTTGATAAGTCTCTCTTTCCATTTGTAGGAAACTCAAGTTCACATTCGAATACACCTCCACACTCTCGAAATCATGGTGTATCTGGTTCGATTCCCTTGGTGGCAGATTTATCTACTAAGCCCCCACCTCCAGCCTCAACTACTCATGATGATCACCCACATCCTTGTTCTTCTCCTACAGGAGTTCATAATGAGCCAAGAGCTACTACCAGTCAGGAAGACCCTGTGATAATACCTTCACCTGCTGTTAATGATGAATTACCTCAATCTCAGGTTCCAGATTGTGTTCCAGTAAATCCTGATGATGTTGTACCTCCTGATGTTGAGCATGAGTCAGCCACACCATCTGAACATGGAGGATCACCAAAGCATGACTCTCTAGGCATGCCTGTCAATCTTGCAGAGGAGATCACTTTAGCCAATGAACGACCTGAACGAGTTGAGCATATGCCTCAACCTGGAGTTGATAATGTTCGCAATGATCCAGCTTCCTCTCTTAACACTCATCCTACGATGACAAGGAGTAAGCTGGGGATTCGCAAACCTAAAATTTTCTATTGTACTGTGTTGGAAGATGACTTGCCTCACACGATTCATGATGCACTACAATGTTCTCATTGGAAGGCTGTCGTCCTTGAAGAATATGATGCATTGCAAAGAAATGGAACTTGGGAGCTAACAAGTTTGCCTCCAAAAAGGAACACCATAGGTTGTAAATGGTTGTTCAAAATAAAAAAGAAATGCTGATGGGAGTGTGTCTAGGTACAAAGCCAGACTTGTCGCAAAAGGATTTTCTCAGATTGCAGGGAGAGATTTTCTTGAAACTTTCAGTCCTGTTGTGAAGTTTTCTACTGTTAATGTGGTTTTGGATCTTGCAGTGGACAATAAGTGGAAATTAAGGCAAGTGGATGTTAATAATGTTTTCCTCAATGGGGACCTAGAAGAGGATGTTTACATGGACCAACCTGCTGGATTAGTGTGCAAACTCAAAAAGACACTCTATGGTCTGAAGCAAGCCCCACGCAATTGGTATTCTAAACTCAAGAATTACTTAGTTGAAATTAATTTTCAAAGAGCTGCAGCAGATTCTTCACTATTCATTCAATGTAGAGGTACCATCTTTACATATGTGTTGGTATACGTTGATGACATAATCATCACAGGAGGCTCAGGTGATGTTATAGATGAAGTAGTTAGCAAACTCAGTGACAAATTTGTTCTCAAGGATATGGGGACTTGAGTTACTTCTTAGGTATTGAAGTAAAAAGGTGTCATGATAGCTTATTTTTGAGTCAAACAAAGTATATATTGGATTTGTTGCAACGAGCTAAAATGGATCAAGCTAAGGCTGCATCCACTCCCTTGCTATCTTTTGTGAAGTTAAGTAAAGATGCAGGAAGTCCGATTGATGATGTTCAAGGATACAGAAGCATAGTGGGAGCGTTATTGTACCTATGTCATACCAGACCGGATATTACTTTTTGTGTTAATAAAGTGGCTCAATACATGCATGCTCCTTGTGAAGGACATTGGGAGACAGTGAAAAGGATCCTTCGATATCTCAATGGAACACTTCATTATGGTTTGGTTTTTCAGTCTGGCAATCAGAAACCTAGCTTGGTTGCATTTGCTGATGCAGATTGGGGAAGCAACATTGATGACAGAAGATCAACTTCTGGCGATTGTGTGTACTTAGGGAGTTATCTTGTAACATGGAGTTCAAAGAAGCAGAAAAGTGTTTCCAGGTCAACTATAGAAGCAGAATACAAGAGTATTGCTGACATAGTTGCAGAGATCTTGTGGTTAAAATCTTTGCTAAATGAAATGGGACTAAACCAGGCAGAAATTTCAGTTGTATGGAGCGATAGCACAAGTGCAGTTTCTACGAGCATGAATCCGGTTTATCATGCCAAAACAAAACACATCGATCTAGATGTCTATTTTATTCGTGAAAAGGTTTCAGAAAAAATGGTGCTGATTAATTATGTACCAGCAAAGCATCAAGTGGCTGATGGGTTTACAAAAGCTTTGACAACAGCATATTTCACTCAATTTCGACAGAAACTCAATGTAGTTACATTTGAGCAAGCTTTAAATTTAGAAAAACAGGGTGAATGATGAATATTAGTCTGGTAGAATGGTTGTAATCTGTTGAGAGTAGGTTCTGGAATTGGTGAGCTGGCCATCCAGCTGTTAGGTTGTTATACCTATTATTCCATGTGCTCAGTTTGTATATAAACCTATCATCTGTTAATGAAAAGTATGCCATCATTCTACAAAATTCTATTACTTTTCATATTTGTTAACAATGCGACACAAATCACCTGCACCGTCGCCTGCTCGATCATCCTCGATCAATTCTCTTCACATACGATGACAGTAGCTAACCGCATTCCCTTACAACTTAGGGTCGCTATTGAAAATAAAGTGACATCTCCACTTCCATAGGATCTAACAATTAACTGCGAACAAAATATTTCAATCACTCTTCATAACATGACCAAGCACCACGCCTCGTAAATTATCAGTATTTGCTCTAAAAAGTTTAAACACGTAAATATCATATTAAATTATTTGACGTGAGACGTATTTAAAATATATGAATCAAATTTAAACACGTAGAAAATGTGACCTAAACATTTTAGCTACGCTATGTGATATATCTAACCTTGTAAAGTAATGCCTAAACTTATGGTTAGACCAGTAGAAAATTCTGAATGAGAGAATACTGAAAATTGGAGGGTTTAATTAGAATATTTAAAATTTAAGGACCAATTGAAAATCTGTCATAATTTGAGGACTTATAGTAAAATAACTCATTTTATAGTAAAAAGATACCGTTGTAATAATAATACTCCTAGTTTAACTGTTTTTTTTATTAGCTTGTATATTTAAGACGGCGACAGGCAACGGTCCATTATGGAGGATACTGTTTTAAATAGAATGTACGGTGCCAAATTGTACGGTCATCAAACTAGGTTTCGTAGATTTTTTCTCACACTCTCTCGTTTTTCTGAGCTGCAATCTGCACGCAACACCGAATGCTTAGGAAAATCCAAAGAAAACAAAAAGAAAGGAGAAGAATCAGCCAAGAATCTAATTAGGAAGATTTGGTTTCTCGATTTTTTCCAACACCATAAAAGTACCCATCGCCCCCCATCACAATCTCCAAAAGTATTGGGTTTTATCTCAAGAATCCTTATTTTCTTCAACAAGGTTTTGTTGTTTCTCTCATCGATTTGTTGGGTTTTTCTTTATAAGTTCTGAACTTTTTTTTTTCAATTTTTTATAGATTTTGTTGGGTTATATTGATTGCATTTTTTATTTGATTAGGTGTGATTTACGGAAAAGGGAGGGTATAAGAAGGCATTTTAGAGGATTTTGAATTCTGGGTTTTTGTTTTTTTTTATTTGGATTTGATTAGTTTTTTGTTAGTTTTTTTTCCTGGGTTTTTCGTTTGGGAAATTATGAGAAGTTCGTGGGCAGATTCTGTGGCAAACTCTGCATCTGAAACTGCTGTTTTTAACAACAATACCGTACCTCGTCCAACTCGATCCACTTATGTTCCTCCCCACCTTCGCAGTAGTGCAGTTGCCGACGCGCCTACCCCATCAGGCCGGCCAACTGAGAGGGCAAGTTTTGGCGGGAACGCTGGGGGTTCCCGTTGGGGTGGGGGCAGTGGGAGTAAGCCCGAATACGGGCGTCAGGGGCTGGGGAATGGTTATGCTGCAGTTGGACGAGATGGCGGCGGCAACGGCAGCGGTAGGAATAATAGAAGTGCAGGCTGGGATAGGAGAGAGAGGGAAGTAAACCCATTTGTTAACGATGATAAAGTAGATGATGTGAAACAAGGTTTTAGTGAACAAGTGAACACGGCCATCAATTTCGATGCATACAAAGATATTCCTGTGGAAATTAGTGGCGAAAATGTGCCACCGCCTGTAAATACATTTGCCGAGATAGATTTAGGTGAAATGATGAATCAAAACATTAGGAGGTGTAAGTATTTGAAACCTACTCCGGTTCAGCGATATGCTATCCCTATGGCATTAGCCGGAAGAGATTTGATGGCTTGTGCTCAAACCGGGTCAGGGAAGACAGCTGCATTTTGCTTTCCTATTATTAGTGGGATAATGCGAGAGCAGTATGGACAGAGAGCTCGTGGCGGACGAACCGTTTACCCTCTCGGTCTCATTCTATCTCCCACAAGGGAGCTTTCTTGTCAGGTAAGATTCTTAGAAGGTGCATTCTCTTTGAATGGTTTAATGTGGTTTTGTTCTGAATTCTGATAATCATACACTTTCAGATACATGACGAGGCCAAGAAATTCTCATATCAAACTGGTGTCAAAGTGGTTGTTGCCTATGGTGGAGCACCGATTAACCAACAGGTTGTTATTGCATCAATTTAGGTTCTGCAAGTCATTCTCAATGTATATTATTTGATGTATTTATCTGCTCTATTAACTGTATCTCATGCTAAACTGATTCAGTTTTCTATGTTATGACTATTTGCACAGCAAATTTGACCTGTTATATTTAGACATTTATCATAATATTGGAATAGATTTTAGGATTTCTTTCCAAAGTTTATGGTTTTCATTTATTTCTCTTCTCCTTTTATTTACCAATGGAACTAAGAGAGGGGGGAGAGGTCTACTTATTAATAAGAGGACCAATGGTGCGGATACATTGCTGATTTTGATTCAACTAGTTCTTGGTTTTCTTCAAATGTATTGTAGTTTGCTGTCATTTTTGTCTAATTTTGATATCTTCGTTAAGAGTGTGGAAGGAAGGAGTCTGTAATGTTTCGTAAACCATTAGATGCATTATCTGTGGAAGATGTGATTTTGCTGAATGGTGCTGATATTGATATTAGCTTGTTTGGAACTTTAGTTATATGTTACTGGAACTTGGGTGTATTGTCAGATACGGGTATATAAGTTTGAGTCGGATATGTTTAATTTTTAAGTTAATGTCTTTATCTCTGATCATGTTGTCTGGCTTTTCACTTAATGTTTTAATGAATTTTTTTCGTTTTCTTTTTTTGGTTTTGTTTACTAATGTTTTGTTCCATAGTTGCGGGAGCTGGAGAGAGGGGTTGATATTCTTGTGGCAACTCCAGGACGACTGGTTGATTTGCTGGAGAGGGCCCGAGTGTCGTTGCAGTCGATTAGGTACTTGGCCCTTGACGAGGCGGATCGCATGCTTGATATGGGTTTTGAGCCACAAATCAGGAAGATAGTGGAACAAATGGATATGCCTAATCGGGGTGTCAGACAAACAATGTTGTTTAGTGCAACCTTTCCGAGAGAGATACAGGTTGGTTATAATTGCTAAATATGGTTTCTTTGTTGATTCATGTTTTCTGTTATTTGAGTGTTGAAGTTGTATTTTTCGACTAATTCAACTCATACGTTTCACACTTATAATTGTAAATTGTTTCAAGTTTTTCTGATATGTGATTTTGGTGGGGTGGGGTTGTGTTATTCCTCTTTCAAAACTTCCCAATCCGAAACGAAGTGAAAATGCTATTTTGTCTTGCTGTAGAATATTTTTTAAATGCAATTATGATAATGGTATAGTTTTCGATAATAAAAAGAAAGACTTTTTAAATTAAAACGCATAATTCTTTTGCAAATGGTTACTGTGCAGAGACTTGCTTCTGATTTTCTTTCAAGTTACATATTCTTGGCTGTTGGGAGGGTTGGCTCAAGTACAGATTTAATTGTTCAAAGGGTTGAATTTGTTCCCGAGTCTGATAAGAGAAGCCATCTCATGGATCTTCTTCAAGCACAGAGGGAAAATGGGGAGCATGGAAAGGTAATACAATACTACCATGTGTGGAGTCGCTTATGTTCCTTTATCCATAAACCTTTCGATCAAATCTGGTTCCTGTGTTGCTCGGTATATTTGTTTGATGAATAATTTCTTTCCAGTGTGATAATTAATAGTTGCGTGTCTTTGACTTGACAGCAAGCTTTGACTTTAGTTTTTGTGGAGACTAAAAAAGGAGCTGATTCATTGGAGCACTGGCTGTGCATTAATGGGTTTCCATCGACAACCATCCATGGTGATAGGAGTCAACAGGTAATTTATTAAGATATAAATTTGCTGAAGAGAAGTGAAAGAATGCGGCCTTTGTGGCTTTGTGGAATGATATGCTTGTTCTTTCAATTAGTGTCTTGGTTTAAATGATTCGACTTTTTTGCCTATATTATATGCTAGACTTAATTACTCTATTGAGCATTACGTCCACTTCAGTGACTTCTAGACTATATTACTCAAACTCGAGTTTGAGTGTCGGTTCCGGTATATGTCCATGGTCCTCCATGGGCATGTTCGACTTCCTTTTAGGTTTTTCCATGTATTTGGAGAGTCTCTGAAGAGTCGTGTCCTCCTACCCTTGTTTGGGTTCACATCAGTCACGAGTTTTGGATGTGGTTATTTCAAGAAGAATAAAGAGTTGGAATAACATAGACGCAGACTCAAAGACTAAGAATTTTTCTGGAGCTAGAATTAGACCAAAGATCTTGATTTTGCATCATGTTATCCATCTGTGAGAGGTGATTATTCAAAAAATGGCTCAGAATAGTTTTCTAGTAGTCTTAAAAAAAACGACCCTAAGCTGGTACATACAAACATTTAGCCACTAGCCAGCTGGTTTAGCAGCCTAAGCTGTGAGAGAGTTAAGAAATATATTGCTTATCATTGCTGCTAACGGAAAATGCTGGTACCCGAAGGGGGCTGTTAACTTCCCTTTGTTTGATTAGTTTGATTGATGAAAAAGTTATTGCATCCCCTTGATCCATGTTGTTACACCAGTTGTGTTTAGTTGAAAGATGTTCCGAGTTGTGTTGCAGTCTTGTGGTGATACTCTATTTCCCTTCTTTTTATGTCTTTACATAATTTACACGGGTTTGTTGGTATGCAGGAAAGGGAACTGGCATTGAGATCTTTCAAGAGCGGGAAGACCCCAATTTTAGTTGCAACTGATGTGGCTGCTCGGGGTCTCGATATACCCCATGTAGCTCACGTTGTCAACTTCGATCTTCCTAACGACATCGATGATTATGTCCACCGGATTGGTAGGACCGGGCGTGCTGGTAAAACAGGGTTGGCTACCGCATTCTTTGACGAGAGCAATTTGTCACTGGCAAGGCCACTAGCTGAGCTAATGCAAGAAGCAAATCAGGAGGTACCTCCATGGCTCACCCATTATGCCTCTCGGGCTCCTTATGGTGGTAACAAGAATCGACGTTCTGGAGGGCGTTTCGGTGGTTGTGATTTCAGGCGGGAAGAGTCATTCGGTAAAAACCTGGATTACTATGGCGGAGGAAATAGTGGTACTGCATTCGGGGTTCCCGCTGATTATGGTGGAGGATACGCTCCTGGTGTGACAAGTGCATGGGATTAGGTCCCTACACTATACTGGATTACTTTTTCGAGTTTCTCGAGTATGTAGAACTGGTGTGGCTGGAATGGTAACCAACTAACCATAAGAAACTAATCATTTAAGCCCCCGTCTGCTGGTCATGGATAACGAGTCGTAGTTCGGAGGGTGATGTAAAAAACTAACCCAGTTAGGTTAGGTGCATTCACTTTTGCATGCTCGGTTCGGTGTAGAGAACCGAGTATGTAAAAGTAATATGAAATCAATATTTGCCACCCAATTATAAGTATAGTGATCAAAGAAAATATGAGATCTGAAGTTCTTTACTGTGTTCATATGATTTATGTACTGAAAGAAGCAAAATGTGCCATAGTTTTTGTCTTTTGTTCTGTTACTTTTCTTCAGCTTCAATGTTTATAATTTTGTTAATTTAGACTTTATTCTTTATTTTAGCTCAAGTAGGCCGGTAAGTTTTTCACAGCTCAAACATGTTTTTGTGACACTTTGGAGTGTTACGATACTTGATTTAAATTAATTATTAAATAAATTAAATATCAATTATTATATATAAAAAATAGATTTAACTTTATGTCTATTAAAAGAAGTTCAGCATTTATACCAACAGGGTTGGTACAAATTGTACGTAGATAGATATTAGTTAAACAAATCTCAAGTTGAGACATTGTATATAAAAAAATTCTCGTTAAAAAACTCACCTGTCAAAGTTATGTAACGGAGGATAGTTCAGATTAATCACGATAAAACCTTAAATTCGTAAGAGCAATTAAAAAAGTCAAACATTTATAATAAAAATATATTTTACTCATAAATCAATTAAGTCTTAACGGTTTTTTTTTTAATCTCTAACCAGTTTTTTTCTATCTAATCAGAAGTAGTATTAATTTTAGTGTTGATTTTCGATTATCGGTGATTTATCGATCAAAATGCATGGTTGATGTATCGAAAAGAATGCATTTGCCTGGATTCAAATATCAAGGATATAAGAACTAAAGCAAGGATGAAAACATAATAAGAATTCGGGATCAATATAGATTCTAATAAAATGGAAGTTGATATTTAATAGTTAAATTATTAATTTTTAAATTTAAATATTATGATATTATCGTTTGATTTACTTCATTTTAACGTTAATACAAATCCAAAGAGTGTTCTTAGTTACTTCAAATAGCAAACACTTGACGTAGTAACGTTTCAACACTTTAGGTTGTCTGTCCTGTCAGAAATCACAGCTTACGTGATTGTTTGATTATCTGGCTCATAAATGATTATCAATACATTTTATTATTTGTTAAATATATATAATCTTTAAATAAAATAATAAGACTGATGAAATATAAAATCTTTTAATCACTTCACCGATAATCATTTGTTAAAATAAATTTTATAAATATATTTTTGATAAATTACATAAATATTGATTACTAATCGAAAGATCTCTTGGATAAAATTATAATATAAACACAATTGAAATATAAAAAAAATATTAAAATATTTATACAAACACAAAACATATATACAAAATGATTAAAATATACAAAATTGTTTGTCTCTTTTTTATGTCTACTTTTAGGATTAAAATTAAAAATTAAAAATTATAATTAAGGTTTAAAGAATTAGGGTAAAATATATTTTTTAAAATTTATAATTTAGGATACAAAGGTTATAATTTTAAATTTAATTTTTAAATATTTTTTAAAATAAAATATAAAAAGAGACAAAATAAAAAATCATATTTTTTTTTAGAAATTTTACTAATAATGTAAAACATAAACATTATATTCATCAACAGTGTTCCCAGTCTTGAGATCATAACTCTGAGTCCTTGCTTCAGCATATCCACGAGCAAAACGGAAAGTCCCGCTGCCACCAACCACCGGCATCTCTCTAACGGCGGAAGACACCGCGTTCCGCCCCAAAATGGTAAGGCTGCTTCCATTATATTTCCCTTCCGTGAAAGCAAAGTTGTACGCCACTAACAAGCTAGAATCAGCCTGCGACGCGAAAGCATATATCCCTTGCGCTTCTCCCACATGTTTGGACCCTATATCGGGGCTGACCGTCAAAGGGTCATCAAACACCACCACCACACCGAACGGAGACGAGGCGGTCGTCGTGCGTGCTTGGGCAACGCGAACGGCGGTGGCGTTTTTGCCAACAACGATGTCATGGAAGTAGAAATGGAGGTGGCTTAGTTCTTCTGGTTTGTTGAGGCCCAGGGACGATGGGGAGAGGTTCTGAGAGAAAGAGATCGATTCTACGGTCGGGAAGGACGAAGTTAATGAGAGAACCGTGAGGAGGAAGGCGGCGGTGAAGGAGTGTTTGAGGAGGAGCTCTGCCATGATTGAGAGGCAATGAAAACTATGTAGTAGTAATATATAATTAGGTTTGGAGTTAAAAAAAAAAGTTGGCAACAAAAATCTTAGGTACTTTTGGAGCTTTTATGTAATCTATATTTTTATAAAAAAAATTAAACTTTGCATTTTAATTATAAAATCTAAATTCTAAAATTTAATTTATTATTTAAACCATAAATTTAATTATAAATTTAATTTTTTTAGAGACGATATATATATAAAAACATCAAAGTAAAAGATTTTTATATTCAAAAGGTTGTTATTAAGAGATTTCTTGAATAAATTTAAATACAAGGTGGCTTAGTCAAACAAAATTAAAAATTAAATTATTATAATTTATTAAAACTTAATAAAATTAGAATCAAGTTACATTAAACATATTATATGAATTATTTATTACTTATTATTATACCTTACATTAGCGAATGGCATCTATAGAAAAAAGTACAAATTTAATAAAAAAATGTGTAATAAAAATTTAATTAAAAAAGTTAAAGAACTACTCTATCATTAAAAAAATATTTTATAATCACTTAATCAGAGTCATCACGTTATTTATAATTATATCAATTAAAAATTAATCACAATATTTTTTAATAACATCTCACTCTTTATTTACATGATATAAAAATAAATATTTATTTTTAAAAATTAATATAAATATATATATATATATATAACTGAATTTTAATAATAAAAAACGTAAGATCTAGGACTATATAATATTTTTTTTCCTAGTTATTTCTTTAAAAAATGAAACAATAGATTTTGAGGGTTGGTGGGTGACATGCCTTTTGTACTTTAATTTGCTTTTTAATTCAATATTTATGTGAAAACATCGATTTTATATTTAATTACATAAAATCAACTACCCGCAAAACTATTTTATATTTAGTATATAGATTGTGAGGCTTATTTAATATGTGTTATATTTATTATATGATTTATTTTGTATAATATATTTATTAATTTAATATAAATTATTTTTTATGATTAATATAAAAAAATATTTATACTTTAAACTTTATTATATATATAGATATGATATTATTATAACCGTAATCCTTTAAAAAAATTGTCATGATTTCAATTTTATTAAAAAAATATTGTCACATATCTTATTAAAAATTAAAATTAATTTTATTTAAAAATGTACATGACAATAAATACATAAAATCTCGTTAACAAAAGTTATGGAAACAAATCAAAAAGAAACTCCAAACATAATCGCACCAATAAATATAATTTCAACCAAGTATCTTTTAATGGGTAAAATAAAATATAATTTCAACTCAAGTTAAAATAAAAGATTAAGGAGTGATTTTTTATGTATTAAAACTAGATGAAAATAGGGTTATAAATGAATCGAACGTTCAGTGAATGGTCTGTGAATCGTTTGGCGGAAAATTCATTTATGTTCGTTTATTTATTAAACGAATAAATATGAACAAGATTTTTTGTTTGTTTAATCAAATGAACGAACATGAACAAAGGATTTGTTTGTTCATTTATGTTTGTGAACGTTCGGTAATCCGTTGGTTTATGTTCGTTCATTTATGTTTGTTTTTTTTATGTTCGTTTAAATTTATTCACATATGTCTAAAGGTGAGTATTAGATCAAAAGTCAAGTCAAAATATTTTGAGTTACTTGAGTTGAGAAGTTTTATTTTATGACTCGTTAAAAACTTTCTTGTTATAAGCTAGGAGTGTTTATCGTTCTGTTAAACCGAGCTAACCGATCGAACCAAAACAAAATTGGTTAATCAGTTAAATTTTAGGTTTTGGCTAATAATTAAGAGATTTTTTAATTTTAATTAACAATTAATTCAGTTTAAAGTTAGTTAATTAGCTGAAATAATCGAACTAATCCAAAATATTGAATATTTAGCGTATTATATATGTTCTTTATGTTCATTCGTTTACGTTCGTTCATTTATCATTTAAACGAACGAATATAAACGGACACGATCAAGTTGTAATCTTTAACGAATGAACACAGACAAAAAATCTTGTGTTCGTTTATGTTCGTTCGTTCATTTGTTCGATTAAAGTTAAACGAACAAACGTGAACATACCCTCGTTCAGGTTCATTCGGTTCGTTTACAGTCTTAGATGAAAATCGGAAAATCGGAACTTTTAAAATGCTATTTTTTATATAAAAATAATAGTAAATGTGAGTTAAGTGTTATCAGAATTAATTTTTGTAGATGATTATTTAAACAAATTTATTATGCATACTAAGCGAGCATGAACGAGGCAGGACGAGGTAGGGAGAGTACAGACGGAATTAAAAATGTATAAAATAGATTGAAATATATATTAAAAAAAATTAATTAACGAGAATAAAAAATAGTTATTTTAAAAAAAATTATTTGTTATTTAATATATAAAGACAATAATTAACGGACGTATCCCTTTTCCCTTTATGTTTTTCCACTGAATACATGAAGTCATACCCGTAGATTTCCTTCCAACGTAGAAGTAATTTTTAGGCATAAAGATAATTTTAACCCTAACATTAATTTTTATCATTTTGATTCTTATATTTTTTGGGATAAATTTAGTCTTTAACCTATATCTTTTTGACAAATAACTTATTTTTTAACTACCACGATAACTGGCCCATTAAAAATTTAACGATGATGGCATGTCATATGCATATTGTCACGGGGTCAGAGTTTTGGCGCAAGGACATCACCCGTGCGGCATCTCAGGTCTCTCTCGTACCCGAGGATCAGCCTTAACGATCTCTGATGCTTACTGGTTTCGTCCTCCCATGGGCTCATCAGGGAAGCGGGGACAACTCCCGACCAGTGTGGTGCGCGATCAGCACGCCCATCCGAAGACAGGTCGACTGCTCGGCACGTACTACACTCTTATTGCTATCCCGCTCCCAAGCTTTAAGCACAACCAGAAGCATCTCGCTCGGTCTCGCGTAGTCACGAAGAACGGTTCGTGACATTCACCCCCACCTAATTCATGCACGCCCTCGTGCATGGGGAAAAACACTTTCCCTTCTCATTAAATTGCCAGGAACTAGTGTGCAATTCTCCCAAACTCGCCCGCTAACTGGGGCCGCCCTCCGATGTTGGGCAAAGGTCTACTTACAACCACCTCATGGCCACTCGCCACTTCAATAAGGTGTTCCATTGCAGCTCGACCATCCGAAGAACTTTCATTGCGGCTTTCTGCCTACCCGTCCTCGTCTCAATCTCTTTCTAGAGGACCCACTTGCGAACACCCCTTCTCATTAGGGTGCGAGCTTTACTGGCTCGTCCACATGACTCGCTCCGCAGCACATGGGGCGCTTGGTAAACTCCACAGCTAGCACACAGCCTCGCTTTGATACCACTTTTGGACTGCTTGTCCCGATCCCAACCATTACCTTTATGCTTTGGTTTTGGTTTGGATGACTCGCCTTTTTTCTCGAATTTGGCTATGGCTTCGGCCTCGTCCAAAGCCTTGGAAAGATCGGTAACTCCCCGTCTTTCCAACTCTAAGTTGGCCCATCGTTGGAGCCCGTCCATGAAGATTGAAAAGCATTCATCTTCTCCCAAGTTCGGGATTTGAAGTTTGACCTCTGTAAACTTCTCCACGTACTCTTGGATGATGCCGTCATGCTTGAGTTGTCGAAGCTTTGTTCGCAACTCCCTTTGTGCGTTTTTGGGATAGAAGGCCTCCTTGACTTCAGCTTGGAGTTCTTCCCAAGTCTCGACTGGAGCATCTTTGCTCTTCTCTTCGGTACACCTGCGACGCCACCATAAAAGAGCAGTGTCAGTAAAATAAGCGGATGAAGTATTTACCTTTGTGGACTCTTCCACAATGTTCATGCGGCGGAAATACTGATCCATGCTCCAGATAAAATTCTCCACATCTTGAGCATCTCTCGATCCCTTGAATTGCTTCAGTTTAGGGACATCGGCTAATATCTTGGTTGGGCTAGCCATCACACCACTCGACATGGCGCTTTTATACATGAACAGATCGGACTTCAACACGTCCACGATCTTCTTGAGATCACTCAATTCGGACTTGAGCGATGCGTTCTGCAATTCCAAGTTCTCCATCGTATCATCGATGAGACTTTGGAATTCTTCTTTGAGACCGTCCCCCTTGTTCTCCAACTCATCTAGTCGGTCATCTACCACATCAAGTCGCTCCGTTGACTCTTTTGTGGAATTCTCCAAGCGAGTAACCTTGTCTTGCAAAGAAGAGATTGCATCTCTCGAACTAGCGCTCTTGGCCTTGTCCGAACGAGTCTCTACGGTCTTGGCAACATTTTCACTCGGGTTCGTCATCTTTTGAACGGATCCTTGCTGAAAAACTTGGCTCTGATACCACTTGTCACGGGGTCAGAGTTTTGGCGCAAGGACATCACCCGTGCGGCACCTCAGGTCTCTCTCGTACCCGAGGATCAGCCTTAACGATCTCCGATGCTTACTGGTTTCGCCCTCCCATGGGCTCATCAGGGAAGCGGGGACAGCTCCCGACCAGTGTGGTGCGCGATCAGCACGCCCATCCGAAGACAAGCCGACTGCTCGGCACGTACTACACTCTTATTGCTATCCCGCTCCCAAGCTTTAAGCACAACCAGAAGCATCTCGCTCGGTCCCGCGTAGTCACGAAGAACGGTCCGTGACAATATGATAATATATTTTAAATGACATGGCATCTAACCTATCAAATACATATATATACATATGAAATATAATTTTATTCCAATATAAAATATAAAACAATTAAAATTCAAATAAAATAATAAAAATTAATTAATTCTAAAATAAAAGGCTACTAAATATTCTCAACCCTAACTACGATAAAATCAAAGTCCTATCTTAAAAAAAATATGAACACAGTTCGAAATTAATTATTTTTTATGGTAGGGTTTTGATTCTATCGTAATTAGGGTTGAGAATGTTTAGTAATATTTTATTTTAGAATTAATTATTTTTTTATTATTTTATTTGAATTTTAATTGTTTTATATTTTATATTAGAATAAAATCATATTTTATATGTATATATATGTATTTGATAGGTTAGATGTCGTATCATTTAAAATATATTATCATATACATATGACATGTCATCATTGTTAGATTTTTAACAGTCCAATTATCATGGTGGTTAAAAAATAAGCTATTTGTCAAAAAGATATAGGTTAAGAGTTAAATTTATTCAATAAAAAAAATAAGAATCAAAACGATAAAAATTATAAACGTTAAGGATTAAAATTATCTTTATGCCTATTTTTTATCATCTTCGTCCCACAAAATCAATTATTGGTATATGCTTTATTTATATCAACAGTTATTATAATTCATCGGTATAAATCACATCTATATCGATGATTTTTTATCTTTTGTTAATATATATTATATATGATTAATAATTTAATATATTTATTGATAAAAGTTAAAATTATTGTCGATAATTTTATTTTCCATCGATATATATTATCTATATTGATAATTTTTATCCGTGGATATAAATAAACATTCATATATATATATATTTTTTATAATGACGGTCTGACACAATTAAAGGAATAAAATGTTAATTAGGACTAATAAAAGGCAAAGATAACATAAGGGTGATAACAATCCATATCTGTTTGAGAAGTAAAGCTGAGAAATCTTTGTAAAAAGTACAAGCAATTTCAAATGCAAAGCAGTTTAAAAAAGGAACTATTATGGAGCAGTTACGGTCCATGGCATTGAAATCTTTCTAGGTTCCTAGTTCAGTCGTCTTCTCCTATGCGCACGAGAGTCACCGCTGTCGACATCGGAAACCCTCAGAACGCTGCTCCTTCTCCTAGAAGATGAAGATGAAAGTGATACCACAGAATCTATCTCGACAGCAGTGTCCATTTGACTCTCTGAGTTTATTACAGCAGCAATGCTTGAAAATGAGTCTCTATCATCGACGACGGCTGGTGCTTGCTCCTGATTTCGTCCCACCGAGTTGCCTCGGAAATATGCCTCAGCCATCCTCTCTGCTGAACTCAGTGTGGATGACAGAGAAGGAAATCTCGCAGCTCTTCGCAAGTATGGCTGTCGTTGAAGGTACAAAGAATGAATCCGGGAGGACATAACATCGGTACCGGGTGTACTAGTAGGTGTCAGGTCAACATCATCAAGTGGCACAACTGCATTTTGCTCTCCCAGGAATTCTCGAGATGCCAAGATCCGGTTAAGTATGGAATCAGTTCTTTCTGCAATTCCCCGAGAACCATTGGCCTCCAGTGGTGGAGTAAGGTCCCGAACTATATCAAATCTGCTTTCAATCCGGCGAATCATCTCCTCCACAGGGAGATTTAGAGGAGTCCGTTGAATAGTTTGCCTCCAACTATCCACTCGCCGTCCAGTGGGCCGCGGAGGGATCTTAAAACCAGAGTCCTCGTCTGGCTCGTGGATAACATCCCCACGACCAAATATTGGGGTCAGAGTTTTAATTGTCACCTCTCCTTTGCAGACAGGGCATTCATTTGCATCTGAATGCACATGCAACCATTGGTAGAGACACGACCAACAAAACAGGTGACCGCAACAAGTTACAACAGGTTCCCGGGACAAATCCAAGCATATGTTACAATCGAAAAAACTCCCATCATTGCTAACACCCTTCTCAATATCATCCTTTCTATCTTCTGAAACCTCAATCTCCAAAAACCCATTGGTGGTTTCACATGCTTTCGGCACATCACTAGTTCTTTCCTCGGCCGCAACACTGCCCTCACCTGCCTGCATCGTATTCACACTGCCAGAATTCCCCCTGTATTGATCGAACTCCACAGAGAGGCTCTGAGTAGCGGCAGGAATTGAAACCTGATGCCATCTCCACCACCTCCGCCTAACCGCTTCCCGGATCCTATCGAATGGGTTATCAACTAAATCATCCAAATTTCCACCTTCATTCGACAGCAATCCGGACCTGGTCTCAGGGGCAGGACCCAGATTCAAATCAAGGTTCATTGTATCAGATGTTTCCTCACCCATCACAAATGTTCCAAGAAACCCTTATTTTATAACCCTACTTATAATCTTCACAAATGTAAGGTACCAAGACATAAAAGCCTTAAATTTACCCTAGAATTTAAGAAACCCATATCAGTTATCACAGAATCATAAAACTGAACCTAATTGATCAAAATCCCTAAATTTTATTTTACCCAAATCCAAAAAGCCCTTCCTGGTTACAAATTCATCAAACCCAAAAGGTAAAACCCTAATTTCTTCACAAATTTCATGAAACCCAGATCTAAAGCCCAAATTAACAACCTCCCAAATTGGAAGAAAAAACCCTAGCTTTATGTCATCAAGCTGAAGAAATACGAGAACAGATAAACATTGGAAAAATAATAATTATTTAAGAAAAAAGAACTGGCCTTAACAGCCGACGATCCTGACCATCAAACTCGGAGCTTTTCAAATGCTCTGAGTCACTGAGCTCGATTGAGGGAGCTGTTATCTGAGTTCAGCTTGACTCTCCATGGATTGGGTCAGCGATCTTTCATCTTGTTTAGAGAGAACAGAAGGAAGAAAATAGAAAAGAAATATTAGGAATTAAGAAGAAAATTTGTATAGAATTCAAGGAACTCGAAGGGGGAGAGAGAAAGAGGAGGGAGGGAAGATTCCCTGTATGTGTGCTCATTATATATATCCCATGATTGGGTATTAATCAACGGTGATGATAATTAGAGTGATAATTATATGATGACGTGGCTAAATTACAGGTGTGGGGGTCAAGTGGAGATTATATTAGCTGTCAAATGAGGTATTGTCTAGACTGCAACCCAGGTTACTGCAGTGCACATAGATTTTAGATTTTTCTTCTTTAAATTTGGATAAAGTACGAAAGAGATTACTCAACTATAAATAAAATTATATTTGAATTATTTAATTGTTAAAAATTATATTTAAGTTATTAATTATAGGAAATGATATATTTAAAATATTTAATTATTAAAAATATATTTAAGTTATTTAATTATAAGTAGGATTATATTTAGGTCATTCTTCGTGTATAAAATATCAATGGATAATGGATATCGAGGGTGTTTTGATATTAGCCATCGAAATTGAAAAATTTTCATTAAGGTTATTAGAATTTTAGTTTGATTTTATTATAATTATTAAATTTTTTATTTTATTTATTACGATTCTATTTAAAAATATTAATGTGTTGTATTAATTTTTTTCTTGAAAATACTTTAAATTTAAAATTTAGAATAATCATCAAAGTTAATTATTTTTAAAATTGTCATCTGTTATTTTTAATGGTGAAAATAATCTATATAATTAAAAAATTAATATAATTTGATTTTAAGTTAATATGACGACTAATAATAACAAACCAAAAATTTATCGAGACGAATTAAATCCTTTACTCGTCAATATATGTCTTCATCAAGTTGGTGTTAGGGTTGGATACTTCTAACCTCGAGCTTGATCACATTAGTAATTGAATTCAATTCTTGAACCATATTATCTGTGCTGCTTCAAGTGATCTGCGCCTAAATACTCCGACGTTCTGAAGGTGTTCGATTTTTATACACGTAGAGTTGTGAGCAAACGAAATATTCAACGAACCATTCGTTTATTTATTAAACGAATTAATATTAGTTATATTTTTTCGTTCGGTCAATTAAATAAATACGTTAGTTTATTTATGTTTATTAAATATTTGATTTGACCGAATTCTTAAAAAACCCGAAAAATCCATCTATACAATGAGTATGGGATGTAATGTTTGAATCATTGCTCTGTTTCTAAACTTCATTTGTTCACTGCAAATGTTGAACTCCCACATTGACGGAGACCTTTTAATTCTAAAGGATTTGCATAAAAGAATGGAAGTGGTACGATACACCTCTTAAGGTGATCTTGTATTTGTTTTGGCTTAATATAGAAACATGGGATTTATATTTTAATTGATGCTAAAAATTCTAAATTTCAATTTAAACCACAATGGATTGGGTTTGAATTGAAACATTAAAATCTAGAACAATACAAGGTAAAGGCTCAAAATGTTCACATTCAAAACACAGCTAAAATGAAGTCACGGCAAAAAACAAATCCTTAACGGTAACATAACGAACTAACACCATTCTCCTGCACAAACGCAACCGCATCGCTAATTTAAAGCTTGTTCCTGAACCAATAGACGCCTTTGCTGCTCTGCTCCCCTTCGTCTGGTTCAACGAAAATACACTCCTTTGCCTCTCTAAAGATCGCCTTGTAAAACGGGGTACCATCGAAAGAATAATACTCTCCCAATATTGGCTTGATTGCCTTGGTTGCCTCCATTGCATGGTAATGCGGCATCGTCGAGAACAAATGGTGAGCCACGTGAGTGTCGGTTATGTTGTGGAAGACCTTGTTCAAGATCCCGTAGTCACGGTCCACCGTCGCGAGTGCTCCACGTAACCAGTCCCACTCCGACGAGTCGTAGTGGGGCAATGCTGGATGAGTGTGCTGCAAGTAAGTGATCATGACAAGGAAGGCGTTGACAATGAGCAAAGGGACACCATAAACACAAACAACCCAAGCCAATCCTTTGGCCAAGACAAGACGGTACAGCCCATAGGTGACAGCAAGGACGCCGACATCGGATACGTAGATTTGCAGACGTTCACGATCATTGTAGATAGGGCCATAAGGATTGTAGTGGCATGCGAATCCATCATAAGGCCTACCTGCTACATTGAACATTAAGTAAAGAGGCCAGCCGATGGTGAGTTGAATTGTGACGGAGAAGAATCGACCCGGTGGATTGTTGAGGTATTTAGCCCACCATCTAATGGAGGTACGTTTCTTCGGGACAAACACTTCGTCACGTTCAAGGGAACCGGTATTGGAATGGTGACGACGGTGACTGTATTTCCACGAGAAGTACGGGACAAGTAGGGCCGAGTGGAAGATGAGACCAACCGTGTCATCAACCCATTGGTAGTCGCTGAAAGCGTGATGGCCACACTCATGGGCGATGACCCAAACACCGGTCATGACCGAGCCTTGGACAGCCCAGTAAACGGCCCAGGCAACGAAAGAAAGAGGTTGTGGAAGGTAGGGGATGTAAGTGGTGGCTACACAGTAGAAGATGGAGATTAAGATCATGTCGTAAACGAGATAGGAGAATGAACGGACAAGTGAGCGCTTGAAACACTGTGGGGGGATGGCTTTTTTGATTTCGCTGAGAGTGAAGGGTGGTTTGGATATTGGGACTCTCTTCACTGAGCCGGATTCTGGCTTCCTTTGAGATGGGGGAACCGACATTCTGCCACCTGCACCCATGGTTCCACAACCTGGAGAAAGATCAAATATGGCGAATGGTTAAAAGACCAAACACAGTTTGATATCTATATATCAATAAAAAGTAACAGCATATTGTTCCAAATATAATCTAAAAACATCTAATTATATTTAAGCTAAATAAAAATATGTAATTAAATATTCATATCCAAATTCTAATAACATGAAACCCAAATCAAAACAATAGGGGTTAACAGAATAGGCATTCCTAATATAATTATTAACTATGAAAACATTATTAAACTAGATTTTAATCTTTAACATCACAGATTTGCTTTTTTATTATTATTATTAAACAGCTAGGCCCCTTCTATCACACCTACTTACATATAGTAGTTATTATTTGTTACAACTGTCATAAAATTACAATTTAACCCTTCAAAATGTTTTTTCATAATTCAATCCAAGCATCCAACACAAGATTCCTAGTGGATTATACTTTCTAGGGATTGAAGCATGAAAGCAGTAAGGTCAAAACTTATCAATCAATTTGCAAAGCGAGCACTACCAATTTAAAGAGTCTAACAGACAGGAAAAGAAACATGCCAGAACCGCTGCATAGAAAAGACCGGCATCTTTAATTGTTAATATAAAATAAAAGTTGAAACATGTCGGCAGACAAGTTGACCGGTGAACTTGTGAATAAAGGAATAATCTAAACAGGAATAAAGGAATAATCTATACATGAAAATTATACGTCAAATCAAAACAAAAAATATTATATTTAGATCTGATTTTACTCCGATCTCAACTTTTCATTTTACCCTGACCAAATTTTATAAAAAATTAAAAAATTTACCCTATCAAATTAAATCCGGTTAAAACCTGTCAGATTTGAGTTTATTTTTCGATCCCTAAATTGAAAATAAGTGGGCACAAGTGAAAGATGAGTTGACTTAGGGATGGCAACGGGGCGAGACGGGTCGGGTTTTTGGTCGCTCCGATCCCGACCTGATTTAATAATATCTAAACCCGATTCTGAACCGATCCGAATTAAAATATTAATTTATCTGTTCCGCCCCGCCCCGATTTAGTAACATCTAAACCCGACCCGACCCGAAAAATTTAAAAATAATAATATTTGTCAATAATAATAGTTGGATGATCGAATCTTTAATCACAATCATAAATTATGGTTTTAAATAACTTTAAATTAATGTAAAAAATAAATTAAAATACAATTTAAATTACTCAAATGTTAAATTACATATTTAAAAAGGAAAAAAACTTAAATTATCGTCTGACAAAATCAAATATATTAAAACTTGAACAACATCTAATATTTTTTTATTATAAGAACAAACTTTAAAAGTATAAAAATTACTTAAAACCTATAAAAATGTTTATATATAATGATATTTTTTTATAAATATAATAAAATATATAAAAATATATAAAAAAATACTGAGACGGGGTAGGGAATTTCAAACTAATACCCGAACTCGACCCGACCGACTCAACAAATTTTAAGCCCCGTCCCGATCCCCAAATTTTAAAGAGAAAACTTGACCGGGTCGGATCGGAACACACCGGATCGAATCGGGGACGGGTATTTTTGCCATCCCTAAGTTGATTAGATATTTTCAAGTGGTATTACTACGACTAATCCTCCTACATAAAGGAGCAATCAATGCCCCGTTTATCACCAATAAAAGTACAGTAAAAGTAACCAATAAATTGAAAGCCGTAAATGTCCACATTATTGACTTTACCTTTTCTAAATTTACACGCAAGGATCGGCATTAATAAGCATTAATATTAAGTTAATGACTCAAACTCCCTTAAAATTGTTGGCATATTGAAAGCATAAGCATATAATTTATTGTCATACAATTCTCAGTAACCTGGTTCATACCAACCATCCTGTTTAACTCATTCAAAAAAATTGTTTTATAATAAAATTTTATGATAATTTATTTAAATTAATCGATCAATATATTAAATATTGATAATTAAAACCTTAAATCCTAACTATAACTTTTAATTTTAAATTTTAAACTATAAATTTATTATTTTAAAATAAAAATATTTAAAAATATAATAAAAGAACATACGATTTACATCTCAAAACTTTTTTTTTATACGAATGGTTCAACTAAATACATCAAATAATACATAAAGACTATTAGGAAATTGAATAAATGTAGATCCCACACCAACCAAATCAATGTCAACAGGCTGAAAAAAATATCACGTGACAGCTTTGTCACTGACTGAATTTATATGGGAATCAAAATGACTACGACACAAAAAGCTAGAGAAAAAAGGATTTTTTTCTCTCTAAAAATCAAGTAATCACGTGATGATAATGTAAGAATAATTTCCATACATGAGAAATGTCCCAGATCGCATTCATTTCCTAGCCATAGCAGCGTATCTTATATTTATATTTTTAATGGGTGGAGAAAATATTTATATTTTTAATTAACCAAAATCCAATAATAAAAAAATTAACCACCAGAAGAAAAGGACAAATCGTCACTACTTTGTTCCCTAATTTAACGTATAATTTGTGTTGTTTTGTGATCGAAAAGAAACTCATGTGCAGCCCACATTCAAATTGAAATTAGAGGAATCTTAAAGTAATTTTTAATATTAAAATACATAGAAAAAATTGCAAAAGATAATTCCATAAAGGCCGCCGAACCCCTAAAAAACCAGACGGCGCCTTAAACTTTGACTCGGTGTCAAGAGACTGAGAGTGATTCCATAAGCTAGCATCTGATTCTTCCATTGAAGAATAAAATAACAAAAAAGCAGACACGATTCTTCATTCATCACAGTAACAAATATCTTACAATCTCTAATCAAATAATAAATAATGCAAGCATGAATACACATATACATGAAATATGTATCATAAAGAGATGGAAACAAGAAATCTAAAACAAAGAGAGGACATGAAAGATCTACGGCTTAAAAGTACCGGCAATCGCCAGACGGCAGCTTAAATCAAAATGAAAAAAAAAAAACAGACTAGATCCGATACTTAAGGCGTTCATTGTTCAACATTCACTACAACTTTTCAGATCCAAACTCAGAGAGACACAAACGTCGATAAAACAAAAGAAAACTTTCAAATCGGAGTTTCGAAACGTCAGGGATCTAAAGAAGTAAAAAAAAAAAATCATATACAGCTAACAAGCAAAAGAACATCAAAAATAATGGGAAATTAACCGGGAAATGGATAGAAATTGAAGTACCTGAAAATGCTGATAGAAAATCAAATCTATCTTCCAATATTCGTTTTCCTTGGCCCTTCTGGTTTCCAAATACGTCCTCTTCTGATTTCTGGTGGCCAGGTTCCCTTTGGGAGGAACTCAAGCAAGGCCTGGTATTTAAGCATGTTTGTTTTCAGCTTTCCCTCGTCGTATGGGTGGACCTATTTCAGTAATTTCACACCACCAATAGTTCTTATTCCTCTTTCACCCACGTGGCGTTTCCTGGTTGGTTTTATCTCTTCCGGTTAACTAAGAACCGTATACCGGTTTATTTCGCAGATTATACCTTCTGCTTCTCAGAAATATCTAACAAGAAATTTTTATTTATTTTAATGGTTTGTGTTGTTTTGACGGAAATACCCTTCATGTCATCTTGGAAACGCCCCCGCTTTATTCGCCGTTAAGTTTTTCTTTAATTAAAGGTAAAGTATATAAATCATCAGTAAATTATCTTAAAAAAATATTAAATAATTATTAAATTTTTAAACATTAATAATAAAGGTTAAATTAGAATTAAATTAATTAAACATATAAATATAATAAATTAAATATATTATTATTCAATTAACAGTGACAGCTCAATAATTATTTTATAACAAAAATTAAATTTATGTTTATTATATAATTTTAAAAAATTTGATGATTATTTTATATTTTTATAATAATTTAATGATCATTCGTATATTTTATTTTTAGTTAAAGAGAATTAATATTATGATTTGATACAAATATTAAAATATCACTCTTCGATGTTACCTTTATAATTATAATAGGTTCGAACATAAAAAAAAATTCTGTACACAAATTTTGTCTAAATTTAATATGGAATTTAAATATTACTTTGTATAATTAAATTAAAATCTTAAAAATATAATATTCTTTGTATCCCATTAAAATTATCACTTATTAACTTTTTTTTAAAAAATGTCTAAATTTAAAATAAAACTACGATATTGCCTACTAATTGAATTAGAATGCTAAAATAATTTAATCTAAGTAGTTTTTAATAAACTCGAATTAAAAAAAATCAAAACTTTCGATTCTACTCGATTTAAATAAACTCGACTCAAATATATTTTATATAAAATTTAAGTTATAAAACATAACTTGTTAATTGCATTAACTCAAAAAAAATTATCCAACTTAATTAAATTAAATACTCATCTCTATTCGTATAATTCTCGTACTTTATATTTTATTAATATATATCAATGTACCTATCAACTACTTTTTCAACTAATCTCATTGTATTGGTAGTTTTAATTTTACCAGTTTTAGGTAAAGCTAACTTACAATTACAAAGTACAAAATAATAATCTCAATGGGGAAGTAACCTCCAAGGAAGAGTAGAGTACCCATCTTTTTCCACAGAGATAAATTATTGACAAATTTTCATAAGATATATTCCTTTAGAATATATTATGTTCTTTTTATAAGATTGTCGGTGTATGATAATTTATTTTTTTATTTAATTATTAATATAAAATTCATTGATCAGTTAATTTTGTTTCGGTTTTACAGATATTAATATAAGATAATTCTCTTAATTTAATTTTTTTATTTATAATTCTTTTGTTCTTAATCGTTCTTCTCTTTGATCTATCCCTTTGATCGGTGGTCGGCAATCAATTATAGTATTGGTTGTCGACCACCGGATCTATAATTCTATTATTTTTATTTTTAATTTTAATAAGAATCTATGCTTTTATAGCACGTTTTCTCTGTCCTTGTGACACGTTTTCTTCTGTCTTTGTGACATGTTTTCGTTTTGTGGTTTGATTCATCTGCTCTTGTGGCACGTTACAGCATACCCTAGCGATCGATTGTTGTTTGCCGGTGGTTTGATTTATCTGCTCTTGTGGTATGATTCAATCGATGTTAGTTTCTGATTTATATTTTTGTCGGTGGTCTTTCGAAAAGTTATATCCCCACTCCGGTTGATGGTTGTTTGCCGATGAAATCAGTCTTGGGTAGCGATGCTTTTACATGGCAGTTTGGATCGTCTACAACTCCTTCTTCCTTCTTTATGCGTCTCGTTTGGACAGAGACAAGGAGATTCAAGAAGCTTCTGAATTTTATTGGTATACTTAATTCCATAAGAATTTTATTTTCTCTGTTTTTTGGTTGTAAAATGTTTGGATTGTTTAATCCAATTTTTTACTTCTTAAAGGCGATGTAAATGTAATTTTTATGGATCTAATAAAAATTCAGTAGCATTTGTAAAAAAAAATAGACAATGATAAAGATTGTTTATATGATTCTATCTATCTAAATAAGCCCAATGTTATTTTTTTTAATTTTGACTCATTTTTGTTTTAAAATTATTATCGATAAACAAATAAAAAATATTTTAAAAACATTAATCAAGTAATTTAATATATATTATAAGTTTCAATTAATTAAAATATTTTAAATTAATTATTGTTAAAATTTAATTTTTTTAACTTTTAAAAGTGAATATTAAATAAATTTAATAGAATATAAATAGTAGTAATAACTTTTTAATTTTATTTTAAAAATCGCCTACATTTAGAGTTTTCGTGTGGAGATAGCTCGTCAATTAATGGTTTATGTTATATTTTAGAGAAAAAAAAAGGATTTATTGACCGGATGTAAATTTTAAGTTTTATAAAAAAAATAGATTATTATTTAATAATGTATATTTGAGATTAGTGTTAAAAAATAAATATTTTTATGAAATTTTAGTTGATTATTTTAATTTAAAAATGTTTGTTCTCAATTATTATATTTAATTAATTAAACAATAGAAACATATAGAACTATTAAATTTTTGTACAATTTAAATGGATTAACTCTTTAAAAAATAAAAAAAATAATATATTGGCAAAACATTATTATTTATATGTTAATTAAAGTCGATCAATTAAGTATTGTAAAAATTTATTATAGAAAACGATTTTCTTATTTCTCTGATTCATTCAAAACGTTACGAGCATCTCTTGTCTTGTTTAAAAAACTTTATGCATTATTTTATTAGATCAATTAATAATTGATGACACATTTATTTTTTTAGAAAGGTTATTTATAAAATAATTAAAAATAAAATTAAAAAATTGCCTAACATTTAATTAAATAGTTATTTTAGATTTTGTTTTTTTAATTAGTCTATTTTAACGTTTTATTTAGATCAAAGTAATCATTTTAAAAAATTTATAATCAATTGATAATAAACAACTTAAACTGATTTCACATAATGACACGTTAAAAAATATTTCTCAATATATTTGTTTATATATCATTATTATTATAGTGTGGATTGACATGCATATTTATCATATCATTTTAAATTATTTATCGTTAATTAATAATTTTTATTAATCGGATGGACTCTATTTTAGCATTCTTTATCCTACGTGATTAGTTTATATTTTCAAAGATAATTAAATGCAAATCGGAAAGTAGTGACAAAGGTGGACATCTACTTTGGGCACCATGAAAAGTATTTATAAGAGAGAGAAAAAAAGATTAATTTTATATAATTTTTATATAGAAAGGATAAAATTTATTAAATTCTTTTAAAATATAGTTAAATTGGTAGAATGCTACGCACTTATTTTATTAAATTGATAGGATTTTTCGTAGTTATATTCAGGGACGAAACCATGATCAAATATTAGGAGGGACAAAGGTCTATTAAGCCTTTAAATCTAAAAATTGAGAGGGAAAAAAGTCTTAATTTATTACTATTTAAAGTATGAAGGACCTTAAATATAATTATACTAAAAAAATTTGGGAGGAAAAAGAGCCCCTCCCATATACAACATAGCTCCGTCCCTGGTTATATTTAACTACAATACATTATGTGTTTTGTTTTAAATTTAGATAAAATTTATGTATATATGCAGATTAAATCTCTCAAATTCTAATCACATAGGTGGGACACACAATCTTTTATCATTAAGATCATTTTTGGAATTTAATTAAATAATATTAAAATTTAATATCATAATTTTATAAATATTTACGATTAAATTTTAAAATAAACAACTACACTCAAATTTTATAAAATCGACTAAAAATAATTTAAATCTAAGTTATGTTATTTTAATATTTTATATTTAAATGTCAAAAATGGGAAAATGTGTTGAGCTACTTGGGCTATGTGAGATGTCTGGGTTTTCCTGGATATGGCAATAGTCAGCTCGGTTGGGACAACAACCTGTGTAGCCATCGTCTTGTTGAATTAGAACATGCCATGAGCCTAGGTTAAGAATGTTTGCTCAACCGGACTAGGTTCGGGCTTAGTTTTGGTTCAATATTTAAATGTTACGCAATAAAATCGAACGAACATTTAATGTTGGAGTTAATGGTTAGCTAAATATAGTGACTTAATTGATATAATCTGATATTTTTAAAGGATTATTAGAATATTTTAAAATTTGAATTATACTTTAGAAATTATTAGGTAATATATGTTCATAGATATTTTATACGGGTGCAGATCGTTTACCCCTTCCCCATACCTCCATTTATGTCTTTACTTCAAATTAGAGGATTTAAGATTTAGGGTTTTAGGTTAGGAGTTTTGGGAATTAGGGGTAGTGTGTATTTTTTGGTATAGGGTTTTAGGTTAGGGGTTTTGGTTAGGGTGTAGGGAATTAGGGGTATGGTGTATTTTTTGGTATAGAGTTTAGGATATAAAAAATAACGGTTACGGTTTAAAATTTAATTTTTTAATAAATTTTCAAAAGAGGCACATAAAAGAGGCAGAAGATTTTTGCTCATTTTATACCTTCAACAATGCATATACATTATGGGGTATAAATCGTCTACCTCATAATCGTGCTTTCAATATAAATTAATGTATTTAGGGTTTACGGTTAAAGGTTGTAGTTATGGTTTATGTAATTAGGGGTATAATATATTTTTAAGGTGTAAGATTTAGGGTTTAGGATATAAAAAATTAAGGTTAAGGTTTAAAATTAAATTTTTTAATATTTTTTAACATGAGACATGAAATAAAACACGGTTAAGCGATAGAAGATTTCTATTCTACATCATGTAGACAAAACAATATAAACTCATGTCTCTGAGATGAACATCATTTATTTTTACACTGACACACGTGTTAATTCTCTTCCAACAATGTTTTAAATTCAAGTTTAAGATTTTTATCTCATTCAACTATGAACTTATTCAGAACTCATGCGACTATCTAATAACATAATGGTATGTCTACGTATATATTACGCTAGTGAATGGCGAAGGCAAACACAACGTGCAAAAGGAAGTAGGAACATTCATGCATGTTGTTGTCCCTTGTAAACCTGCTCAAAGGTTTCAGTTTCTTTCACTGTAATAATTTTCCTCCACTGAAATTTCAACTGTAATGAAAATAAATTCCATTAATTCAACACCTATATATGCTTTCATTTATTCTTTCACTAACGATTGCTGTATCACAGTATGCTATTCAGGTCAATTAGGAATCCATTGATGTCTATTGTGAACTCTCTGAATCGAGTTTTTTTTTTTTTATGCTTTGATATTTTCCCGGAAAAAGTAGGAAAAAATAAGAGTAATTAAACCCAGAAATCGGATTTCCTATTACAAAATATTTAATTATATTTTAGATTCGAATATTAAAATAATTGTTTTTTTCTGTATAAGTGGATGATTTTTAATGGCTTTTTAAATCAAAATCTGCAAAATAGCCCAGACCGACATTAAAAAAGCCCATTGACACTCATCCTTGACCTCTAAACCCTAATATTGAAGTTCCAATATATTTGCTCCAGTGTTGATTTATCGGACGCCATTGGAAGAGCAGGAGCAAGCCTTGCAAGGGGAAATGGCGGCGAAACGGAAAACCCCAATCAAGACCCGAAACCCAGATCTGATCCGTGGCGTGGGAAAGTATTCGAGGTCTAAAATGTACCACAAACGTGGTATCTGGGCAATCAAAGCAAAAAATGGCGGCGTTTTCCCCCGCCATGATCCCCATTCCAAGCCCCCCTCCGCCACCGAGAAGCTTCCCAAGTTTTACCCCGCCGATGATGTCAAGAAGCCGCTTCTCAATAAGCGGAAACCCAAACCTACCAAGCTCAGGTCTTTTCCTTAAATGTTAAAACTTTATTTCTCATTTGTATATATCTGAAGATATGATTTTTAATGCTGTTATTTTTTGGTTTATATTTAGGTCGAGCATTAGTCCTGGTACGGTGTTGATTCTGTTGGCTGGTCGATTCATGGGGAAGAGAGTTGTTTTCTTGAAACAACTCACTTCTGGGCTCCTTTTGGTTACTGGTATTGTTTTTAATTCTTAGTAATTTTGTTTGTATTTTCCAGCATTTGTTTTAGAACATATTTTGCTGTTTGATTCTGTCAGTATGACCTTGTTCTTGTTTTGCTGAATGTTTTTGTCTGGAAATTGGATTGTTGAAATGGAACCGCTAACTGTAAGTGTAATTTTAAAGGCAATTGAAGTATATTGTTAAAATTTAATTAAATGTAAGAATGTGTGTGATTCGGATATCAAATGGAACACATGCCAATGGTATTCGAAACTTCGTATTATTTTTCCAGTATTGCTTTCTCACTGTCTATGTGTACTATGCTGCTTCAAACCTTAACTTTTTCTTGAAGAATACCACCCGAACTTAGACATGTAGCATGGATTCCTAATTGACCCGAGGGCCGACTGGCCGAGCTCGGTGGTTTGATGTGTATTGTGTTGAACATGTTATCCAAACTTGTATCTAGTGGCTTAGTGTTGCTAGCTTATTGTTGTTTGTTGGTTGCTCATAGTGAAGTTGGATTTCACTTTTATGTTTAATATCATGCATTTTTTGATATGCGTCTTTCTTTGCATGAATTCCGGAATTCCCTTTTGTTGCAGGACCGTTTAAGATCAACTGTGTACCTCTAAGGCGTGTGAACCAATCGTATGCCATTGCTACTTCCACCAAGATCGACATCTCTGGAGTTAACGCAGATAAGTTTGACGACAAGTACTTCACCAAGGAAGTGGTGAAGAAGAAGACGAAGAGCGAGGGAGAGTTTTTCGAAGCTGAAAAAGAGGTTAGTAGTTTTGCATTTATTATATCCAAACCATTGGAATTCCATTAATCTATCTTGATTTCCTGGTTGTCCATCTCTTACAGGATAATAAGAAACTGCCCGAAGATAAGAAAGAAGACCAGAAAGCTGTCGATGCTTCTTTACTGAAGTCAATCGAGGGAGTCCCGGATTTGAAGGCCTATCTCGCCGCCAGATTTTCTCTGAAGTCTGGTATGAAACCTCATGAACTTGTTTTCTAGAGGTGATTTTGCATTTAGCTTGGTTGTTAGAGGATCAATGGTCTTTTTAAAAGATGTTATACAGGGTAAAACCTAAATTTGTGGTATCATCTTTTGTTTTGTAATGTAGAAATCCTTACATTTTCTTACAGGAACTGTGTTTGGTTCTTAATCTGATTGAATATTTATTCTAATTATGTTTTTTAAAAGATGTAAATTGCACTTTAGGTATGTTAGATTTTTTATTTTAGTCTTTAAAAAAATTATTTCCCCTGAACTTGACCCTTTTTTAATTTTTATAATTTAGTTTTATATTTTTATTATGATGATATTTTGGTTAATTTTAGTCCCTAAAAAATTAGATATTTTTATACTTTAGTTTGATATTTTAATATGGTGAATTTTTTATATAATGAAATAAATTAAATTTTGGGAATCTCTCATAAATTATAATAAACTTTTATGGTACTTGATTTAGACTGATACCCAATAAATAAATATACTAGGTTATAAAAATTGTTTACATCTCTAACTATTTTTAATTTATTTAAAATTTAAAACTTCAACAATTTATATTATATAAATTTGAACATGTTTATATTTTCGTGGTGTATATTTATACCGTATTGATATTAATTTTCGTATTCACATAATTGTTTTGTATTTAAAATTATTAATTTTTAAAATATAATAATTTTAGTAGCTCTTATTTCAATAGACTTGATATGTCTGGTCACCAAATATTGGACAAGACATAAAATACAGCTTCATAATGTATGTTTTCCAATCATTCAAGGAAGTGAAAGGCTTCCTTGTACACATTGCAGGAGACTCGAAAATCAAATTAATTTATTTAATTAAAAATTAAAAATTGACTTAAATATTAGGATTAAAAGTAGATCTAAACTAATTTAAATTCTAGTTGAATTAAAAATAGATTTGAATTTATTTTCAATAGAAGTTAATAGTAAAGGTGATTCAATATAAAGAAAGTATATTAATATAAATAAGGATGAGATAAACTTGAATTGAAACTTTAACAAGTCGAACCAATTCAAGTTTGGTTAAAAAAAGTTTGTAAACCAACTCAAAATAATTATATATAGTCATGTAATACTATTTTCGAGCCGAGTCTTTGTAAATTTGAGCTTGGTTCGTTATCATCCTTAATTATATGATAATATATTCATGTTTTTTTAATCTTTTCGTAACACGTATATATCGTACACACAAATACTCAAATTCATATTTTTAAAAATAAAAATATATTTTTTGGCTAAAATCGTTTATTAAATTGTATAAAATATAGTTTTATTGTTATATTAACTTTAAATTTCAGTATCTTTTAAAGAATAAAAAACCACAGTTTCCCTCAATAAAGGAGGTAAAGCGACATCCTACCTTTGAGAAACAAATTAATATAATCTCTATTAATTTGATTCGAAATAAATTCGATTCATCAAATCAATTATGTTATATCTCAATCTCAATCAATAAAATCAAATTTACATCATTAAATAACTTACGTTCTTGGTCGTGTCATAGCAAAATTAGACCCCGAATGTGAGTTAAGTCGCAGGTAGATGAGCCAGTCGGAAACAAGGCAACGAATTGAATACTCTGACCCCACTAGGAATCATTTGCCTTGAGTCTCATTCAATTGTGAACCCTAGGATCCACATAAATCATAGCCCATAGGGTTTGGGTTCTATTACAGACATAGTTTAAGGTTTTGTGTCGTGACTTGTCCTCACCATGACTCCATTCCTACTGTTTGGGATCTTGTCCTATGAACGTCGATGCTGCCTGCAGGCTGCAATGCAAACTGATTGATCCCTAGTCCCTGCAAGTGTTGCACAGACTGGCAAACGTATTTTATGAAAGAAATTTTAGTATTTGAAAAAGAATTTAAAAAGTAATAACAATTTTAATGGATAAAGGGACGAGTAAAAAAATTCAATTTTTTATCAAATAAAACATTTAAAAACAGAAGTGTGAAACAAGACACTTGACTATCTAACTATTTTTTTATTTATATAAAAAAGAGACAAGTGTGATATTACGAAAATTCTTTTAAATCGCAGAGATAAATGTTATAAAAAAATTAAATATTTAAGGATTGACTCAAATATATATTTTTATAGTAGTATTTAATATAATCAAAATAAAATTTTATTTATAATTAAATAACTTCTATTATAATTTATCCAATAATTAATAATGGTCATATGACCCATTAGATACCTTAATAGATTCTCCCATGCCCCTAGATGTAAAGTCCCATTAATGTCTATCTACAATGGACTACTGTGGGGACAATGTTAAAAAAACGTGACCGAAAGTCAAATCAATTATTTTTTTTATTTTCCAAATTAATAGAATCTTATGTATTTTACATGATGAAAATAGTCAGTAAATAATAAAAATTAAATCGATAATGTAAAAAATAATATAATTTTTTATCTTTTTATCAAGTGAAATTTTATTTGATAAAAACTGTTTTATTAAAGTTAATTTATAATAAAATTTTATTTAATGAAAAATAGAATAAAAATAATTAATATATATTTAATTAATTAACTCATAAATAATGTGATAAAAATTATATATAACGTATTTTTTCATTAAATCGAGCCGTACATAATAAACTTTCTTTCAATCTCAACGAACTGTATAGTTGGAGTTGTACAATTTTAATATAATTTAGTTCTAGATTGAGACCCCACTCTCAAATAAAAATCTTCTGTCTCTCTTCGTGCTTCCTTTGTATTTTTGTAAAAAAATAAATTTTAAACCCTAAATTTTATTTTTTATATTCTAAATCTTAAATCTAACCTTGAAAAATACATCTTACCTTTAATTCTTTAAACCCTAATTAAAACCCTAAATCTTCTCGTTTGAGGTGGGGCATAAATATAACCATGAAAAAGTGGCTGATTTTGTTTCCCCACTCTCGTCGGTCTCTTCCATTTAGAAATCTTTTTTTCACTGTTTATTATTAAACCAGACAATCTCAGCTACGTTGCTTTCCTTATAATTCGAATGGCTGACAACGTAATCTCTCAATGACAATGATCTCAGTCTTTGTTTGCTTGACCCGACCGCCATTGATGAACCAAATCAAAGCTTGAAAAAGTTTGGAAGCTGTTGAGACTTAATTTTGGGTTGAATCAACCAAGTGGGCACTTGTTATTTTAAAGGAATTGAACTGGGTATTTTTCAGAATTTCGAATTTGGGTTGTCTGCCATGGAGTTAAACGCGGGGACGGCTGAAACTGGATCTCGTAAAACGATGCCGGAGAGGGATGAAGTGGCGGCGCTCGAACCGCTCCAATTTACCGATGAAATCCGCCGTTTGATGTCGGCTACGGGGGGTGATAATGCGAGTTCCTTCACGGCTCTGCTTGTACTACCGGCTACCCAATCCGTTCAGTTCATTCACTCTCCGGACTCGGCTAAGCTTATTGCTGCTCCAACTTCGGCTCCGAACGTCGATGATTTCAAAGGCAGCTTTCATTTTCCTTTTAATAGTGAATTAATTGAACGAGCGGCGAGGTTCTCTGTGGTCGCTGGAGATGGTAACAGCAACGGCAATAACAAGAGCAACTCGCCTGAACCGACGTCGTACAATTCAAGCTCGACTCTCCAGAAACCGGTGAAGAGTGAACCGGCGGAAACCGATTCATCTCAGCCATTGGTTTCCGATCCAAAGGTGGAGAATCCGAGTATCAAGAGAAAAGGCCGAGAAAAGGTGAAGAATTCTGATATTGAGTTTTTTGGTGTTTCTACTTTCTAATCTTGGTAAATTTTTGATCAAATTAGTTGATACATTTGTTTTTGAGCTTTTTAGATGAAAGGGTCGGCAAAGAAAAGTAAAACTGAGGCGAAAAGGAGCTCCGACGATGCCGAGAAGCTACCTTACGTTCATGTTCGAGCTCGCCGGGGACAAGCCACTGATAGTCATAGCTTAGCTGAGAGAGTAATTCACTAATTTTGATGACTGAGTCCTTAATCGGTTTGCTTAGTATTAGTTAATTTGTCTTTACTAAGATAATAATCTTTGTTTTTAGGCAAGGAGAGAGAAGATTAATGCACGTATGAAGCTCCTACAGGAGTTAGTACCAGGATGCAGCAAGGTCAGTTCAATTGGATTATTAGGTTGATTAATGATTTGATTATGATTATGACCATGATTATGTGATTATGATAAGAATATCCGTCTAAATAGGTACAAAAAAGTGGAATTACATCTTTAGATTATCTTTCATTAGCCACGGTTTCTGTACTTTGCACCTTTTGCACAAAAGTGGGTTACTTTTTGCAACAACAAAAAAGCTGAGCTGGTGTGCCATGTAACTTTGATAATTCTAATGTGTTAGCCCTTCTTCCTTTGTTGGGTGAGTTTGATAGGAGTCATTTTTGAGGTAAACTTCGTCTTTTCCAATAGAAACCACAATTTTATTTGCTGTTTTAGACTTTTAGTGAAGGGAGTAAATGAAACAAGCTAGATTTTATAGTTCTAATCTAATCTTCCGAATGTTGGATTATGAAAGGATGGTATCAGTACAATGACAATTCTAGCCTTTGACGACAATGGGAGGAAATTTTAGTCATGTGGAATGCTAGCTGGAGATTACCATGAAATGCTCTATACATTTGTCTAGTGGCTTGTTAGATTAGATGTCATTATGGGGTCCTATTTCATTGATGTAGAAGAGTTGCCCAACTTCTCTTACAAGTTTGGTACCCATACTCTTATGGGATAACAAGATAAAAGATCACAAAAGAAAATGCCTTTTATATGCCAAATGGTTGCTAACACATGAAGTGATAGTGCATGCGAAATTAGTTTAATTGTTCGAAAATTAATCTTGATTATGCCTTAGTAGTTCAGAAGAAGTTTTTGACACTTGAAAAGGGGGTGTAAGCCGTTTTCCTCAAGATGTGACCACAATTCAGTGTAAATTAGATGACCAAACATGTAAACAACCTTCTTTTCTAGGACCACATGTCATGATCTCCTCATAAGTTGTAAGGATTGGCGATGCCTAACGGTTAAAAGGAATATTGTTGATAATAATGACTTGCAAATCTATTGCTTCTGGATAGGTTTGTGTCCTGTTTTGAGGAAATCACCTTGGAAGTTAGAGCTCATCTATCTGCATTGCCATGAATATGCATTCAAGTTAAACTTATATGGCTATCGTGAAAGTTTAACTTAAACAATTAGATTTAGGCGGATGGCTTATATGCATTCAAGAGCTTTGGTGACTATGCTTTTGTGCTCAAAGATTTTAGGTTCGAAAAGTTGGCTTGTAGTTTGAATCTCATTATAGAATCATTGAATTCACATGGGACCTTTTTCTGATCTGTGAAATACCATGTGCTGCAGATTTCGGGCACAACATTAGTGTTGGATGAAATCATCAATCATGTGCTGTCCTTTCAGCGTCAAGTGGAGGTGAGATATTTGTCTCGAATACCATTCGGTTTGAACTTGTAAAAAGTTTATGAATTCGTGATGCATTCTTAAGCATCGCAAGTGGATGCCCCCTATTCAGAATACTCAAAATTTGTAAATTTTAATTTTTTTAGTGTCTTAGATGTCAAGATGGTCTGAGATTAATCATCTTAAATACATGCCTAGCCTTACTTTGTAGTAAGGGTCTTGTTATGGAGATTTTCCATATTATGCAACACTCAGAACGATGATTTTTCTCTTGGTTCTTATTGTGACCACCCCAATAGGCTGGCATGTTTCATTTTGTGCTTTATGCTTTGGTTTTGATGTAGTATCTTCCATCTCCTTGGTCTAATCTAGGTATCATGTTTCTTTGGTTGCAGTTCTTATCAATGAGACTTGCCGCAGTTAACCCGAGATTTGATTTCAACCTTGATAGCATATTCACAGCTGAAGTAAGTACCAGACACCTTGTCACATGTTTCTAGTCCGGAGTCGGAAATTGAAAGCTCTTTTCAAAAACCTCCCATTTCAAGTGACAACTAGCTCTGCAAAGCTATGTTGCTCTATCTCTTGCATATAAGCACCTATATGATACCCCATTTCAAGTATCAGACTTGAATTGACATGTTTGATCATTTTTTAATGTGTAGAGCAAATCTTTAATGGACGGTAACTTCTCCGGTATGGTCATGCCTATGATGTGTCCCGAGGTTCATCTCAACAGAAACAGACAACAGTTCCCACAACAATTGCATGCTGATGCATTTCAACAGCCTGTTTGGGGAAGAGAGGAAGTCTGCAATAATTACACAACTCCGGAGAACTCGCTTTTAAGGTACGACTCCTCAGGAAATTCAGGTAGAAAAGAAAGAAATTTTATTTACTTCATAAACCATCATAATTCATAAACATGCCAAGTAAATTGTAAACTTCATATCACAGTTTTGTTGCAGCATCGTTGCACTTGAACAAATTGAAAATGGAGCTATGAAGTGCGAAAGAAGTGCGAAACGGTTAGATTTTATGAAAAATATTGTTCTCGTGATAGCTAGTATTGTATGCATATATAATATATATTGAATATTAGAAACTAGTAGGAAGTAGAGGAGAGGCCTCACCATATAATCTTCTGGTTTCCATGTGGTTTGTTTAGCCGAGTCAGACGGAAACCTCCGATTTCTCAGGACCGGAGACAAGAAATGTCGGTATTCTGCTAATATATATATATATATATATATATATACTAACTTGGAGTCATTCAATCGAATACTTGGTTCAACATTGATTGATTTATATTGTTAAAATCATAGAATGAACTATGATGATTCAAACTATTATGGAAATGTGCCTTTTTCTTTGAAAATGTATGATTTTATATATCGAGAACCTTACGGGGTATTATTACATATCTTATTAAAAAAAACTAATCTTAAACCGAAAAAAAGAGTACAAGTGATGACACAAAACAAAATAACAGGTTCAAAGGATCAAACTAAACTGCAACTAAAAAGAGTCTAAAAGCTAACCAAAGAATCAAAACACATACTCTTAGGCCTTAGGAATGATAATTTGATCTGATCCTGTCGGGTTTCGATCTAAACCGATAAATTTATTTATTTAAAAAATTGAGTTCGAGTTGAGTTATAAGAAAATAAAATTAGATTGGGGTAAAAATTTCCAGGCAAATATAGACCAACATAGGTTTCCAACACTTCCGCGTCAACTATGGAACAGATTCCGATGAACTTGGTGGAACAAACCGCCACTCCCCAGTCCCCATTCCACTGTACCTAGGAATAGCTCATGTTATCGGTACTTCGTTTCCGGAAAGAGTGTTCCTCTGTTTATGGACATTACAGCACATGTTATATAATATATTATTACACCAACAAGTGGAAGACAATTATTATTTATCCGTTCATAACAATGGTGGACAATTCATTTTTTTAACTATTGGGTGGCGTGTACATTAAATTATACAATAAAAAAATGTATTCGGTAGGTGGACTGCGACATTTGCGTTACAGCCTTACTGGTCTGGTGGCTCAGGGATTTATATAAAAACAACCATTTCATCTTCTTCAAATCATTCACACTCTTCCTTTTGCAGAAATTAATACATTCAACTTCCAAACACTTTGCCTTCCTCTCTGTTTCAACCAGAAATGGCCGAACAACTTGGGTTTGACATCGCAAAAGAGCTGGTTTCTCAATTGAGCTCCCCTGTTCTGGAGCAACTTGGCTTGTGGTGGAATTTCAAAGACGACCTGGAGGAACTCAAAAGCACCATCTCCGCAATCAAAGCTGTGATTCTTGATGCAGAAGAGAAATCCGTGACCTCCAATCTCGTCCAAGATTGGCTGGCAAAGCTGAAAGATGCTCTGTATGATGCGGAAGACTTGCTGGATGATGTCCGTACTGAAGCCTTGTGGAAGAAGCTGATGAGTGGGAACAAACTGACCAAAGAGGTACGCGTTTTCTTTTCAAGATCGAACCAGTTTGCTTATGGTCTTAAAATGGGTCATAGAATCAAGGCCATCAAGGCCGGATTGACATCCATTCAAAGTCAGATCAGTTTCTTGAACTTGGTACCACGTGACCAAGCTCTCGAAACCTCTTTCATGGCCAGAAGGAGGCAGCAGACGCACTCTTTTGTGCTTAAAGATGAAATCATAGGAAGGGAGGATGACAAAGCAGCTCTTCTAAAACTCTTGTTTGACACAGAGTTTGAAAGTGAAGAGAATGTTGCCATCGTTCCAATTGTAGGGATTGGAGGCTTAGGCAAGACTGCTTTGGCGCAGTTTGTTTATAATGATGAAATGGTTAAAGATCAGTTTGAGTTAAGGATGTGGGTCTGTGTCTCAGATGTTTTTGATGTGAAAGTAATCGTAGGAAACATTATTAAATCTGTGACTAATCAAGCACCAGACCAAAATCTCGAAATGGATCAATTGCAAAAGCAACTTCGAGATAAAATTGATGGTAAAAAATATTTTCTTGTTTTGGATGACCTTTGGAATGAGGAGAGGGAGCAATGGGTTAGTTTAAGGAAGTTACTGATGGGTGGGACTAAAGGAAGTAGGATCATAGTAACTACTCGTTCTCTGAGGGTAGCAAAGATTACAGGTAAATGTCAACCCTATGAGTTGAAAGGCTTGTCTGATGCTGATGCATGGTCTTTGTTCAAACAAATAGCATTTGAGCAAAGATCTGTTGATTCAAAAAATCCATCCTTTGTGGAGATAGGAAAGCAGATTGTGAAAAACTGTGGTGGGGTTCCTTTAGTCATTAGAACACTAGCTGGTACATTATCTTTTAAAGAAACTGAGAATGAATGGCTTTCTTTTAAAGATCATGAACTTTCTAGAGTATCCCAAACTGAAGGTGAAATTTTACCTACACTTCAGTTGAGTTATGACCATCTTCCATCCCATTTGAAGCATTGCTTTGCTTATTGCAGACTCTATCCAAATGATCATGAAATTGATGTACAAAATCTTGTTCAATTTTGGATTGCACAGGGTTTTGTAAAACAATCTAATCCGAGTCAATCTTCTGAAGAGATTGGGTATGAGTATTTTAAAGGTCTCGTTGAAAGAAGTTTCTTTCAAGAGGTAAAAGAATATGGGGTCGGGGATATAACATGTAAAATGCATGATTTAATGCATGATCTTGCTGAATTAGTGTCAGGGAGAGAGAGTGGTGTTTTAGATTCAAATTCAAGTGTACGTGAGGTTGATGAGAAATGTCGTCATATATCGGTTGATTTTTCCTTAATTCCTTCGTTTAAGGGAAAGAAGTTGCGAACTCTGCTACATTTTCCAAATAAGAAAGTTCAGAGTATGAGTGATGCAACTTGGAATTCAATCATTTCAAATGGTAGATCCTTGCGTGTACTGGAATTGGATGACTTAAATCTTAATACAGTTCCAGACTCCATTCATAAGCTGAAACATTTGAGGTACCTTGATCTTTCTGAGAATGATGGCATTAAGATCCTCCCACTGAGTATATGCAAGATACAAAATCTTCAAGTGCTGAAACTTGAGTGGTGTAGGAAGCTTGAAGAACTGCCAAAGAAGATTGAGCAATTGGTGAATCTTACACATCTTCCGTGTAATGGTTGTTGGGGATTAACTCATATGCCACGTGGGATAGGGAATCTGACTTCAGACGTTAAGCATGTTTGTTGTGGATAAAGACGGTTCCCATGGTGCTGCTGCTGCGGATCTCAGTGAATTGAGTGGTCTTAACAGCTTAAGGGGATTTCTAATAATAACTAATCTTGGATTCGTGAGAAATGCAAAAAAAGAGTTTAAAGCTGCTAATTTGAAAGGGAAGGAACATTTACAATCATTGATTTTAGACTGGGGTGATGGTACCGATGCTGATGAAGAGAAGTCACTTGAAGACCTCCAACCCCATCCTAATCTGAAGAAGCTCTGTGTGGATGGATGGATGGGCAATGCCAAAGTCCCAACTTGGATTTCTTTGCTCAAAAATCTCACCAATATGAAAATAAGGGGTCCCAGTAAATTTAAACATCTCACTTCCTTTGCTCAATTGCCTCATTTGAAAGTGCTGTGGATTTCTAACTTAACTGAGCTGGAGTACATGGACGATAATGCCCCCAGTGGAGAACAAGGAGAAGCAGAGTCATTCTTCCCATCGCTTACAGATCTAGACCTTCATCAATGCCCAAATCTGAAGAGTTGGTGGAAAATACCCGTTGACAATGATACGGATGATGACAAAGACAGAAGAGCACCAACCATGGCATTTCCTTGTCTTTCAAGTTTACATATTGAAGACTGCCCTTTGTTGAGTTCAATACCGTTGTATCCATCACTTGATATGCACTTATTCTTGAAGAATACTAGTTCAAGGCCTTTAAAGCAGACTATTCAGATGAATATCACAGTATCAACCTCTTCTCTTCCTCTCTCCAAATTGAAATCATTCCATGTGGAGAATATTGAGGAACTGGACCCAAACATGCTACAAGAATGCCTGCAGAATATGACTTCCCTTAAAGAGTGGGGTATTGGTTCTTGCCATTGGCTAAAGTCTTTATCTGGGTGGTTGCAACAGATGAACAGTCTCACAAGTTTAACAATAAGAGATTGCAAGGAGCTTGATTTAGAGGGAATGCAATGGGATCTCCTTAAGAATCTCTCTCATTCGGTGATCGATAATCTTCCACAGTTGGTGTCTCTTCCCCTTTCGCTTCAACATCTTGTTCAACTGAAAACATTAGCTATTGCGAATTGCAGTGGATTGAGGTCACTCTTTCCTGTTTTCCAACACCTCACTTCCCTTGAAAGGCTTCATATAAGGAACTGCAAGGATCTGGAGTTATCTGCAGATGGCACCCAAATATTCCAAGATTATACAAGCCTACGCGCTCTACATCTGGTAAATATTCCAAAATGTCTGCAACTTCCAGAGTGGATTCAACATCTAACAAATCTGAAAGAGCTTCGTCTCTATGATTTGCCCAATTTAACATCACTTCCGGACGAGATGTGTTGCCTAACCACTTTGGAAGAGTTATATATACACGGAATTCCCCGGTTAGAGGAACAATGTCGTAAGGACATTGGTTTGGATTGGCATAAGATTGCTCACATACCGAGGATTTGGATGAATGAGGTAGATGCTTCGTATCCTTTGAATCACTCGTTCATTATTTACCAACTTTTACAACCATATAGTGTGTTTTCTATTTCCAAGCATTGGAGTGAATATGATCGCTGACTTGTTTTCTATCTTCAGAGACGGCTGCAATAGATACTGAAGGGCATTTGAGTATTTCAGGAATTCATATGCAGCAAAAGAGTAAGAGGAAGGTAGGTTATCTAATTGGTTGATTCTTTTAAAATCATAATCATCTCAGAATTAGCTGCAATCAGCTAACAATGAATGCTCCTTTTTGTCAGCATGAGCTCAATGGAAGAGCCAAAACTTTCTTCAACAGCACATCCATTCCTCAGCATTCTATACCAAATAAAATGATTGTTGAAGTTAAATCATTATCACCAAAGTCTCTACGTATCATAATCCAAAACTATATAGCAATAATTGTTTCAGTATCAGCACAGTTGTTTTTCAGGAACATGGACAAGCCTTTCTTATGATGGTGATACAGACAGACATAAGAAGATTGCAGCACAATCTGACCATGAAGGATTCTTTTCAAGAGTTTCAGAGGCAGAAAATCCAACGTCTAAGGTGTTTGTTTCTTTCATGCAGCATTTGTGGGATTATTTCTTGCTTTATAAAAGAGTGTTTATGCAGCCTTCACTACTAAAGGCTGCTTGGGAAGTGTTCGAAACTAAATGTAATTTGTACTATTGAGTTTATTAGTGAACTTTTCTCTGGGCCATGCCCCGCAGATGTAGGTACAACACCGAACTGCGTAAACAATTCTCAGTGTTCGTTGATTCCTGTACAAATGCCGCTATATACCAAGTTTGGTGTGTAGCGTTACTTGTTGCAACTCTAGTCACAACTTACATTCGATCAAATAGACAAATCACTTCTAGTCTTGTTCTAATACTTGATCCACAAGTAACTACAACAGACAATGTGAGAATTTACAACCAGAACTAACCACGCTTTCATTTAGTTTGCTAAATGAATGCGAGGATTGCAACGTCGCATTGCATCGAGATTCTAAGGGAAGGGAATACTGTAGCTTGTAATCTATGTCTAAATAATTTTGGGATTCGTTTGCATCATCGTTCACTACAGCAGAAGAGGAGTTTGAGGATTGTTGTCTTGCATACCAAAAAAAGCAACATATAGTTGCATTTTCAGGTAAACACTATAATATATTCATTCTATAGCGGCGTGTCACACAAAACGTCGCAACTGGATCGTTTTTTATAGTGTTTTAAAAATACCGAAATAAATCTCGTTTTAACACATTTTGTAATACAAACACACAATAGGTCAATTTGACGATTATATCTCAAATCTCTAAAAAAAATTTCCCAAATCACATTCTGAAAATCCCTAAAGGCTCTGCTTCTCCTCTCCATGCTTCTCTTGGCCGTGGTCCTTTCCGTCGATTGTCCCTCAGGTCCGGTCATCCGAATCCTTCAATCACTCGAGGTAAAAATGTTTTTGTTGTTTATTTTCCAAATAAAAACACATTGGTTTTGTTAGAGAATGTCGAACATTTCTTGATCTTGTTAAATATGTTAATAAAAATTGTAGATCAATAAAAAAAAAAGTAAATTAAATAATTTATTTATTGATATAAATAAATAGAACACGTAATAAAGATAATGTCTATAATTTTCAAAATAAATCATTGATTAACATCTAAATTAAATATTTCTTAAGATCATCCATTCAAAACGCCTAAGTCACTTTAATCCATATAGCTCTAAACTTGTTTGAACATGGCAATGGTTTGAACATGAAGTTTACTTCTAGGAGGGAATAAAATCTGAGATAGATATTAAATAGTACATGTTCCAATTTTTTAAGTTATTAAAGTGATGGAATATTAAGAAGTTGTGACGAGATTACCGTTGTTTTAACTTTAAAAAAATTACCTTAATAATTTGTCTAAAATAGATAGTATAATTATTTTATACAATTGTGTTTATAGAAATTTTGTTTACATAAACGTCTTAGTTTTACGATTTTTAGATTCTGTTTAGGTTTTAAAGTTTAAGCGTAGGGATAACAATTTGACTTGTTCCCGTCGGGTCCCGACCGACTTGATCGGGTGGGGTTTTATTTAAAAAATTGGGTTCGGGTTTAGGGTGAAAATTTCCTGACCCGACCCGACCAGACTCATTATATATATTATATTTTTATATATAATATTTAATTTTTTATTATTTTTTTCGGGTCGGGTTTATTCGGGGTTTTTTATTAAAATATCGGGGTCGGGTTATGATTTTTATAATATCGGGTCGAGTCAGGTCGAGGATAAAAAATATTGAGATTGAGTCGAGTCGGAAGACTTAAGTTTCGGGTTGGGGTCAGGGCGGTCAAAACCCCGACCCGACCCATTACCATCCGTATTTAAGTGTAATAGTTTAGAATTTAGGTTTCAAATGTGAAATTTAGGGTTATTTTTTTCAAGTTATTGAAGGTATGGTTGAATTTGGATTTAATTTGAAATGTCTTTACTTGATTTAGCTTAATTACCAAGGAAATTATTGTTCATATCGAGAAATGAGAAATTAAATTAGGGGAAGCCTGTTAGCTTAATTATCAAGCGTGTGATTTAATTAGATTATCTTGATAGTGCTTAGGCTATTTTTTATGAATATGATAAAATATAAAGAAGAAAAAGTAAGATTCTTAAAAATAAATCAGAAAAAACATGTCTTACGAATTTCATTACCATACATTCTGTTTATTGTTTCCTTTAAGGATCTGTCTTTTGGTAACATGATATCATCAAATTAGTATGAATTAATTTCATTCAACGTTTTTTACTCATACTTTTACTAAATAGTCGATAGTGTTAGGGATACATTCGATTCGATTTCGGTTTAATTTGATAAGTTATTTTAGTAACCATCGACTTTTGATTTTTCTATATTAACGCTAGTTTTTAAAAATTTATATTTTATCTTGACAAAATAACTTTATTTTATGACTTTTATACATTAAAAGATAAAAAATTTAAGATATTTTTCATAAATATTTATTAAAATTTATTTTTAAGTAAAAAATAAAATTAAAAATACATCTATAGTATTTTAAGCATAAAATATATATTTTTACCTTATAAAAATAATTAAAAAATTAAATTCAATTTAATTTGTTAACCGTGATTAACCACAATTTATAAATTTATGAACCATAATACCTCGATTCGGTTTTCAATTTTATAGTTAACCATGTTCAACCCTAAATAGTACTAGTAATTGGTATTGAGAAAATAATTATACTTTTTTACGATATAAATTCAAATTACATCAAATAATTTATTAATTAGCTATTAATGTTTTAAATAAAATTTATAGTCTTACAAAACAGATAAAATTTAGATAAACTTATCGAAGATAAACAAGGACTATAAAGAATAAAATACAAGTACTTTTCAATTTTGCTTTTATAAATGCAAGTAAATAGAATACAGTTCTTTGCTATTATAAGAAGTGTAGTAACATTTATTGACATATTCGTTGGAGAGTTTACACTTTCTAGATCTTTTTTCACATATGTTTTGGTTTATCTTCATAATTTGATAATCAATCTGTAAGAGAAGATGATATAGAAGATATGATATGAGATACATTTAATATACATAGTCATAATCACAATCAATATATTAGAGAATAAGATTATAATATTAGTGTTGATGAAGTCATCAAGATGAGAAATAGATGGGATGAAGAGCCAGACAAACAAACAATAAGTTTTATAAGTTTCTTAATGAAATGAATGAACAATTTAAAAAGATATCGAAACATTCAAAACTTTCTTTTAATATTTATTTTTTCACTTAAAAGGTACGACAGGGTAGAGTGATAACTATTTTACCAATTATTAGAGTTTATGAAAGATATGTTTTTTTTTTGAAATCCCTTAATCAAGCTAATATATGAAGAAATTAATAAAAGATTTAGGTCTTGGTTATGAGAAAATTTATGGTTCTCTGAATTAGGGATAACAATAGATCCTAGACCCGACTCGAATTCGTAGATCCAGATTCATTTTATAGGGTCTGGATCTTAAAATTTCAAACCCAACAAATCTGGGTCGGATATGAATCTTTTGATTATAGTACGGATCTGGATTCAGATCTGATACTAAGATCCGAACCTAGACCCGAACCTGTTTACCTATATATTAAAAAACTCACATTTGGTTTTAATATATATATATATATATATATATATATATATTTAATAGTAGTTTTATATTTCATATTATTTTTTATGTAATTTTTATTTATTTATGATAAAGAGACTTTTTGAAGGAATACATGCTTGTTCTACTGTTAATGAAGATTGTGATGATGATACGAAAATGATGAATATCATTGGCATGTTTATATAAGAAAGTTATTATATTATATAACCTTAATATAAATATTTAAATTTCACAAATATTATTTTCATAAAACAAAATTTTTCCTTTGGTTGGTTGTTTCTTGTTTGTTTTAGGGTGTTTATAATTTAAGTAGTGATGAAGACTAGCACTCTAAGAGATAGAAGTACGGTACTCGGTTTGCGACAACGAAATATTTTATGATCTACATTTCTTAATGTTTGTGTTATTCAAAATATATTTGTGTAATTGTTGAGTTTTTTTTAAGATTTTAGTTTATCGTTTTTTATTCTGATACTAATTAATTTCAATTAATCTTTCCCCCATTGGTGTTGTGATGTAAAATTAATTAATTACGATTTTATTATATTAAAAAATAGGTTGAATGATCGTTTTTTAATAGATCCATTTTGGACCCGTTTTAGATCCGGATCCGTAAGATCCATTGGATCTGGATCTGGGTCTCAATTTTCTAGACCCACGAATTTGGGACAGATCTGGATCCATTATATAAAAATGGATTTGGATCTGGATCCAACTAGATCCGGTCCAGTTCCGGCCCATTGTCTATGGACAAAGAAAATATGAGTGAAGATAAAATTGAAACATGATCACGAAAGAAACAAGTAAAGATTCTTCAATATTTTCTTCTAATACCTAGTGATACGCGTCGTGTAGTGTCAAAATAAAATTCCTTATTCTTAGATAATAAATAGGAAATTAAATGTAGTAAGTGAGAAGTAAGGGTCGATCCCACACGGACTAGAAACTTCCTGATTATGCTTATTCGATTGATGATTCAAGAAGATGATTGAATAGTATTTAAGTAAAAGGGGGGTTTGACACGCGTCGTATAGTGTCAAAAATAAATTCCTTATTCTCAAATAAATAAATATGAAATTAAATATAGTAAAGGATAAGTAAGGGTCGATCCCACAGGGACTAGAAACTTCCTGATTATATTCGTTTGATTGATGATTCAAGAAGGCGATTTAATTGTGTTTGAGTAAAAGGGGTGTTTGTCGAGTGTAATGAAACTAAATAATTGAAGAAAGTAAAATAAAGAAATTGATTTAAATATAATAAAAACTAGCCTTAGACTTTCGCTTTGACTCGACTTAAATAGATCATCGGAAAAAGATTTTCACTTCGGGATTTTACGTCGGTAATTAGCTTTCAAGGTTCAATCCTTGAAGCAAAAATTCTAAACCGAATACCCAAGTCTATCTTTGATATTGGTTTCATGGATTAATCCACCAACTCAATGTTTGTAGAAAAATCATTTAAAATCTCAAAACTGACTTGGATTATGTTGTTTCAATAACAACCGATCCAATCTTTAGTTTTCGCCTTAGCAAACAATTTGCTAATGTGTTCCCAGGAAGTCGAATTTGCTTCAATAACCGATCCTTCCTCCCACATAAATGATCAAATCGAAATCTTGACCAAAGTTAATCTTTAGTTTTGAAATCAAGTTGATAAAAAAATAAGTTCAAAAGAAAACTTTTAAAGAAATAAAAAGACGAAGTTATTGATGTGCTTTTCAATCCTCACGTTTGGATCGAGTCATTGCTTAAGCCCTTGGCTATTAAAAACTTAGCCGAGCATAATTATGAAAAGAATTATGCTCGACATAAAAATAAAATAAAAATAAAAACAAGAAAAATAAATAAAGAAGACAAGAGATGAAAGAAAACTCTAGGATTTAGAATTAAAGGATGAATGGAGAGATATGAGTTCTAGGCTTACCCAAGGTGGGTATTTATAGCCTTTTACAAACCCTAAAAATAAAAGATAAATACTAGATAAATCTAAAAATATTTAAATTCAAATTAAAAAGAGATAAATCTTAACTTGAAGTTCAAAACGCGGCTGGCTGATAAGCTATCTGGAATGCTGATAAGTTATCACGCGCCTGCTGACGTCATCTTCTAGAAGCTGCTGACAAAACGCTGCGTAAGATTTCAAGCCCAAAGTCGAGCCCACGAACCCAGACTCGATCTAGAAAATAAAAAAACCTTCAGAAATCAGCCAATTTAAGTGTATTTTCCAGATTCAAAATCCTGCACAAAATCACATGAAAAACAGCGAGATCAATAATATATTCACCAAACCAAGGAGTAATTAAGCACAAAATAATAACTATTTTAAACACTTATCAAATTCCCCCTCACTTATTCAATGCTTGTCCTCAAGTATTCCTAAACTAATATACCAAAATCATAAGTTGCCAACCATTAATTCACTACAAGTCTCAATCTCCTTAATGAAAGAAAATCAAGCAATCATTGTAACTAAGAAACAATCAAGCAAGTGGCAAACTAGAAACAATTTCAAACGAAACAAAACATTCCAATTCTTAGCTAATTTAATGATGCAAAACTTGATACCCTCACAAGGATTCGCTCATTACGCTCAAAGTGTTTAGGTTCGAAAGAATCGCTCAAGCCGAAATTGATTAAAGCTTTACCATAAGCCTGTAAATAAATCTAATTACCACTACTAAAATTGAACATGATGCAAAAGTCAAGAGGTCTTTAAGCAAGGTTGTAACGGGGGTAGGGTGAAGGTAGGGAAAAGGCCGGAAAAGAATGGGCTAAGTGTCAAGACAAAAGATTTAAACATAATAAGCATTCCACGAAAATAATGAAGTATAAAGAGATGGAAAGAGTAAATCAAACATTTTTTTCCTTTTCAAAAGCTTCGATTTTTTTATTATTTTTTTTTTCAATTCTTTTTTTGAAAAGTACACATTGGTACTTTTATTCTTTTTTCTTTTTTTTTTCGATTTTTTTTGAATTCTTTTTTCCGAATACACACTTTCTCTTTTTTTTCCGAATGCACTCTATCCTTCTTCTCTTTTTTCGTGGAATAAATATCATCTTAAGTCTTGACAAGGGTGTAAAAAGATGGGAAAAAAATAGAAAAATAAAGATTCCGGTTTGCATAAATAAGGTGAAACAAAGAAATGGGTCAAGGCTCAAAGTGGTTCACTAAGGGATAAAAATAAAAGGTAGGCTATTTAGGAAGTGAAGTGGTTAAACCTAAGTGCCTCTATTATTTTAAAGCATCATATTCATGAATGTAGTCTCAAAAAGCATTGCATCACAGGTTCTAGAATGTTAAAGATCAATTCGGTACACACAAATGAAACAAAGAGCAAGAACGAAAAGATATGCTCATTAGGCTCAAGATCTCACATTAAAAAGGGTAATTGTATCAAGAAGTATCATTTCAATTAACTAATCATGGAACATTAAGGATTCTTAATCAAAAGTAACTAATTATGCCAACACATTATCATGCATCCTAGGTTCCAATCAAAGCTAGATTAAAATTCATCAAGAAGATTCAAGAGATGCAACAAATTAAATAAAAGACAACAAGAGATTTCAAGAATATTAATATCAAAATATTCCAATTCCAAGCATAAAATAAGCAAGGCATGCAATATTCCCCTCCCCCTCACTTAAACCGTTTTGTCTCAAAACAAGAATAAAAATTAAAGAGAGGGAAAATGAATACTCCCCGATCTAATGACGACCTCGGCTGCGACCTCGTCCTCGACGTGAGGTACCCGGTCGAAGGTAAGAAAGGACTTCCGAAAGGTTGGTTTCGATGGAGTGGAGCCGATCTTAGACATCGTGTAAGTCCTTTTGTACATTCGGTTTGGGGCTTGCTTCTAGAGCCGGATGTGGTGTTGGCCTCTATAGATACACACGCTCATTACGTGGTGTAATGATTCCGGGAAGAACCATGTATGGTGCATCGGGAGTTCCTACAAGTAACCCCATCGAATCAAGACATCTAGCATCTAAAGCATCCATAACAAAAGCATAAGTAAAGTCATGAATATTAAAATTCAATGGAAACAAGCGAGACGCAAGATGGGTTATGTAATGACCAATAATAAGAGGACGATTAGAGCGAACAACTCTCTCAAAAGCACGAGCAAACCAATATCCCAAATTTACCTTGATGCCGGATTGCATACATGATAAAAAGAATAATTCAACCTTACTCAAACAAGAGGTAGTGTCATTACGACCCGAGTAATTATATGCAAGAAATCGATGGATGTAACGGAGTGCGAGGTCGTGAATGTGCTATCCTTTTGTTGTTCGGGCATTGAAATTGATACCCTCCAAGCCGGTAAGTGCTCCATACGCAAGGTTAGTGCTAAAGTCCTGTGGAATCTCAAGCAAAGAAGTCAAATAACTAGGATCCGAGACATCAGTCACGAATCCCATGGAAAAACCAAAGTCCAAAATGCTCATAAGAAAATATTGGCCAAGCAATCGAAAAGAGATGACATTAGGCGAATTAATGGTTGCTACCCTATGATGCCGAAAAGTGAAAGTAACATAAAATTCAAAAGCCAACTCATAATATGTGTTACACCTAATTTCCGAAAATAGAGTCCAACTGATAACATTAAAGTAATGCATAACAGATTCACGTAAGTTCAAGATTTCTAAAGCATCAAATGAAATAAATTTACAAACTTGAAACTTACAATGTCGGATGCTATTGAACCTTACCGAATCTTCATCATCAAATTGTAAGTAGCCTTTCAACACCTCTTCGATTGGTACAGAGTATGTTCGCCCTCTTCGATTTCGTTCGGTGCTTGGCGGTATTGTCTCATCATCGTTTTCTTTCTCAAAATTTTCCATAAAATTTTGAGTGTGAGTTTCGGACGCAAAATCGTTTTGATCAAAGCTTGGTGGTTTCATATTAGTGTCGTGAAAGTGTCTAGTTGAATCTGCAAAACCGAGGATAGGGTGATACATTAGCAAGGGTTGAACAGATATTGAATCAGAACTTACCTCGGGTTCGGCATGTCCTGTGAATGCCGAATATGTCGAGAATGTGGAGTCTTCGGCGTCCGACATTGGATGATCCGAATCGACAGCGGGTACCGAGTAATAGGATGAGGATGGGTCTGCCGCTTGTTGTCTAACAGGGAAGTATTCTTCGAGAAACTCCACGCTATCAGAAGATATGGGTCAGAGGTCGGCTGTAGTTGGGTTGGTGGAGAGAGGTTCTATCGTGAACCTCGTTCTCGATGAGAATTGTGTGATAGGGGTCCCGAACTCAGTGACTGGAAGGTTTGCGAAGGATGAAAAATCTCAGCACCCACGCCAATATTTTGGTTGTCGAAAACTCCCGTAGTTTGTGGCTCTGTGGAGGATCTGGTGCCCGGCCGTAACCTTGGGTATCGACGAGGGATAACAGACATGAAAAACCCCTCACTTCGTGGTTTAACGTTAGTCATTGGCTGGTCGATCGGTTGTGACTCCGGTTGCTCGGGTTTGGGTGAACATGGTTGCGGCTGCTGCGGTGTGGGCGAGTGATGCTCCGGCTGTAGTGGTGATGTTGCTTGCTGCTCGCGTCAAACGGGGCTATCGGTGGAATCACTTGGCACTTCCTCAAATTGAGGCAGAGCAAGCCGCCGCCGGCCGAAGTTTACTAGCGGTACTTGGGGAAGACGACTGAATTGATTTCTAGTTCTCACCATTGTTGTATATTTGGAAGAAAAGGGAGGAAGTAATATGTAAACGGAGAGATATGGGGGTTTTCAGGAGTTTGAAAGAAAAGAAGAGAGGTGGCTGCGTGGGTGGGGAAAGAAAATAGGTGAGGGTTTTGTTTTTAGGTCTTGCCGATTCCTTGGGTCAAAGGTGGGGGCCACTCGGTTTTTGAAATTAAGATGAAAATTGGTCATCCCTTGGGTTGTGCTATCATGCACCGAATGAAGGGAATAGGTTTTTCTAATGTGAGCCAAAAATTTGGGTTCATTTTCTAATGATTCGTTCACTGTGCTGCTCTTCCTTAGGGACTTTATTTCAAATTTTCGAATGCCTAAAACAGAAAATAAGAGAAATTAATTACAAAATAAATGAAAATAATAAAATCAAAGATAAAAAATAAAACATAATTAAATGGGTTGCCTCCCATTAAGCGCTATTTTTTAACGTCGTTGGCTCGACGACCTGATTCAGACTTCAGGTGTTCAAGTACTTCCGCCAATTTTTGCATTTTGTCCAACTAAGAGCTTCCTTATGTAAAAATTTTTGATAATCAATCTTGTCCATTTTCCTTAACAAAATATCTTCTTTGTTTTTCAATTTATCCAGCGGCAATTTTAAATCAAAACTTGGTTCCTGCAAGATGGAAAATGATGTTTTAGATTTTAAAGGTGTAAAACGCAAATCAGAATGAACATGACAAATATTTTTCAACTCCTTATTTTCTTTGTCTTGATGTTCTAATTTCCTGCATAAATCATTAGATACGTTAGTATTCACAGAATCATCAACAATAGGTTCATAAATACTAACGAAACTAACATTTTCCATGGAATCAGAATGTGCTACATCTTTATAAACATCAAAGTCACCATCAAATTCCATACTTAATAAACCACTTCCCATATCGATTTTTATATTTGCAGTGCTTAAGAATGGTCGCCCCAAAAGTATCTCTAAACATGTATACGAATGATTATTATCCATGTCGATGATGTAAAAGTCAGCAGAAAAGATGAGATCATCAACTTTTACTAACACATTTTTAAGCACTCCCTCCGGATATATGATGGAACGATCCGCCAGCTGTATAGTCACTCTTGTTTCCTTCAAAGGCTCGTTAGTGATCGTTTTATAAACCGAAAAATGCATAACCTTAATGGAAGCTCCTAAATCGCACATGACACGATTAATAAAAACATTTCCTATTTTACAAGGAATAGCGAACATACCTTGATCTTTCATTTTTGGCAGAAGCTTTCGCTGAAAAACTGTAGAAACGTTTTCTCCCAAATTTACCTTTTTATTTCCGGTCAACTTCCTCTTTGTAGTACACAATTCTTTTAAAAATCTAGCATACTTCGGTACTTGTCGGATCACTTCCAAAAGAGGTATGTTAACTTGAACCTTTTTGAACACTTCTATAATTTCTTTTTCCTCAACCTTTTTGTCGCGTTTCGTCAATCTTTACGGAAACGGTGGTGCGACTACTTTAGGAACGATAGGGGAAAGAGGCGAAGAAGAAGAAGATGTACCTTGAGAATCGGAAGTTGATGTTTCTTTCTCTTTTTCTGGTTGTGCAACGGCTTCTTTTGAAATTTCAGAATTGATAATTGTTCCACTTCTAAGGGTGATAGCATTAACATTTTCCCTTGGGTTCAGTTCGGTTTGGGAATAAAGCTTTCCTTGTGATTCTAGTCTTCCTACGATTTGAGCTAATTGGGAAATCTGCTTATCTAATTCCTGAAAATGAGCCTCAGCTCGGTTTTGGAACTTTTCTTGGAAAATCGCCAATCTTTCAACAATAGATTCCAATGACGATTTTGGTTGTTGGTTTCGTTATCCTTGTTGATATGGTTGGTTCTGCCTAAAGTGTATTACATACCTTAGGTTCGGATGGTCTCTCCAACCGAGATTATAGGTATTGGCGTTAGGGTTATAGGGTCTCTAGGGAGGTCTAGGGAAATTTCCTAAGGTATTTACTTGGGCTTTATCATCCTCTTGGATGATCGGACAACAATCCGTTGGATGTTCAGGACTAGTACATATTCCACAAAGTCTAGTTGTGTTCCTTTTATCTACAACAAGAGATTGAACAATGTCAGCTAATTTATCAATCTTATTTTCCAAGGAAACTGTACTTACCTCGTGAACCCGTCGAGATGGTTCACTCGCAGAGTGAAATCGTTGTGAGTTAACGACCATGGTAGATATTAACGTTCTAGCCGTGGTAGAAGTCATGTTTACAAGTGCTCCTCCACTTGCCGCATCAATTATCTTCACATCCATTGGTGTTAAACCTTCATAAAAATACTGGAGCAATGTTTGTTCGCTTAAGCCGTGTTGTGGATAATTAGCACTAGCTTTTTAAATCGCTCCTAGTAATTGTACAAGGTTTCGGTATCCTTTTGTTGAATACTTAGGATACTTCGCCTCAGTTCGCTCGCCTTAGCTGCTGGGAAAAAACTGTCAAGAAAAAGGCAAACCATATCAGTCCAAGTTGTTACAGAATTATAAGGTAAATCAAATAGCCAGTCTTTTGCTATATCGGCTAAAGAAAATAGAAAAGCGAGAAGTTTAATTTGGTCTTCGGAAACTTCTTGTGGTTTTGTACTTAGGCAAACCATATGAAACTCCTTGAGGTGTTTGTGAGGATTTTTGCTCGATAAACCGTGAAAGATTGGTAGGAGGTGTATCAGGCCTGTTTTGAGAGTGAATGGCGTATCACCATTTGGGAATGTTATGCTCATCGGCTGGTAATCATCAGGTGCCGCATTGAGTTGTTGGATGGTTTGATTGTCGTCTCCCATCGTCACTTGTTATTCTGAATTTTCTTGGTCAAAAATCAAACAAAATAAATCAGTAACTTTGTCGTAGTCCCCGGCAATGACGCCAATTTTGACACTCGTCGTATAATGTCAAAAATAAATTCCTTATTCTCAAATAAATAAATATGAAATTAAATATAGTAAAGGATAAGTAAGGGTCGATCCCACAGGGACTAGAAACTTCCTGATTATATTCGTTCGATTGATGATTCAAGAAGGCGATTTAATTGTGTTTGAGTAAAAGGGGGTGTTTGTCGAGTGTAATGAAACTAAATAATTGAAGAAAGTAAAATAAAAAAATTGATTTAAATATAATAAAAACTAGCCTTAGGCTTTCGCTTTGACTCGACTTAAATAGATCATCGAAAAAGATTTTTACTTCGGGATTTTACGTCGGTAATTAGCTTTCAAGGTTCAATCCTTGAAGTAAAAATTCTAAACCGAATACCCAAGTCTATCTTTGATATTGGTTTCATGGATTAATTCACCAACTCAATGTTTGTAGAAAAATCATTTAAAATCTCAAAACTGACTTGGATTATGTTGTTTCAATAACAACCGATCCAATCTTTAGTTTTCGCCTTAGCAAACAATTTGCTAATGTGTTCTCAGAAAGTCGAATTTGCTTCAATAGCCGATCCTTCCTCCCACATAAATGATCAAATCGAAATCTTGACCAAAGTTAATCTTTAGTTTTGAAATCAAATTGATAAAGAAATAAGTTCAAAAGAAAACTTTTAAAGAAATAAAAAGACGAAGTTATTGATGTGCTTTTCAATCCTCACGTTTGGATCGAGTCATTGCTTAAGCCCTTGGCTATTAAAAACTTAGTCGAGCATAATTATGGAAAGAATTATGCTCGACATAAAAATAAAATAAAGTAAAAAAAATAAAAACAAGAAAAATAAATAAAGAAGACAAGAGATGAAAGAAAACTCTAGGATTTGGAATTAAAGGATGAATGAAGAGATATGAGTTCTAGGCTTACCCAAGGTGGGTATTTATAGCCTTTTACAAACCCTAAAAATAAAAGATAAATCTAAAAATATTTAAATTCAAATTAAAAAGAGATAAATCTTAACTTGAAGTTCAAAACGCGGCTGGCTGATAAGCTATCTGGAATGCTGATAAGTTATCACGCGTCTGCTGACATCATCTTCTAGAAGCTGCTGACGAAACGCTGTGTCAGATTTCAAGCCCAAAGTCGAGCCCACGAATCCAGACTCGATCCAGAAAATAAAAAAAACTTCAGAAATCGGCCCATTTAAGTGTATTTTCCAGATTCAGAGTCTTGCACAAAATCACACGAAAAACAGCAAGATCAATAATATATTCACCAAACCAAGGAGTAATTAAGCACAAAATAATAACTATTTTAAACACTTATCAGGGTTGTCTAATAAAAACTACTAATTGAAGATGAAATAAAGAAAGTAATTCATTAAAATAAAAACTAGCCTTAGGCTCTCGCTTTGACTCGATTTTAATTGATCATCGGAAAAAAGATTTTTCACTTTAGGATTTTACGTTGGTACTTAGCCTTCAAGGTTCAATCCTTGCGGCAAATCTTTCAAACCGAATACCCAAGTATTATCTTTGATATTTGTTTCATGAATTAATCCACCAACTCAATGTTTGTAGACAAAAACATTTAAATCATTAAAACCAACTTGTATTATGTTATTGCAATAATAACTGATCCAATCTTAGTTTTCTCTTAGCAATCAATTTGCTTAGTGTGTTCCCAGGAAGTCGGATTTGCTTCAATAGCCGATCTTTCCTCCCACACAAGTAATCAAATCAACGTCTTGACTAAAGTTAATCTTTAGTTTTGAAATCAATTTAATTTTAAAAATAAGTTCAAAAGAAAACTGAAAGAAGTAAAATAATGAAGTTGTTGATGTGCTTTTCAATCTTCACGTTTGGATCGAGTCATTACTTAAGCCCTTGGCTATAGAGAAATTAGCCGAGCATAATTATGGAAAGAATTATGCTCGACATAAAACATAAAATAAAGTAAAAAAATTAAGAACAAGAAAGATAAAGAACGAAAACTTTTATAAAACTAGAATAAAAAAATGGGAGATGTGGAATTAGTTTAAGGCTTACCCAAGATGAGTATTTATAGCCTTCTACAAACCCTAAAATAAAGAGATAACTCATAAATAAATCTAAAATAATTTAAATTCAAATACAAAAGATAAATCCAAATTTGAAATTCAAATCTCGGCTGATAAGCTATCTGAAACGCTGATAAGCTATCACGCGCTTACTGACGTCATCTTCTAGAAGCTGCTGACCGAGTGCCACCTCAGCTTTTCATGCCCAAAGTCATGCCCACCAATCCAGACTCGATCCAAAAAATAAAAAAAAATTCAAAAATCGATTATTTAAGTGCATTTTCTAGATTCACAGTCCTACACAAAAACGCACGATAACACTAAAATCAGTAACATAATTCATCGATTCAAGGAGTAATTAAGCATAAAATATTAACTATTTTGAGTACTTATCACCTAGACTTTAAAAACTTTTTATGTCCTAAAAAGTATCGAATCTATTAGGTGGCATTATGGTCAAACCGATGATGAATTATTAAGGTAACCTGCAAATTATTTAGCTTGAAAATTATTTAACCAAAATTTGAAGTTTTACAAGAGATCCTCGTAATGCTAGGTTTGGTCTTGCATTCAATGAGTTTAATCCATTTAAAGTACAAGCACTTCATACAATACCTGATCTATTCTATTTGTTTCCTATAATTTTTCTTCGTGAATTTATATGAAGCAACTATCCATCTTATTCATGATAATTTTCAGTGAGAAAGATCTTAAGAATAATATTGATATTCTATATGTAACTTCTTATTTAACAATTGAAATAATTATGTGTAGGTGTCGAAATATATGACGTGTTGAAGAAGAGAATTTTAATTTACAATTAATTTTATTATAGATTATTAATGATTTTTTTACTTATACAAGTTTATCTGGTTGGAGTACTAAAAGTCGTTATGTTTTTTCTTTGTTGTGCTACGCAAACTTGTTTGGAGTGATTGTATAATGGAAAGAATTTCTCTTATATGGGACATTGTCAGTGGTTACATTATAAATTTAGATATCAAGAAATTTTGTTTGATCGTACTGGGGAGTTTAGAAAAGCTCTTGAACAAATAATCAAGTCTGATATCTTGTCAATATTGAAATATATCGAGTTTATTTATGAGAAGATAAACCAACAACTGAACACATGATCGAAGAAAAAGACAGAGGAGGTGTACGACCGTAATGTTGACCAGCAGAGCATTGATAAGTCTGATGAAAAAGATAATCCAAATAAAATTTGATCCGTGGGAGAAGAGAAAAAAAATTTCGAATTGCCTTAGAGTATTATATTTTAAGACAAAATATTGATTTCATATACATTAAAAATATATTTATAAAAGTTTATCACGATCATTTTCAATATCAATAAAAAAAATCTAAAGATATACAGACTTGACTTAATCTAGTTGACATCTGAATAGGACATAAGCTTCTTTCCCGATCACTTCCTAATAGGAAGTCTTAGTTATCTTTCATTTTTACAATGTCAAAAAAGAAAAAAAATGTTCTGCATGATGCCGTAAGAAATAAAGGTCTAAATGAGTATGAATTCGATATATCTTAATGTAATATACAAGTGCAAATCGTCTACCTCTTTTTTATACTTTTATTTGTGTCTCCACTTTAAATTAGAGGTTTAGGGTTTAGAGTTTAGGGTTCAAGGTTAAGGGTTGTGGTTAGGGTTTTGGGAATTAGGGGTATGTTATATTTTTTAAGGTGTAGAGTTTAGGATTTAGGATATAAAGTTAAGGGTTAGAGTCTAAAATCCAATTTTTTAGAAAATTTCAACAAGAGGCATGGATGGAGGCATGATAAAGAGGTAAATAATTTTTGCTCTAAATATACGAGTAGAAATCCTCTACCTCTTTATTATGCCTTCATCTATGCCTCATGTTAAAAATTTCTAAAAAATTGAATTTTAAACCTTAACTCTTATTTTCTATATCCTAAACTCTAAACCCTACATCTTAAGAAATACACCCTACCCCTAAATCTTTAAACCATAACCACAACCCTTAACCTTGAACCCTAAACCTTTAATTTAAAGCGGAAGTACGAATGGAGGTATGAAAAAGAGATAGACGATTTACACCCTAAATATACACGATACATACTCAAAATAAACAAACAATCGAAAAGTTACTCATAATACGGGTGATTCTAAAAAAGCCGGCCTTAAAAAAAGCCTAAAAAAGGCCGTACCGTTTTTCTTACAAAAGTTGTAAGAAATTCGGTACACACTTTTCGGTATATACCATAATTCTTACAACTTTTATAAGAAAAACGATATATACCGAAATTCTTATATTTTTTATAAGAAATTCGGTTTATAAAACGAAATTCTTACAGTTTTTATAAGAAATTCGGTATATACCATTTTTTTTACAAAAGTTATAAGAATTTCGGTATATACCGAAAAATGTGTACCGAATTTTTTATAACTTTTGTAGAAAAAACGGTACGACCTTTTTTAGACTTCTTTTAAGACCAGTTTTTTCTAGAATCTTTGGTATGGTACCCAAACAAAAGCACCGTGTAAAGTAGAAAGTTTATTCGCATGGCGAGTGAGCTTTTATGTAAAAAACGCGTACTTTTTGACATTTGAGCCCTAAGGACCCTCTTTGCTTTAATCATGGAGCCTAAAAGAAGGACGTGGCTTGCACCATTCAAAGCTTTTTGTCGTCCTCTATGGCCTAAGGGACATGCTTTGCTTTAATCAAGGAGCCTAAAGGACTGAGAGCTTTTATATATGTCGTCTTCTTCTATGGCCGAAGGGTCTACTTTGCTCTAACATTCCTATAGACAACAGCATTTCATTTTCTTCAAATCATTTTCAATCTTTCTTCTGAACCAACGAATCAATCTCTTCCAAACACCTTGCCTTGTTTACTTCGGTTTGAAGCAGCACCCTGAAATGGCAGAAGCAATTGCTTTTAACGTCATTGCTAGATTGAGCTCCCCTCTTCTTATGCAGCAACTTGGCTTGTGGTGGAATCTCAAAGACGACCTCCAGGACCTGCAAAGCAATGTCTCTGCAATCAAAGCTGTGCTTCTTGACGCCGACGAGCGATCTGCGAGTAGCAATCTTGTCAAAGACCTTCTTGAAAAACTGAAAGATTCACTTTATGATGCGGATGATCTTTTGGATGATATCCATACTGAAGCTTTGAGGAAAGATCTGATGAGTGGGAACAAGCTCACGGAAGAGGTACGCCTTTTTTTCTCTAGATCAAACCAGTTTGCCTATGGTCTCAAAATAGGACGTAAAATCAAGGCCATTAAGGCCAGACTAAGTTCCATTCAAAAAGAGACCAAGTTGTTGAAATTGGTAGAGCGTGACCATCCTGTGGAAACTCCTTTCATGGCCAGAAGGAGGCAGCAAACACACTCTTTTGTGCTTAAAGATGAAATTATTGGGAGGAAGGATGAGAAAGCAGCTCTTCTAAAACTCTTGTTAGACACAGAGTTTGAAAGTGAAGAGAATGTTGTTATCATTCCAATTGTGGGGTTTGGAGGCTTAGGCAAGACTGCTTTGACGCAGTTTGTTTATAATCATGAAACCATTAAAGACTTTGAGTTAAAGATGTGGGTCTGTGTCTCAGATATTTTTAATGTGAAAGTAATCGTAGGAAACATTATCAAATCTGTGACTAATAAAGTACCTGATCAATGTCTCGAAATGGATCAATTGCAAAAGCAACTTCGAGATAAAATTGATGGTAAAAAATACTTGCTTGTTTTGGATGACCTTTGGAATGAGGAGAGGGAACAATGGGTTAGTTTAAAGAAGTTACTGATGGGTGGGGCTAAAGGAAGTAGGATCATAGTAACTACTCTTTCTCTGAGGGTAGCAAAGATTACTAGTACATGTCAGCCTCATGTTCTAAAAGGCTTGTCTGATGCTGATGCATGGTCTTTGTTCAAACAAATGGCATTTAAGCAAAGATCTGTTGATTCAAAAAATCCATCCTTTGTGGAGATAGGAAAGCAGATTCTGAGAAAGTGTGATGGGGTTCCTTTAGTCATTAGAACAATAGCTGGTACATTATCTTTTAAAGAAACTGAGACTCAAAAATCTTTCTTTTTCATAAATTCCTATTAAACTAGAAATATGAAAATTCTGATGATATATAGAACTTTATCAAAATTGGATGAACAACCATCCAAACAACAAAAATATGATTATAAATCATATAAAGAATTAATTGAACATTGGAAAACAAAATTTTCAAGTTCAAAAGATTCTTCTGAAAAAGTAGAATATTTAAATTTAATAGAAAATCTTTATGAAAAACATAAAGATTTATTTAAAGTATTTAATTATCATTATATGTTAAACTATGACACAACAGACAGTAGTTTTGAAGATAATTCAGAAGAAGTAAATACAATGTCTAACAATAGTTCTGACGAGGAAGAAACCTCAACAGAAGAAACTATAGAAGTTCCTGAACAGCAGGAAAATGAAAAATCAAAAGGAAAAAGAAAAGTAGATTCTGATCCTTTTGAGGATGATTATCTAAGAAGCTTTAATAAAAATCTTGAAATAAATCAAGATACTATTAGAGTTGAGGAAGAAAATATTCATACAAATGATGTTAAACCAGAACATATAGGTGAAACTTCAAATCCAGTTCCTCAAAGTATAGATAATCTTAATAAAAGATCTGTAGCTCAAGGAGGAGTCTATTTAGATCTTAATAACATAGCCATATCAGACTATGAAAAAACCATAGATGATTGGGCACAATCAATGACAATTGTTGTAAATAACAACAATTGGACTAAAGAGAAATTTTTAAATTATTTTGTTGGAACCTTACAAGGTGATGTTCTGCAATTCCTTAGAAGATGGGAAGAATCAGAACTAGGACAACAACAAAAGGGTCAATTAATTAACCAAATTCAAACCCCTAAAGATGTCTTAAAAGGATTAACAAAAATTCTTAAGACAGAATGCTGTGGTTATATTGATAAACAAGATCAAGATAGCCATGCAAACTATATTTTATCAAAAATTAAATTATGTGATATTAGAAATTTAGAAGAATACTCAAAAAAGTATCTTCATGAATATCAAAAATTAAAAAATGAAAATATTGAATTTTGGAAAAACCAATATTTTACTAAATTACCCCACCATGGGATGAAATATGTAGTAATAAATATGATTCCTATGTAGAAAAACATAGTAGTCAATCAGGTGTTCAAAAAGCAATTATTGATTCTATAGGAAATAGAATTAATTTTGCTAGAGCTAGAATTACTAAGTATTGCTTACAAAGCAAAGCAACCAGACAAGTTAAAAATAAATTAAGTAACAATTATTGCAGCAAGAACTTGATAATTTGTCCATTTTTTTAGACAATTGTCTATAGATTTTTGTATTTCAGCCTGATTGGCTTGGATGGGTCTTACAACTGGTCCATCAATGAGTTTACTGACTTTCCATATCTGATATGGCTGAAAAAATCTTTCTTTTTCATAAATTCCTATTAAACTAGAAATATGAAAATGATAATAGCAGAAGTGATCGAATCCTGCTATATGTTTATAAAAAAGTGATTTAATAAAAGCTGGAAAATCTTTTAATAAATCAAAAGAAAAATTTTGTACTATAATATCTTTAACAAAACCTATTTCAATGCTTTTTACATCGAATGTTTCATGATTTAGTCTAAATTTTATGACTGGAAAAGTGGAGTCATATAATAGACTAATTTCATAATTATAAACTTGAAAGATATATTCATTAAATTTTTCTTTAAAAATCATCTGCTGATTACAGATGTTGTTATTAATATTATAAAATAATTCTATAGGTAATATATGTCTAGCTTTGTTTAGCAGACATAATCTATAGATTTTTTCTAATATAGTATGTACTTTTCCTTTATTGGAAAAATACGAGTAGATTTCTAAGAGATTGTTTATCTCTTCGAGATTGCTGAGACAGAGTTCTAAATCTTCCCAGTCTCTATGGATTATTGAGTTTAACAATAAATCATCAGAATTAGTTGTTTTCTCAACTAGAAAATCTGATAATTTTGATAAAGCTCTTCGAAAATTTGTTCTCTGATTAGTGACATGGGTTTTCCATAGTTCATTAATCATAGAATAAATTTCTGGAATGAGTCCAGGGTTATAAAAATCTTTTATCTCATCTTTTTGTTCTTTCTGGTTTAGAAAGTTTTGTGCTTCTGTTATTACCTGAGAATAACTTTTGGGGATCATCCAGTTTGGATCTTGAGCCCATTGTGATCTGTCTGGTGTTAACCATACTGGTTGTATTGGTTTTTCAGACTTTGGATTATTAGGCCTTGGAGTGGGCCTTGGATTGTAAATATAATATCCTTGGTTAGGATAATATATCATTGGTGGCATTTGGACAAAGCCTTGTTGGCTTGGTCTTATGAAAGGTCTTTGGTTAGGCCTTATCATTTGTTTTACTGCTTGGTTAACAGCTGCTTGGTTAACAGATGATGTGCTGCCTTTTTTAGGCTTTGTTACTGTGGTCCATTCACCCACTTGTTCTGGTATTAAGGGCTTTTTGCCCTTGTCCATATGGCCTGCTAAGAAAATCAGCCAAAACATTATTACAACTTTTAATATAATGAACTTCAAAATTAAATATGCATAATTCATTATACCATCTTATTCTTCTCGATATAGTTTCTAACCTTTTATTAGTTAAAAACATTTTTACTGCTTGGTTATCGGTTTTTATAATAAATTTTTCTGGAGCTAAAAAAATAAAGAATTTTTTTATTCCGTATTTGATAGCTAATAATTCTTTCTCAAATATAACATAATTAATTTCGTTTTGTTTAAACTTTCCTGAATTGTAACCACAAATTAATTCTTTATTATCTATGGTTTTTGCTTTAAGTACGCATCCCAATGATAGTCAGATGCATCAGTTTCAAGGATAAGTTTATCTCCTTGTTTAGGAAGATATACTTTGGGAATATTTTTAATTTCTAATTTAATTTTAGAAATTAATTTGGAATCTTCTTCTGACCAATTAAAAGGTTTATTTCCTTTTAATTTTTCATATAATATACCTATTTTTTCAGATATATTTGGAAAGAAGTTTCTTCCATAGTTGATAATTCCTAAAAACTGTTGAAGATGTTTTTTATCTTCTAGTTTTTCAGGAAATTCTTTTATTTTTACAAGAATGTGATCTTGTAATTTTAGACCTTCCGAGGATAGTTTTAATCCTAGGAATTCTATTTCTGATTTCTCAAGCTCAATTTTCTTTGGACTTAGAATTATACCATATTTGATAAATTCTTGAGAAATTGTATTTAAATGTTTTCTATGTAATTCCAGGGTTTCTGAAAATACCAGAATATCATCTATATAGACAATACAGAATTTTTTATGCTTATTAAAAATATTATCCATCCATCTTTGGAAAATCTGTGGTGCATTACACAGTCCAAAGGACATAACTTTCCACTGATAATGTCCATTTGGGACACTAAAAGCAGTTAGTGGTTTTGATTCGTCAGTTAGCATGATCTGCCAAAATCCTGACTTACAGTCAAATTTACTAAAAATTCTAGCTTGTTTAGCTTGATTTATTAATACATCCTTTCTTGGGATGAAGTATCCATCAAAGACTATATTTTGGTTTAGTCTTTTATAATTTATTACCATTCTAGGTTTTCCTCTTTTGACTTCTGAATAATTTCTCACCATAAAAGCATGACTAGAATGTGGGCTTTCTGTTTGTTCAATTAAGCCTTTTTCTAATAATTCATTTATTTGAATATCAAATTCATCTATATCTTTTTTGATATAGACTATTGGTTTAACTCTTATTATTGTCCTTGGGTCTTCTAGCTTTATACTACAATACCTAGGACTATTCTTTCATAATTTTAGTGGTTCTTCACTAAAATTATTTTCTAATATCTTATATAACCAATGATTTGTTTCAATTTGGTTAATGAAATCTTTTTTAACTATTTTAAAGTTTTTATCACATAAAAACTTATGATTATTTAAAAGATTTATTTCAATTGCAGTTTTTTCTGCATTTAAAATTACTTTTTCAGTATCTATCGAAAATGGTAAATACTGATAAATAAAATTATTACCTAATAGTATGTCTCCGTGCATTTCAGGGAAACATAAAATTTTTGGAATGATAAACCTTACATTGTTTATGTAAATAGGTATGTTTTTTGCTTTATATTTAATAATGGTTTCGTTACCATCTATACCTATGGCTTTAATCGGGTTTTTCATTTCTTCCCATTTTTCTACAGGAAGTGCATTTTTCCTACAGCTACTGGTTGTAGCTCCAGTATCAAGAAGAGCATGTAAAGAATACTTGTTATATTCTTTAAATTGAAATGTTATTTCAATATAAGTGTAATATTTTCTAGACTGATGTTTAGAGAAGGTTATTACTTCTCTTCCTAATTTTATCTGTTGTATTATTGACGTATTAATATTGTCAATTCTTCTTGAAGTAATAGAACTTCTACTGCTTATAGAATTTCTACTAGGTTCTGTTGGAAAAATAGGAATTTGAATTGTTTTCAATCCTATTGGTTGTGATAGTAAAGTTTCTTCTTTACTATTTTGTTCATCTTCTTCGTCACTTGTTTGACTTGTAGAAGGTAAAACTAGCTTTTGACTACTTGTCGAAGCTGAGTTTCTGAAATATAATCTATCTCCTGAAGCTACATATTCAATTGTATTTATTGGTATATGTTGCTTAGAAGAGTTTTCTAATACCCAATCAATTGGTAAGGTTAAATCATTTAAACTTACTAATCTGGGTTGGATTTCGTTGGTGAATTTGTTTGGTTCAAACAACTCGATAATTTTATTATCTAATTCTTTTATTTCTACTTCTGCTGTATTTGTATATTCATTTATTGAGGTCCAGTTTATTGCTAAATCCTCAGCAATATCTTTTATATCAGAATTTTTTGTTTGAATTTTGAGACAAAGACATTCTGTAATTAATGGATCTGTAATAGACACAAAGTAATTTGGTTTTACTTTGAATCCAACTATCCCCATATGTAGATTTGATTGTATTCCTCCTATAAGTGATTTTATAGGATTTTCAAATCTTTTATCTAATAATACTGCTAAAATTGGAATATCATGTCCTTTCCTAAATAATGCTCTAATAGTGATCATGATAATTCCTAAATGAATATAACGAACTTGAGGATATTTTTTTCTAATTCTTTTTATTTTCTCTTTAGTAAAAAGAGGTATTTCTGTTAATCCTCCTTTAGTATCTCTAGCAACTGTATTTCCACTTATTTTTTCAATGTGACGTTGCGTAAAAATTTTAAACTTTGATATTTTATATATTTCTTCTTTAGAAATATGATTTTTATTAATCATCTCTTTTAATTCATTGGATAAATCTTTTTCTTCTCCAATGATATTTCCTAATTTTATTACCTGTTGTTCTTCTTGAGGAATTTCTTCTAACTGATTATTAGAAGAAGTAGAAGAATTATTCATCATGAATATGTATTCTTCTTCCTCACTATTCTCTGATTCTGTTTCAGAGACTAGTTCATAGAGAATTTCTTCAGGATTTGTTTCTTGTTCGTCACAAACTTCCCACTCTTGTTCTTCAAGAATTTTAATCATTTTCTTTGCACCCTTTCCTTTTTTAGGACAGTTTGTTGCAATGTGACCTTCTTAGTCGCAAATGAAACATTTACAATTATATTTTCTATTTGATTTATTAGAGGTTTTTCTTCTAATAAATTTTCTCTTTTCGTTTCTTGGATAATTTTTATTTTTCCAAGGTTTCCATTTTATTAATTTATATCTTTTATTTTTCTTTATTCTTCTTTTGTAATGGGTTTTACAGCCGAATTCTAATTCATTATTGAGTATTTTACTGCAATAATCCATAGAGACTGGGAAGATTTAGAACTCTGTCTCAGCAATCTCGAAGAGATAAACAATCTCTTAGAAATCTACTCGTATTTTTCCAATAAAGGAAAAGTACATACTATATTAGAAAAAATCTATAGATTATATCTGCTAAACAAAGCTAGACATATATTACCTATAGAATTATTTTATAATATTAATAACAACATCTGTAATCAGCAGATGATTTTTAAAGAAAAATTTAATGAATATATCTTTCAAGTTTATAATTATGAAATTAGTCTATTATATGACTCCACTTTTCCAGTCATAAAATTTAGACTAAATCAAGAAACATTCGATGTAAAAAGCTTTGAAATAGGTTTTGTTAAAGATATTATAGTACAAAATTTTTTCTTTTGATTTATTAAAAGATTTTCCAGCTTTTATTAAATCACTTTTTTATAAACATATAGCAGGATTCGATCACTTCTGCTATTATCATTTTCATATTTCTAGTTTAATAGGAATTTATGAAAAAGAAAGATTTTTTCAGCCATATCAGATATGGAAAGTCAGTAAACTCATTGATGGACCAGTTGTAAGACCCATCCAAGCCAATCAGGCTGAAATACAAAAATCTATAGATAATTGTCTAAAAAAATGGACAAATTATCAAGTTCTTGCTGCAATAGATCTCAAAATGGAAGCCATGGAAATACTTCAACACGAAGATATCTATTCTTGCTGGACTGATGGAAAAAGAATTTTTATCAGCCAAGAATATGACCCATGTTCAAGTTCTGGTCACACAAAACAACCAGAAGCCATAAAACTATTAAATGAAATAGTAAATATGGATTTAGACTTTCCAGCTGAAATTATTGAAAATATCAAAGATACATGGGAACAATGGACCTCTTCCTCACCAGAATCAACACATTCCATGAACCTTGATGAGATAGAGACTATGAATCTGGACAACATTCAAGAAGGATGAAGCCAGAAGCAAGTGGCAAACAGCCAAAAGAAGTAAACAGTAGTGGCAGACAACAAATCGTGCCTCTACAGTAAAGATTCTCAAGCAACTGGCAAACAGCCAAAAGACATAAACAGTAGTGGCAGACAACAAATCGTGCCTCTACAGTAAAGATTCTCTACTGTACAGAATGCGGCCACTATAGACAAATAAAAGACAAAGCCAATCCGGCTATTTAAAGGAGATGAAGAACCATTTCTAGATAGACTCGAATCCACCTCCTCTCATATTTCACTAAACCCTTTCCTTTCCTTTCCTTTCCTCTCATATTATCCGTTGTCTTCCGACCACCATTCTCTGTTTGTAATTGGTATCAGAGCTACAACACTTCTGATCCTCTGTAATTATTGTATAACATCTTTGTAAGTTTTCTTATTTAAATAGAAGTTTATTTCAAAGTTTTATCTTTAAAGCTCATATATCTGTTTTTAAGCTTCTTGTTGCCGTGTCTTTGGTAGACGAATAGGCTTTTGTTGAAGCGTGTGTAAACAGAAAACAGAAGGTCTTAAGCACCATGAGATAAAACAATGGAAGAAACGAACTGTTTATTTAATGAAAAAGATTATAATCATGTTATGCATATCGAGTCTAAAAATGAAAATAATATTAGTTATTTAAGCAGAGGTTTTAATAGTTTAATAGATATAACTTCTATATGTTTTAATAAATTATATAATAAGGTAGATAATTTAGAACAAAAATTAGAAGATTTAGGTAATATTACTAGTATAGATTTAAATCAAAACTCTAAAAAATTATTAAATGATATTAATAATAAATTAGAACAAGTTAATTCTTCTAAATCAGAAGAAGAAGATATTGATTTAGGTCCACTATATTACGGAAATGCTACATCAATATTAACTCTGAATGAAGAACAAACTTCATCCAGTAAACAAAATGATAAAGAAAAAACTTTATCAAAATTGGATGAACAACCATCCAAACAACAAAAATATGATTATAAATCATATAAAGAATTAATTGAACATTGGAAAACAAAATTTTCAAGTTCAAAAGATTCTTCTGAAAAAGTAGAATATTTAAATTTAATAGAAAATCTTTATGAACAACATAAAGATTTATTTAAAGTATTTAATTATCATTATATGTTAAACTATGACACAACAGACAGTAGTTCTGAAGATAATTCAGAAGAAGTAAATACACTGTCTAACAATAGTTCTGACGAGAAAGAAACCTCAACAGAAGAAACTATAGAAGTTCCTGAACAACAGGAAAATGAAAAATCAAAAGGAAAAAGAAAAGTAGATTCTGATCCTTTTGAGGATGATTATCTAAGAAGCTTTAATAAAAATCTTGAAATAAATCAAGATACTATTAGAGTTGAGGAAGAAAATATTCATACAAATGATGTTAAACCAGAACATATAGGTGAAACTTCAAATCCAGTTCCTCAAAGTATAGATAATCTTAATAAAAGATCTGTAGCTCAAGGAGGAGTCTATTTAGATCTTAATAACATAGCCATATCAGACTATGAAAAAACCATAGATGATTGGGCACAATCAATGACAATTGTTGTAAATAACAACAATTGGACTAAAGAGAAATTTTTAAATTATTTTGTTGGAACCTTACAAGGTGATGTTCTGCAATTCCTTAGAAGATGGGAAGAATCAGAACTAGGACAACAACAAAAGGGTCAATTAATTAACCAAATTCAAACCCCTAAAGATGTCTTAAAAGGATTAACAAAAATTCTTAAGACAGAATGCTGTGGTTATATTGATAAACAAGATCAAGATAGCCATGCAAACTATATTTTATCAAAAATTAAATTATGTGATATTAGAAATTTAGAAGAATACTCAAAAAAATATCTTCATGAATATCAAAAATTAAAAAATGAAAATATTGAATTTTGGAAAAACCAATATTTCACTAAATTACCCCACCATGGGATGAAATATGTAGTAATAAATATGATTCCTATGTAGAAAAACATAGTAGTCAATCAGGTGTTCAAAAAGCAATTATTGATTCTATAGGAAATAGAATTAATTTTGCTAGAGCTAGAATTACTAAGTATTGCTTACAAAGCAAAGCAACCAGACAAGTTAAAAATAAATTAAGTAACAATTATTGCAGCAAGAACTTGATAATTTGTCCATTTTTTTAGACAATTGTCTATAGATTTTTGTATTTCAGCCTGATTGGCTTGGATGGGTCTTACAACTGGTCCATCAATGAGTTTACTGACTTTCCATATCTGATATGGCTGAAAAAATCTTTCTTTTTCATAAATTCCTATTAAACTAGAAATATGAAAATGATAATAGCAGAAGTGATCGAATCCTGCTATATGTTTATAAAAAAGTGATTTAATAAAAGCTGGAAAATCTTTTAATAAATCAAAAGAAAAATTTTGTACTATAATATCTTTAACAAAACCTATTTCAATGCTTTTTACATCGAATGTTTCATGATTTAGTCTAAATTTTATGACTGGAAAAGTGGAGTCATATAATAGACTAATTTCATAATTATAAACTTGAAAGATATATTCATTAAATTTTTCTTTAAAAATCATCTGCTGATTACAGATGTTGTTATTAATATTATAAAATAATTCTATAGGTAATATATGTCTAGCTTTGTTTAGCAGACATAATCTATAGATTTTTTCTAATATAGTATGTACTTTTCCTTTATTGGAAAAATACGAGTAGATTTCTAAGAGATTGTTTATCTCTTCGAGATTGCTGAGACAGAGTTCTAAATCTTCTCAGTCTCTATGGATTATTGAGTTTAACAATAAATCATCAGAATTAGTTGTTTTCTCAACTAGAAAATCTGATAATTTTGATAAAGCTCTTCGAAAATTTGTTCTCTGATTAGTGACATGGGTTTTCCATAGTTCATTAATCATAGAATAAATTTCTGGAATGAGTCCAGGGTTATAAAAATCTTTTATCTCATCTTTTTGTTCTTTCTGGTTTAGAAAGTTTTGTGCTTCTGTTATTACCTGAGAATAACTTTTGGGGATCATCCAGTTTGGATCTTGAGCCTATTGTGATCTGTCTGGTGTTAACCATACTGGTTGTATTGGTTTTTCAGACTTTGGATTATTAGGCCTTGGAGTGGGCCTTGGATTGTAAATATAATATCCTTGGTTAGGATAATATATCATTGGTGGCATTTGGACAAAGCCTTGTTGGCTTGGTCTTATGAAAGGTCTTTGGTTAGGCCTTATCATTTGTTTTACTGCTTGGTTAACAGCTGCTTGGTTAACAGATGATGTGCTGCCTTTTTTAGGCTTTGTTACTGTGGTCCATTCACCCACTTGTTCTGGTATTAAGGGCTTTTTGCCCTTGTCCATATGGCCTGCTAAGAAAATCAGCCAAAACATTATTACAACTTTTAATATAATGAACTTCAAAATTAAATATGCATAATTCATTATACCATCTTATTCTTCTCGGTATAGTTTCTAACCTTTTATTAGTTAAAAACATTTTTACTGCTTGGTTATCGGTTTTTATAATAAATTTTTCTGGAGCTAAAAAAATAAAGAATTTTTTTATTCCGTATTTGATAGCTAATAATTCTTTCTCAAATATAACATAATTAATTTCGTTTTGTTTAAACTTTCCTGAATTGTAACCACAAATTAATTCTTTATTATCTATGGTTTTTGCTTTAAGTACGCATCCCAATGATAGTCAGATGCATCAGTTTCAAGGATAAGTTTATCTCCTTGTTTAGGAAGATATACTTTGAGAATATTTTTAATTTCTAATTTAATTTTAGAAATTAATTTGGAATCTTCTTCTGACCAATTAAAAGGTTTATTTCCTTTTAATTTTTCATATAATATACCTATTTTTTCAGATATATTTGGAAAGAAGTTTCTTCCATAGTTGATAATTCCTAAAAACTGTTGAAGATGTTTTTTATCTTCTAGTTTTTCAGGAAATTCTTTTATTTTTACAAGAATGTGATCTTGTAATTTTAGACCATACTTAGCAATACTTAGGTTGTTTATCAATATAACTTTCTAGAATATCCCAAAATGAAGGTGAAATTTTACCTACACTTAAGTTGAGTTATGACTATCTCCCATCCCATTTGAAGCTTTGCTTTGCTTATTGCAGACTCTATCCAAAAGATCATGAAATTGATATACAAAAACTTATTCAATTTTGGGTTGCGCAAGGTTTTGTACAGCAACCAAATACGAGTCAATCTCTTGAAGAGATTGGATTTGGGTATTTTAAAGGTCTATTTGAAAGAAGTTTCTTTCAAGAGGTAGAAATACATGGGGTCGGGGAAATGACATGTAAAATGCATGATTTAATGCATGATCTTTCTGAATTAGTGTCAGGGAGAGAGAGTCTTATTTTGGATTCAAATTCAAGTGCACGTGAGGTTGATGATAAATGTCGTCATATGTCGGTTGATTTTTCATTAATTCCTTTGTTTAAGGGAAAGAAGTTGCGAACTCTGCTACATTTTCCAAAAAAGAAAGTTCAGAGTATGAGTGATGCAACTTTGAATTCAATCATTTCAAATGGTAGATCCTTGCGTGTATTAGAATTGGATGACTTAAATCTTCATACAGTTCCAAACTCCATTCATAAGCTGAAACATTTGAGGTACCTTGATCTCTCTTGGAATACCCATCTTAAGTTCCTCCCAAAAAGTATTTGCAAGATACAAAATCTACTAGTGCTGAAACTTGGCAGGTGTATAGAGCTTGAAGAATTGCCAAAGAAGATTGAGCAATTGGTGAATCTTACACATCTTCCGTGTGAAGATTGTTTTGGTTTAACTCATATGCCACGTGGGATAGGGAAGCTGACTTCGCTTCAGACGTTAAGCATGTTTGTTGTGGATAAAAACAGTTCCCATGGTGCTGCTGCTGCGGATCTCAGTGAATTGAGTGGCCTTAACAACTTAAAAGGGGAACTGATGATAACAAATCTTGGATTCGTGAGAAATGCAAAAGAGGAATTTAAAGCTGCTAATTTGAAAGGGAAACAACATTTACAATCATTGTTTTTAATATGGGGAGGTGATAATGAAGATGAAGAGAATTCACTTGAAGACCTCCAACCCCATCCTAATCTGAAGAAGCTCTTGGTGGAGGGATGGACGGGCGATGCCAAATTCCCAACTTGGATTTCTTTGCTCAAAAATCTAACAGAGATTGTAATATGTGGTCCCAGTAAATTTAAACATCTCACTTCCTTTGCTCAATTGCCTCATTTGAAAGTGCTGTGGATTGAAATTTTAACTGAGCTGGAGTACATGGACGATAATTCCCCCAGTGGAGGACAAGGAGAAGCAGAGTCATTCTTCCCATCGCTTACACGTCTAAACCTCCGTCAGTGCCCAAATCTGAAGAGTTGGTGGAAAATTCCCGTTGACAATGATAAGAATGATGATGACAAAGATAGAAGAGCACCAACCATGGCATTTCCTTGTCTTTCAAGTTTACATATTGAAGACTGCCCTTTGTTGAGTTCAATACCGTTGTATCCATCACTTGATATGCACTTATTCTTGAAGAATACGAGTTCAAGGCCTTTACAGCAGACTGTTCAGATGAATATCACAGCATCAACCTCTTCTCTTCCTCTCTCCAAATTGAAATCATTCCATGTGGAGAATTGCAGTGGATTGAGGTCACTCTTTCCAGGCTTCCAACACCTCACTTCCCTTGAAAGGCTTAAAATAAGGAACTGCAAGGAGCTTGAGTTATCTGCGGATGGCATCCAAATATTCTAAGATCATACAAGCCTATGCTCTCTACATCTGGTAAATATTCCAAAATGTCTGCACCTTCCAAAGTGGATTCAACATCTAACAAATCTGAAATACCTTCATCTCCATGATTTGCCCAATTTAACATCACTTCCGGATGAGATGCGCTACCTAACCAATTTGGATGAGTTGATAATACAAGATATTCCCCAGTTGGAGGAACGATGTCGGAAAGACATTGGCTTGGATTGGCATAAGATTGCTCACATCCCGATGATTGTGGTGAATGAGGTTGGTGCTTCGTATCCTTTGAATCACTCATTCATTAGTTTACCAACTTGTACAACCATATATATAGAGTGCTTTCTATTTTCAAGTATTTGGGTTAATATGATCGCTGACTTGTTTTATATCTTTAGACAGGGGTGCAATGGCCACGGTAACGCAAGGGGATTTGAGTATTTGAGGAATTCATATGCAGAAAAAGAGTAATAGAAAGGTAGGTTATTTAATTGTATTATACTTTTAAATCATAAATCATAATCATCTCGGAGTTAACTGCAAGCATCTAACAATGAATCTTCCTTTTTTGTCAGCTTGTGCTCAATGGAACATACAGCCTGTTTGGGGAAGAGAGTAAGTACAAGCAATAAGCTTAGCTGAGTCCGGAGAGTGAATGAGCTGAATGGCTTGGGTAACCGGAAGTCCAAGCAGAGACGTGAAGGAACTCGCATCATCATCTCCCGGAGCCGACATCAAAAGGTGAATTTCATCGGTAAATTGAAAGTTTTAATCATTGAGCCAAAGGAGACCTAGCTTGCTTGAACATGTTCCGTTGGTTGCAGGTCATGGCAACAAATCAAATCTATAATATACCAATACCATATATTATATAACACCATCGTTGCCATTAAATAAGAAAGTTAGCATATTCAAAACAATTGAAAGGTTTGGTCTGGTGGTGGTCAAAATAGGACCAATTTAAAATTTTAATGGTCAGATTGAAGAGTTGTCTAGTTTAATAATCAAAATAGATACACTCAAATAATTTGATGGTCACATGAATAGTTTAACCTTTTATATAATCATTAGTATTTGATTCGGTTAATTAATTAATATTCTTCCTTCTTTTTATGAAGATCATCCTTTCATTTAATTTCTCAAACAGACCTCAGCAAAATAAAACACTCCTCGTCTCTCTCGTTCAAGAACCTAACCACCCAAAAATAAATAATAATAATAAAATAAAAATTATTATTTACACAAACAGAATAAAATAATAAAACGATATAAAATAAATAAATATTTTAGATCAAACCGATTTTAAAACCATGTTAAAACTTGTACCAATGTAATTTTAAACAGATTTTCTACTCTCTTATGGTACTTGAGTTCTCTTGAGTTCTTTGGTAGTCTGTATACAACAACAAGAGAATCTTCAACAGTTCACACTTCATTACATTACTCAAGTCATGCACCGCAACCCAAGAGTCAAGTGGGTAAGTATATATAAACACTTCACACTTCATTTATCCTATCGATGTGGGATAATTGATTTCATTCTTTACTCTATTCACGACCTTCAAACATCAATTTCTCATTTATCACTCAACCATTTGAGCATATGAGATACCATTATAAAGATCTCAAAGAGTAAAATAAGAGACAATAATTTTCTTATTTGAATCTCCATTTTTACTATTCTAAAATATAGCTCAAAGTTGATATTTTTTACTGTTTTTATCGACAGAATCATCGTGGTCGTCACCGGCCGGTTCAGTGGTGCTTCTCCCTCTTCGACGGCGACAACATTCAGGTAAGATCAAGTATCTTTTCTTTCCTTGGCTATGAGTTTCTCTGATTAATTCATGCGTTGAGACTCTTTATGTTTCTTCTTCTCCATATTTTTTTGTTCTTTATCTTTAATCAAAATGCATATTGAGATTATCCTGGAATTGCAGGAGCATGACCGGAGTAGTGAATAGGAACACAGATTGTTGTTAATCAAAATGTTATTGTCATATGTAACAGGACCAAAGATGGAAGTTGTTGGAAATGGAATACCGACAGGAGACAAACTTGTACTGAGGGGCTTGATGTTTCATGGTTTCCATGGTGTAAAACCTGAAAGGGAAAAAAAATGGGTCAGAAGTTTTTGATCGATGCGGATGCCACCGATAAATCCGACGAATTATCCGATATCATTAGTTACACCGCTATCTACTGCCTACCGTTGGGTAACCGAAGATCATATTGTCTGGTAGTAACGAATCAACTTCATCAATTCCTGATATTGTCTGGTCTGGCTCTCTGGTTCCTCGAGATTAGACTTGACAATTGGTGTCTTTGTGTGTTGTTATGACATAAAAATTGTCCTATGAACTTGTGTGTGTTCATGACTTTATGTATTTATATAATGATTTATGAACTTTTGCATGTTCGAATTCAACTTGAAGCTAATTTTCTTTCATAAAAGAAAATTACCCAAGGGGGAATATTTATAAACTTCATTAAAGCTTCAACATGCATAATTCTCACAGAAAAGTTATGTTCTTTCTTTTCAAGTTTAATTATGCAATTACTTTCTAGACAAGACACTACTGTTGCAGTTAACCCGAGATTTGATTTCAACCTTGATAGCATATTCACAGCTGAAGTAAGTACCAGACACCTTGTCACATGTTTCTAGTCCGGAGTCGGAAATTGAAAGCTCTTTTTCAAAAACCTCCCATTTCAAGTGACGAATAGCTCTGCAAAGCTATGTTGCTCTACCTCTTGCATATAAGCACCTATATGATACCCCATTTCAAGTATCAGACTTGAATTGACATGTTTGATCATGTTTCAATATGAGTAGAGCGGATCTTTAATGGACGGTATCTTCTCCGGTATGGTCATGCCTATGATGTGCCCCGAGGTTCATCTCAACGGAAACAGACAACAGTTACCACAGCATTTGCATTCTGATGCATTTCAACAGCCTGTTTGGGGAAGAGAGGAAGTCTACAATAATTACACAACTCCAGAGAACTCACTTTTAAGGTACGACTCCTCTGGAAATTCAAGTAGAAAAGAAACAAATTTTATTTACTTCATAAACCATCATAATCCATAAACATGCCAAGTAAATTGTGAACTTCATATCACAGTTTTGTTGCAGCATCGTTGCACTCGAACCAATTGAAAATGGAGCTATGAAGTGTGAAAGAAGTTCGAAACGGTTAGATTTTATGAAAAATATTGTTCTCGTGATAGCTAGTATTGTATGCATCTATAATATATATCGAATATTAGAGATTAGTAGGAAGTAGAGGAGATGCCTCACCATATAATCTTCTGGTTTCCATGTGGTTTGTTTAGCCGAGTTAGACGGAAACCTCCGATTTCTCAGGACCGGAGACAAGAAATGTCGGTATGCAGCTACTATATATATATTATGCTAACTTGAGTCATTCAATCAAATTCTTGGTTCAAGATTTATTGATTCATATTGTTAAAATCATAGAACGATATGATTATTCAAACTATTATGGAAATATGCCTTCTTCTTTTATGTGAAAATGTATGATTTATATACAGAGAACCTTACGCAAGGTATTATTACAGGGTAAAAATCATCAACCTTTTTATCATGCCTTTATTTATGCTTCTTATTGAAAATTTCTAAAAAATTAAATTTCAAACTCTAACCCTTATTTTTTATATCCTAAATCCTAAACCCTACACCCTAAAAAGATACACCCTACCTTTAATTCTCTAAACCCTAACCACGACTCTTAATTTTGAACCCTAAACCTTAAACCTCTAATTTGAAGCTGAGGTACAAATGAAGGTATGAGAAAAAGATAGACGACTTGTACCAATTATTACATGTCTCATTAAAAATATCTAATTCTAAACGGAAGAAAAGAGTACAAATGATAACACAAAACAAAATAACGAGTTCAAAGGATCAAACCAAACTGTAACTAAAAAGAGTCTAAAAGCTAACCAAAGAATCCAAACACATACTCGGGATGACCATTTGATCTGACCTCGTCGGGTTTTGACCTGACCTGATAGTTTTATTTTTTAATTTAAAAAATTGAATTCGGGTTAAATTTTTAAGAAAATAAAGTTGGATTAGGATTGAATTTAGGATAAAAAATTTTCGATTCGATCTGATCAGATATATTTTTATGTATAATATTTAATATTTTTATTATTTTTTAAATTGAATCAGATTTAATTGAATTTTTTATTAATATATTAGATAAAATTAGTATCGGATTATATAGGTTTTATTATTTCAGGTCATGTCAAGTCAGGAGAAATATATATTAAGCAGAAGATGAGTAACCGACACTGGTGGTTCATCAAAGAACACAGCCTCAATACTATTAAAGTTGGCTATCCTAGTCCTAGCACAAGCGTCCGCAACTTGGTTACCATCTCGGCGAATACGTTGAACTTTGAATCACCCATCGACGAAGTCAAAGATCCGACAAGTGACCATGTAAACTGGTATAGTCTTGGCGAATAATCTGAATAGCCTCTAGACCGTCAAGTTCTAGGATAACGTCGGAAATTTGCCTCCCAGCCAAATACAAGACCAACATAGGTTTCCAACACTTCCGCGTCAACTATCGAACAGATTCCGATGAACTTGGTGGAACCAAACCGCCACTCCCCATTGCTATTCCTAGGTACAGTGGATTATCGGCACTTTTTTTCAATAAGAGTGTTCCTCTGTTTATAGACATTACAGCTCATGTTATATGTTTACACCAACAAGTGGAAGACAATTATTATTTATCCGATAACAATGGTGGACAATTGATTATTTTAACTATTGGGTGGCGTGTACATTAAATTATACAATAAAAAATTGTATTCGGTAGGTGGACTGTGACATGGTATATAATCTATTGTTACAAGTAAACCACTTGTAGTAAAAATATATATAATATAATGTCATATTTACGTTACAGCCTTACTGGTCTGGTGGCTCAGGGATTTATATAAAAACCACCATTCCATCTTCTTCAAATCATTCACACTCTTCCTTTTGCAGAAATTAATACATTCCACTTCCAAACACTTTGCCTTCCTTTCTGTTTCTACCAGAAATGGCCGAACAACTTGCGTTTGACATCGCAAAAGGGCTGGTTTCTGAATTGAGCTCCCCTGTTCTGGAGCAACTTGGCTTGTGGTGGAATTTCAAAGACGACCTGGAGGAACTCAAAAGCACCATCTCCGCAATCAAAGCTGTGCTTCTGGATGCAGAAGAGAAATCCGTGACCTCCAATCTTGTCCAAGATTGGCTTGCAAAGCTGAAAGATGCTCTGTATGATGCGGAAGACTTGCTGGATGATGTCCGTACTGAAGACTTGCGGAAGAAGCTGATGAGTGGGAACAAACAGAGCAAAGAGGTACGCGCTTTCTTTTCAAGATCGAACCAGTTTGCTTATGGTCTTAAAATGGGTCGTAGAATCAAGGCCATCAAGGCCGGATTGACCTCCATTCAAAGCCAGATCAGTTTCTTGAACTTGGTACCTCGTGACCAAGCTCTGGAAACCTCTTTCATGGCCCATAGGAGGCGACAGACGCACTCTTTTGTGCTTAAAGATGAAATCATAGGAAGGGAGGATGACAAAGCAGCTCTTCTAAAACTCTTGTTAGACACAGAGTTTGAAAGTGAAGAGAATGTTGCCATCGTTCCAATTGTAGGGATTGGAGGCTTAGGCAAGACTGCTTTGGCGCAGTTTGTTTATAATGATAAAATGGTTAAAGATCAGTTTGAGTTAAGGATGTGGGTCTGTGTTTCAGATGTTTTTGATGTAAAAATAATCGTAGGAAACATTATTAAATCTGTGACTAATCAAGCACCCGACCAAAATCTTGAAATGGATCAATTGCAAAAGCAACTTCGAGATAAAATCGATGGTAAAAAATATTTTCTTGTTTTGGATGACCTTTGGAATGAGGAGAGGGAACATTGGGTTAGTTTAAAGAAGTTACTGATGGGTGGGACTAAAGGAAGTAGGATCATAGTAACTACTCGTTCTCTGAGGGTAGCAAAGATTACAGGTAAATGTCAACCCTATGAGTTGAAAGGCTTGTCTGATGCTGATGCATGGTCTTTGTTCAAACAAATAGCATTTGAGCAAAGATCTGTTGATTCAAAAAATCCATCCTTTGTGGAGATAGGAAAGCAGATTCTGAAAAAGTGTGTTGGGGTTCCTTTAGTCATTAGAACAATAGCTGGTACATTATCTTTTAAAGAAACTGAGACTGAATGGCGTTCTTTCAAAGATCATGAACTTTCTAGAGTATCCCAAACTGAAGGTGAAATTTTGCCAACACTTCAGTTGAGTTATGACCATCTTCCGTCCCATTTGAAGCATTGCTTTGCTTATTGCAGACTCTATCCAAAAGATCATAAAATTGATGTACAAAGTCTTGTTCAATTTTGGATTGCCCAGGGTTTTGTAAAACAATCTACTCCGAGTCAATCTTTTGAAGATATTGGGTATGAGTATTTTAAAGGTCTACTTGAAAGAAGTTTCTTTCAAGAGGTAGAAGAACATGGGGCCGGGGATATAACCTGTAAAATGCATGATTTTATTCATGATCTTGCTGAATTAGTGTCAGGGAGAGAGAGTCTTATTTTAGATTCAAATTCAAGTGCACGTGAGGTTGATGAGAAATGTCGTCATGTATCGGTTGATTGTTCATTAGTTCCTGTGTTCAAGGGAAAGAAATTGCGAACTCTGCTACATTTTCCGAATAAGGAAGTTCAGAGTATGAGCGATGCAACTTGGGATTCAATCATTTCAAATGGTAGATGCTTACGTGTATTAAAATTGGATGATTTAAATCTTAATACAGTTTCAAACTCCATTCATAAGCTGAAACATTTGAGGTACCTTGATGTCTCTTTGAATCCCCATCTTAAGTTCCTGCCAAAGAGTATTTGCAAGATACAAAATCTGCAAGTGCTGAAACTTGACTGGTGTAGTAAGCTTGAAGAATTGCCAAAGAAGATTGAGCAATTGGTGAATCTTACACATCTTTCGTGTCATGGTTGTTGGGGATTAACTCATATGCCACGTGGGATAGGGAAGCTGACTTCACTTCAGAAGTTAAGCACGTTTGCTGTGGATAAAAACGGTTCCCATGGTGCTGCTGCTGCGGATCTCAGTGAGTTGAGTGGCCTTAACAGCTTAAGGGGATGGCTAACAATAACTAATCTTGGATTCGTGAGAAATGCAAAAGAGGAATTTAAAGCTGCTAATTTGAAAGGGAAACAACATTTACAATCATTGTTTTTAATATGGGGAGGTGATAATGAAGATGAAGAGAAGTCACTTGAAGACCTCCAACCTCATCCTAATCTGAAGAAGCTCTGGGTGGATGGATGGATGGGCAATGCCAAATTCCCAACTTGGATTTCTTTGCTCACAAATCTCACCTATATGGAAATAAGGGGTCCCAGTAAATTTAAACATCTCACTTCCTTTGCTCAATTGCCTCATTTGAAACAGCTATGGATTGAAAATTTAACTGAGCTGGAATACATGGAAGATAATGGCCCCAGTGGAGAACAAGGAGGAGCAACACCGTTCTTCCCGTCGCTTACAGTTCTAGACCTCCGTCAATGCCCAAATCTGAAGAGTTGGTGGAAAATACCCGTTGAAAATGATAAGGATGATGACACAGATAGAAGAGCATCAACCATGGCATTTCCTTGTCTTTCAAGTTTACATATCCAAGACTGCCCTTTGTTGAGTTCAATGCCGTTGTATCCATCACTCGATGAGAAGCTAAAGTTGGTGAATACGAGTTCAAGGCCTTTAAAGCAGACTATTCAGATGAATATAACAGCATCAACCTCTTCTCTTCCTCTCTCCAAATTGAAATCTTTTCATGTGGAGAATATTGAGGAACTGGACCCAAACATGCTACAAGAATGCCTTAAAAACATGAGTTCCCTTAAAGAGTGGGGTATTGGTTCTTGCCATTGGATAAAGTCTTTATCTGGGTGGTTGCAACAGATGAACGGTCTCACAAGTTTAACAATAAGAGATTGCAAGGAGCTTGATTTAGAGGGAATGCAAATGCAGTGGAATCTCCTTAAGAATCTCTCTTATTTGGTGATCGATAATCTTCCACAGTTGGTGTCTCTTCCCCTTTGGCTTCAACATCTTGTTCAACTGAATACATTAGCTATTACGAATTGCAGTGGATTGAGGTCACTCTTTCCTGTTTTCCAGCACCTCACTTCCCTTGAAAGGCTTCATATAAGGAACTGCAAGGATCTGGAGTTATCTGCAGATGGTATCCAAAGATTCCAAGATTATACAAGCTTACGTCTTCTACATCTGGTAAATATTCCAAATTGTCTGCACCTTCCGGAGTGGATTCAACATCTAACAAATCTGAAAGAGCTTCATCTCTATGATTTGCCTAATTTAACATCACTTCCGGACGAGATGCGCTACCTAATCAATTTGGATGAGTTAGTAATACAAGGTATTCCTCAGTTGGAGGAACAATGTCGGAAGGACATTGGTGCGGATTGGCATAAGATTGCTCACATACCGAGGATTTTGGTGAATGAGGTTGGTGCTTCGTATCCTTTAAAATCACTCATAACTTCTACAACCATATAGTGTGTTTTTTATTTTCAAGCATTTGGGTGAATATGATCACGGACTTATTTTCTATCTTCAGAGATGGCTGCAATAACTACTGAAGGGCATTTGAGTACTTAGAATTCATATGCAAAAAAAGAGTAGGAGGAAGGTAGCTTATCTAATTACTTTTACATTTTAAAATCATAAATCATAACAATCTCAGAATTAACTGCAATCATCTAACAATAAATGTTCCTGTTTGTCAGCATGAGCTCAATGGAAAAGCCAAAACTTTCTTCAACAACACATCCATTCCTCAGCATTCTATACCAAACACAATGCTTGTGTAAGGTAAATCATTATCACCAAAGTCTGTATGTCTCATAACCCAAAACTATATAGCAATAGTTGTTTCACTATCATCACAGTTGTTTTGCAGAACCTGGACAAGCCTTTCTTATTATGGTGATACAGACAGACATAAGAAGATTGCAGTACAATCTGACCATGAAGGAGTTCTTTTTTCAAGAGTTTCAGAGGCAGAAAATCCAACGTCTAAGGTGTTTTTTCTTTCATCCTGCATTTTGTGGTATTGTTTCATGCTTTATAAAAGAGTGTTTATGCAGCATTCAGTCGCAAAGTCTGATTGGGAAGTATTCAAAACTAAATGTAACTTGTACTATTGAGTTTATTAGTAAACTTTTCTCTGGGCAAGGCCCCGCAGATGTAGGTATACAACACCGAACTGCGTAAACAATTCTCAGTGTTCGTTGATTTCTGTACAAACGCCGCTATATATGAAGTTTGGTGTGTAGCGTTACTTGTTGCAACTCTAGTCGCAACTTACATTCGAACAAATAGTTACGACAAATCACTTCTAGTCTTGTTCTAATACTTGATCCACAAGTAACTACAACAGACAATGTGAGAATTTACAACCAGAACTAACCACACTTTCATTTAGTTTGCTAAACGAATGCGAGGATTGCAACGTCGCATTGCATCGAGATTCTAAGGGAAGGGAATACTGTAGCTTGTAATCTATGGCTAAATAATTTTGGGATTCGTTTGCATCATCGTTCACTACAGCAGAAGAGGAGTTTGAGGATTGCTGTCTTGCATGTGCCATAAAATAAATTGCAGGCAGCATGTAAGTGTGGGAGAGTACCTGAAATTTGTAATGAAATGCAATGGAATTTTCATATGAATATGTAATATGGGACAATGTGAAGTTCCGAGCACAAGATCCTACAGGGACTATGTTGTCCAATGGGTCATAAGGCTCGTATACCCATCATATTATACTAATTTATACTACTAAACACATATAACCAACAATTTTGTGGTTTTAAAATCCATGTTATATCTTGACCGATTATGTCTTATTTGATACTGTTTATTTAATTTATAATTTGAAAGAATGTGTTTAAACATATATTTATTTAATTAAATAATTGATTTAAGGGGTCTTTAAAAAATTTTAAATTTTAATTTTAATCTACAAAATTGATAAACAGATCATTTGATCGTCTTTTTTAAACCGGATTAATTTAATTTTTTTATGTTGTTATAAATAAATCTAGAAGCTTGAATGTCTTGTTTCTATAATTTATTTAAAAAAAAACAAGATAACTCTGGAGACTGAATCAGTACCCCGCCGCCTAAAATTGATGAATTTTTCTCCTCTTTCTATGTTCTTTCCTTTTTCAGATATTTAGAATTTCAATCCTACTCTAACATTTTTTATTTTATCCCTCATTAAAATTAAAATAAATATATAACATACAGAGACAAACATTTGGGGTATCATTTACTTTTCAAAGGGAAATTTCTAAACAAATAAGACAACGACTTTATAGAGAGTCAATTAATATAACGTCAACCAAAATTGATAAACTTTTCTATTATTTCTAACTTCTTGAATTTAGATATATATATAAAAATATGTTATTATATTAAATATTATCGGTTACATTATACTTTTATCGTAAGTTAACGGTGATGTGTATTAAAATATTAAAAAATATTTATCATGTGATGGAAATAGTATTGATTGAGTCATAAAAGTGTATTTTTATTAATAGTATGACCAGAGACAAAATTAAGATTTAAAGGTGAAAAGATAAACATAAGTTTTGATGGAGGATAAATTATAACTATATCGTTTTTTCTTAAAAAAATCTCCTATGGGTAACAGTCCCTTCCATGAACTTAGTAGCTCCATCTCTGAGTATAATGACTATAGCTGCAATATAATAATAATATTATTTTATAGCCAACAAAAAATGAACGAGTCTCTCAAATTTAGTTATCAAGTTTCGTTGGATATATAGATAATTTGGTATTTTTATTCAAGGAAAATAAGGTGTTTTAAATTTATTTTAAAATCTAGATCAATAGCTATGGTGCTCAATGACAGAGCTAGGATCTAACGTTGGGAGGGACAATATTCTATTAAACTTTTAAATTAGAAAATTAAGAGGATAAAAATCTTTATTTAATTAATATTTAATTAAAAAAAGATTGAAAATGTAATTGTAAAAAAAAAATTGGGAGGGGAAAAACATCTCCCTTCCTTTGCTCGATTGCCTCATCTTCAACGGCTGAACATCTCTAAGTTGACTGAGCTAGAGTACATGGAAGATATTAGTGACCCCAGTGGAGGACTAGGAGATTCAGAACCATTCTTCCCATCGCTTACAACTCTCACACTCTGTCAGTGCCCAAACATGCAGAGTTGGTAGAGGAAAAGACTGATTGATGGTGAAGACGAGGACAGAACGGTTATAGGAACATCAACCATGGCATTTCCTTGTCTTTCCTTTTTGCATATAGAAGATTGCCCTTTGTGTTCAATACCACTTGTAATCATTCATTTTTAACCGGATTTTTAATATTTTAATATTATTTTATTATTATTATTATAAAAAAATATAGAAAGACAAAAAAAAAAGAAATGAAATTATGTGGCCAGGGTTAGCCACGTCACCCTATTACACTTGCCTCCCCTCTCCCATCGCCTATATAAAGGAGGAGGGGGCTGCTCATTTGACACCATGGAGCCGGTGAAGGCTTGGCCGAATAAGAGAGCTTAGTGTCACCGCCCATCTCTTTTTCCCACAAGTCCAACCGAGGTTTTGGCCATCCTTGGGCCATTTTGTAGCAAGCAAGCACCAAGGAAGGCACTAAAAGCATCTAGGACGGCCAAGCATAACCCACACTGTTCTAGAAAGGTCCGGGACGTTCTACCCAAGTCTAGATCCACCCGGGAGGACATAGAAGGCTCGGGAAGGTTCGAGGCTACTCCGGAAGACCCTAGAGTTCTCTAGAACATTTTGGAACCTTATAGATATGTACATATGTGTAGAATACTCTAGAGACATGTTAGTGCTCTTAGATATTTTAGGAGGCAACTTTGTAGCCGTTGGATCAAATCGATCCTAGCCGTCCATTCGAGAGGTGGGTGCCTATAAATAGGGCCACCCCCTCCATTTGCAACACACTTAGCCATTTGTAAGCATTCTTGTAAAGCATTCTCTCAAGCTTAATACAAAGCATTCTTCTCAATTCCTTTGCCTTCTCTTGTCTTTCTTAAGCCAAGCCATCAAGTAAATATAAGCAAGGCTTGCTAACAACGTTCGGGAAGTGTTAGCGCCGCACGGATCGAGTTTGAAAGAAATAAGTCTGTGACAGTTGGTATCAGAGCGTGTTCGATCACATTCGGGACATGGCCAAGACCGGGAAGACTCATGTTGCTAGCTCAACCGAGGCCGAGATCACCCAAGAGCCACAACGGGGGCGCGAGGAGGAAGTTGATCCTGCATTGCCTAGGACACGAGCCAAGTCTAGGGACGTCATAACTAGCTTGGAGTCACGCTTGACTCATGTAGAGGAAAGCGTCGGGGGCATGGGTGCCCAAGTGGACGACCTTCACCAAAGAGTGGAAGGCCTTGAGGCGGAGGATGCCGAGATCCATACGGCCATGAAGGCCATGATGCTCAAGCTAGAAGGGACCGTGCTCGGGGAGATAGGCAAGATTCAAGACCACCTCATGGAGGAGCTCTTAAAGGTAAGTTCTTCCCTTAACCAAGAGCTAGACAACCTTCGTGCTAAGGTCGAAGCTCTACAAGGTGATGTAGCCTTGTGCAAACGTGCTATGGTCGCCGGGCCAAGCACATCTTATGAAGTTAGGAAGGTCGAGGTGCCCAAGCCAAAGACCTTCTCCGGGACACGCAATGCTAAGGAAGTAGACAACTTCCTTTATGGCTTGGAAGAGTATCTTGAGGCCGTTGGCATTGTGGACGAGACCTCAAAGATCAAAACCGCCACTTTGTACCTCACCGACACCGTCATGCTATGGTGGAGGAGAAGGCGCCTAGACATGGAAAAAGGTACGTGCACCATCTCCACTCTCGATGACTTTAAAAAGGAACTCAAGAAGCAATTCTACCCTGAGAATGCCGAGGATGAGGCAAAAGCCCGCTTGCGAAGGCTCAAGCAATCAGGGAGCATCCGGGACTATGTCAAAGAGTTCACCAACTTGGTGCTCGAGATCCCTGATCTCTCCGAGAAGGACTCACTCTTCAACTTTATGGATGGGCTCCAACAATGGGCTAAAGCCGAACTTCGACGTCGGGGAGTCCAAACCCTTACCGATGCCATCGCTATGGCCGAAAGCTTGATCGATTACTCTAGCCACAAGGAGTCCCACAAGCCGAAGGATAAGAAGAGTGGCCAAGCCAAAGGTGGGGGAGAGAAAAACCAACGCAAAGACAGTCATGATGATCACCCACCGAAGTACAAAGACTCATCCTCGTGGAAGAGCAAAGATAAGGGTAAGTTCAAGGACAACCGAGGTCCAAAGAGGGCACCCTCCAACAAGTGCTTCATCTGTGATGGGGACCATTGGGTCCGAGAGTGCCCACAAAGGCAAGCCCTTAACTCGCTCCTAGCCAAGCATCGAGATGGCCACGACACCGACAAGGAAGATGAAGATGTCCAGATGGGGTCCTTACAACTCCTCAACGTGCTTCAGTCCGCCCCTAAGACCGAAGCCAAAGGTTTGCTCTACGTAGACGTCACCATCAACGGGAAAGCATCAAAGGCCATGCTAGACACAGGTGTGTCCCACAACTTTGTGTCCCTAGATGAGGCCAAGAGATTAAGCCTCAAGGCATCGGGAGGAGGAGGCTCCATCAAGGCAGTTAACTCTGCCGCCCGACCCATTCATGGAATCGCTCGAGGAGTAAAGACTAACGTGGGCTCATGGTCGGGTCACATAGATTTCTCAGTCGTGCCCATGGACGACTTCAAGATTGTGTTAGGACTCGAGTTCCTCGATCGAGTCAAGGCGTTCCCCATTCTATTTGCCAACACAATGTGTATCATCGATGGGAACCAAGCCTGTGTGGTGCCAACGATAAGGGCCACCAAGCAAGACACTAAGGTGCTCTCGGCACTTCAATTTAAGAAGGGCATCAAGCGGAACGAGGAAAGCTATCTCGCTATCCTTAGTGAGTACGATGATGAGGAGATCAAGCCTGATGATGACATACCAAGGGAGGTAGCCAAGGTGCTTGATGAGTTTAGGGACGTTACACCACCGGAGCTACCCAAACAACTACCACCAAGGAGGGAAGTGGACCATAAGATCGAGTTGGAACCGGGCACCAAGCCACCAGCCATGAGTGCTTACCGCATGGCACCCCCTGAGTTGGAGGAACTTAGGAAGCAACTCAAGGGGCTCCTCGATTCAGGGTTCATCTGCCCACTAAGGCACCGTTCGGGGCACCCGTCCTTTTCCAAAAGAAGAAGGATGGCTCACTAAGGATGTGCATAGATTACCGAGCGCTCAATAAGGTAACCATCAAGAACAAGTACCCCATTCCCTTGATCTCAGATCTGTTTGATCAGCTCGGTCATGCTCGTTACTTCACCAAGCTTGACCTTCGCTCGGGGTACTATCAAGTACGCATAGCGGAAGGTGATGAGCCCAAGACCACATGCATCACAAGGTACGACTCTTATGAATTCTTAGTCATGCCCTTCGGTCTAACAAATACCCCAGCCACATTTTGCACCCTGATGAACAAGCTATTTCACCCATACCTTGATCGATTCGTGGTCGTCTACCTTGACGACATAGTAGTGTATAGCAATACCTTAGAAGAACATGTCGAACATCTAAGGGAAGTGCTTAAGGTTCTACGGGAGAACCAGCTATACATCAAGAAGGAAAAGTGCTCCTTCGCCAAGCCGGAGGTAAACTTCTTGGGGCACATGATCAAGGATGGGAAGCTCATGATGGAGGATGGCAAGGTGCGTGCCATCAAAGATTGGGAACCACCCACCAAGGTCCATGAGTTATGATCATTCCTTGGGTTGGTGAACTATTATCGCCGATTCATCAAAGGCTACTCCGCAAGGGCTACACCGTTCACCGAACTTCTCAAGAAGAATAAGTCGTGGGTATGAACACCAAAGTGTCAAGAAGCCTTTGAAGATTTGAAGAAGGCTATTAGCGAGAAGCCGGTACTTAGCCTACCCGACCACACCAAGCTTTATGAGGTACACACTAATGCTTCGGACTTTGCCATCGGAGGAGTTCTCATACAAGATGGGCATCTGATTGCTTACGAAAGTCGGAAGCTCAATGACACGGAAAGACGCTACACGGTCCAAGAAAATGAGATGACCGCAATCATCCATTGCCTTAGAGTGTGGCGACACTATCTTCTTGGGTCAAAGTTCTTGATCTTAACCGACAATGTAGCAACGAGCTACTTTCAGACCCAGAAGAAACTAAGTCCAAAGCAAGCACGGTGGCAAGACTTCCTAGCCGAGTTCGACTATGTCATGCAATATAAGCCGGGCAAAGCCAACGTGGTCGCGGATACATTAAGTCGAAAAGCGGAGCTTGCCGCTATAAGCCGAGTCACCAGCCCCCTCCTTGAACGGATCAAGGAAGGTTTGCAACAAGAGCCACTAGCCCAAACCATCATTTCCTTAGTGAATGAGGGCAAGACTCGACGGTTCTGGCTAAGTGATGACCTACTTTACACCAAAGGCAATCGACTCTATGTGTCGAGGTGGGGCAACTTACGAAAAGATCTAATCAAGGAATGTCACGATTCCTTATGGGCGGGCCATCCAGGTATGCGTCGTACCCTTGCTCTTATTAAGGTATCCTACTATTGGCCCCGTACGCATGATGTCGTAGAAGAATATGTGCGGACTTGTCTTGTATGCCAACAAGACAAGGTTGTCCAACACAAACCCGTGGGACTATTAGACCCTTTGCCCATTCCAGAGCGGCCTTGGGAAAGTGTCTCAATGGATTTCATTACTTGCTTACCAAAGTCCGAAGGATTCAGAAGCATCATTGTCGTGGTGGACAGGTTCAGCAAGTATGCCACTTTTATAGCCGCGTCCCCTGATTGCCCAGTCGAGGAGACAGCTAGGCTTTTCTTCCGCAACGTGGTAAAGCTTTGGGGCATTCCGACAAGCATTGTAAGTGATCGAGACCCTCGCTTCACCGGAAGGTTTTGGACCGAATTATTTAAGATGCTCGGGTCTGATCTAAATTTCTCCACAAGTTTCCACCCTCAAAGCGACGGGCAAACCGAGAGGGTCAATGCACTTTTAGAGCTATATTTGAGGCACAATGTGAGTGCCAATCAAAAGGATTGGGCCAAACTCTTGGATGTAGCCTAATTTTCCTACAACTTGCAAAAGAGTGAGGCCACCAACAAGAGTCCCTTCGAGATTGTCATGGGACAACAACCGACCACTCCGCTCTCCCTTGCCACTCGCTATGAAGGGAAGAGCCCAGCAGCCTTCAAACTTGCCAAGTCATGGCACGAGCAAAATGAACTAGCATGAGCCGCACTTCACAAGGCTGCCAAGAGAATGAAGAAGTGGGCCGACACAAAGCGAAGGCACATGGAGTTCAAGGAAGGAGACCTTGTCATGCTTAAACTCTTGCCCCAACAATTCAAGGTCTTTCGCAAAGTGCACAAGGGACTTGTCCGCAAATACGATGGACCATTTCCAGTACTCAAGCGCGTAGGCAAGGTATCTTACAAGCTTCAATTGCCTCCAAAGCTCAAAATACACCCTGTCTTCCATATAAGTCTCTTGAAGCCCTATCACGAAGACATGGAACATCCCTCAAGAAATTTATCCACTAGAGCACCCACAGCCGTTGTCACCTCCTTTGACAAGGAAGTTGAGGAAGTGCTAGCGGACCGGGTCATTCGTAGAAGAGGCGTTCCCAGTTACAAGGAGTACTTCATCAAATGGAAGGGACTGCCCATTACCGAAGCAAGTTGGGAGAGGGAAGATGCGCTATGGCAATTCAAGGACCAATTTGCCCTGTTCAATCAAGGCGCGACGAGGGCGTCGCGAGCTTAGGTGGGGGAGGATGTCACCGCCCATCTCTTTTTCCCACAAGTCCAACCGAGGTTTTGGCCATCCTTGGGCCATTTTGTAGCAAACAAGCACCAAGGAAGGCACTAGAAGCATCTAGGACGGCCAAGCATAACCCACACTGTTCTAGAAAGGTCCGGGACGTTCTACCCAAGTCTAGATCCACCCGGGAGGACATAGAAGGCTCGGGAAGGTTCGAGGCTACTCCGGAAGACCCTGGAGTTCTCTAGAACATTTTGGAACCTTATAGATATGTACATATGTGTAGAATACTCTAGAGACATGTTAGTGCTCTTAGATATTTTAGGAGGCAACTTTGTAGCCGTTGGATCAAATCGATCCTAGCCGTTCATTCGAGAGGTGGGTGCCTATAAATAGGGCCACCCCCCTTCATTTGTAACACACTTAGCCATTTGTAAGCATTCTTGTAAAGCATTCTCTCAAGCTTAATACAAAGCATTCTTCTCAATTCCTTTGCCTTCTCTTATCTTTCTTAAGCCAAGCCATCAAGTAAATATAAGCAAGGCTTGCTAACAACGTTCGGGAAGTGTTAGCGCCGCACGGATCGAGTTTGAAAGAAATAAGTCCGTGACATTAGGCTCTCGGCTCCCCGAGAACCGGGGGAAAATCTTCGGTTTTATCCGGTTCGATCGGATCTTAATTTTAAAATTTGATCTAGTTAAAAATTTTGAAGGGGTCGTGGTAGTTCTCGGTAAGGGTCCTTCAGGGTTAGCTGTTCGAACTCCTAGGTATATTTTCTTCTTTATATTTATGTTGTATTTTTGGATATTTTTAATGAAAATAGTTATTTATTAAATTAGTTGGTATTTAGATTTTTAATTTATGTTTTAGATTAATATTTATGTATGTTTTAATTTATGTTTTTTTAAAATTTGTTTTAGATTAAAATTTTATATGTTAGATAAGTATTTATGTTTTTATGTATTTATTTTTATGTGATGTATTTAATTTATTTGTTATGATTAAGATTGCATAATCACTTATTAATTGTTAATGCGGGTTCCTAAATTCGGTCGTAAGCGAGACCAAAGCCAGTGTAGTGGTGGTGGTTCGGACGCTTACCTTCGGTTTTAGGTGCTTTAAAATAAATGCGCAAATTTAATTTAAAATTAATTAGATCGTTAAATTAACCTAGAAAATTTAATAATTTTAAAGCGATAGTAAAACAAAAGTACCAATTTTTGGGCGGTGTGGGGTGCTAATCCTTCCTCATCCCTAACCGATTCCCGAACTCCAATTTCGAAAATCTCTGGTTTTATAGTGTCCGGTCTACCTAAACGTCCGGTGGCGACTCTAATTTTTCAAAAACACATTTTTAAATCAAAAATTTCACGTGAAAGACATTAATTTTAAATCGAACATCAAATATGTTTTCCAACACGAAATTTTTTTTTTAGCGAATACACTAATTATACGTGGTTTTTTTAAGATCGCAACACTAATGTATTCATCTGTCGACGATGAGCTAAGGTTGGTGAATACCAGTTCAAGGCCATTAAAGCAGACCATTCAGATGAGCAGCACCAAGAAAACACAATCAACCTCTTCTTCTTTCTCAAAATTGAAATCTTTTGAAGTGGAGAATATTGAAGAACTCGACTTCGACCTGCTAAATGAGTTCCTACAGAATATGACTTCCTTTAAATGGTGGGTTATTGGCTCTTGCCACTGGCTCAAATCTTTATCTGGGTGGTTACAACAGCTGACCGGTCTCAAAAGATTAAAAATAAAAGATTGCTAGGAGCTTGATTTAGAGGGCATGTAATAGGAACCCCTTAAGAATCTTTCTCATTTGGAGATTGATAATCTCCCTCGGCTGGTGTCTCTTCCTCCTTAGCTTCAACATCTTGTTCAACTGAAATCATTAGATATTGAGAATTGTTGTGGATTGAAGTCACTCTTTCCAGTGTTTCAACTGCTCGGAGCTGGACATTTCTGCAGACGACCTCCAAAAATTCCAAGACGATAAGAGAAGCCTATATTATGTACGTCTGAAAAACATTCCATAGTGTCAGCATCTTCCAGAGTGGCTTCAACATTTAACAAGTCTGAGAGAGCTTCATCTCCATAATTTAGCATCGTTTCCAGACCAGATGAATGTCTAACCGGTATAACATTCAAACCGAAAGTTTTATGCATATTTGTTTCAATTCATTTTTTACATTCGTTTGATTCTTTAAATATTGCATTCATTTTAAAGGACAATTTTTGTTCTCCCATGTGCATATAAAAAACACTTTACACATACAGATGTATATATCATTACACATCAACTCCTGAATTTTAAATCTGGTAGCATCTTTGCTTCAAACTCAAAGACCGATTATAAAGTTTTGTATATTTAGAAGAGATCGAATATTGCAGGGATATTACAAATGAGAGTCTCCACTAGTCTTCTAAGGTCGATAGAGGAACAATATGAGCGAATAGATAATGGGTAGTTCCCATTTTTAGGAGAATCCTTCCTCGGGCACTTGTTGTTCAAGATTGTTGAATCGAGAGTTGACCTTAAATCTATACCCCTGAAGACTTTCACAGGACATTCCAGAATAGGATGACGAATGACATTTTTACCTCACTTAAAGAATGAGGCAAGATTAGACGAATTAGATACAAAAATCAAAAGGATATCAAATGGAAGAGTTCAGAAGCTATAGCAGTTCATAAGAAAAAGAAAAAAAGAAAAAAGAGAGATAAAAAAACAGAATGACAATCGAAAGACCAAAGCGAGCCCAAATCAAAGAGAATTTTTGCAAATTGCAATATACAAATTTATAAAAAAGGTGATTGAACCCAAGCAATATCAGAAAGTTGCAAAAAGGTGATCAAATCCAAACAGGGGATAACTAAAAGTACTTTAATTTGGCGATACACTCGTAAACTTGAAAGGAGAAACAAAGAGGAAAAAGTGTTGTACACACTTCTTTTAGATCATACAATCCAAAAATAGAAACACAACCATGAGAAATAAGGCAAAGATGAGTAAAGAATCTTCATTCTAGATACCTCAAGATCTCACAAGATTTACATAGAAGCAAATATCGAAGCACATCTGAGACAAGTCGGCTTGAAGATTGTCATTTTTGTTAAAAAAATAAGAAAAAAGAAAAAAAGAAAGAGAAAAGAAAAAAAGAAAAAAAGAAAAAAAAGAAAGAAAGAAAGAAAAAATAAGAAAAAAAACAAAAAAAGAATATTAAAAGTACACAGATCATAAATACACAGATACATTCACATCGATCATCGATCCAAGTCATAAAAGCTTTCAAAGACCATTCTGATCATTTAAGGATATCCAAACTAAATAAGATTGTCTTCAGATCACATTTCCACCCAAAGGTTAACCTTACTTCAAGGAACGTTGAACTTTGAAGTGCTTGATCGACACCTAAATGAGGGAAGGATGTGGCAGGATGAGCGAGTGAGACAATGAGAGCCACACAAAAGGGGTAGCCTCTAGGAAAGGTGATGCGTGTAATAAAAGCGCAATCTTGTGCAGTGTACACGTCGTAAGTAATAAAATGATAAGTATATCGTGTATCGTCTCCACAAGGATTGGTGTACTTAATATGTCTTCTTTTGTTCTTCTTGCTCTGTAAAATAAAGAACACATGTGAATTGGTTTTGGATTAAACTAATAATTAAAATAAAGAAAACTAAAATAAAGGAGATCAAATTGAGAAAGAGGGAAAGATCCAGTTGTGTCGTATAATGGATTCGATTGATCTGCTTCTGTCCAACAATTACACAACACTGTCTTGGCAGCACTGCAGATTATTGCCTCGGTAGCGATAGTGTTTCTCTACCGCGGCAATCTCTTGCTCTTGGGCAGATTTTACCAAAGTTCGGCAAAGTGTCCTTTGATGCCTCCGCTTATCTCTAAGTCGAAGTACTATTGAAAACCAGTCCTTGATGATACCTCTAGGCGTGAATCAATTATGATTATCAACCAATCTCACACTTCTCTTAGCCGCTGAAACTCTTAACCTATCTCTAGGCCGATTTAGTGATTGAACACCGTACTTATTCCTTTCGTGAATCTAACTCTCTCGATATTAGATAAATGGATTACTTACAAACTTCTCTCTCGAGCTTGGATGCAAGAACAAAAAATGGCAAAGAATAAGCAAACTTTGATACTTTTATTGTATTGAACAAGATACAATCTCCTCTCACTAATATTCAACAACCTTCACCTAACCCTAAGAAAGCCTAGAACATAATGGAAGAAAGAAACACAATAGTTCTTAGGGTTAAGCTCTCTCAATTTGGCTCCCTTAATACAATGGACGGCTAGGGTATATATAGTCTAGGTCTAGGGCAAACCTTTCCTAAGTAGGAATACTACTTGAAGTAGAATTACAATAAAATACAATATTTCCAAGTTTATTCCGACTAGGATGCTTCTCCCTTGTAACCTTTGACTTGGGCTTTTCACATGCTAATCAACTCCGATCCATATGCTTGATGTCCAGAATTATCCAGCTTCTTTTGCTCTTTCAATCGCTCACAGCATCAGTACCGAAGCTTCTGCTGCCGCGGCCCTGGTTCTGCCTCGACATCACTGCTGCCTCGGCAGGACTTTTCTGCAATTGCATAAAAGATGCCGTAAAGCCTGCTTTTTCTACAGATATTATCTTTGTAAGCTATGGTAGCAAGATATCAATTATTGTGCATTAAGTATATGCATTAGCTTGAATTGGTGTATATTGAGTGCATAATGTCCATAAAAAGAGTAGTAAATAATAGCCTTTTAGGCACTTATCAAATACCCCAAACTCGACCTATTGCTTGTCCTCAAGCAATGCAAAACATCAAATTGCCGAACCTTATTCTCCTTTGGTCTTACTTTTTCATCTATTCTCCCCACCATAACTATGTTTATTCCTTAGTTTTAGCCTCTAGTTTACTCAAGGACTTTACTCGGAGACAAGCTATAAGATTATGTGAGTGTGTGGGTTTTTGTGGACAAGGTTGATTAAAGGCTTTCTTAGACAAACTCTAAGTTCAAGACAAGTAGACTTGGATTTAGTGCTTCCTTCTTAAAACAACATTAACTTGAGCCAATTTCGGGCACCTCAAAGCATGTGTTTTCTATTTCCTTCTTTTTCTTTTGATAATTATTTAGCATACTAGAGCCAATTTCGGGCACCTCTAGCATGAAGAAGAGTAATATTAGAGTCGGTGTTAGGCACCTCTAGTCACTTTTTCCAAAGAATCTAAGTCTTTATCACCTAAGTTCATTAAAAGAATTCCTAAATCAAGCAAGTCCCAAAAGTGTTTTATTGGTCTTAACCTTATAGCAAGCTTCTAAGTTTTATTCCTTAAGTATCCTAAGGTTATCCCTTCAAAACAGAACCTAGCCATGGTAAGGAGAAAAAATTCTATTGCCTTAAGAGAATAAACTAAGGCAAAGCTGATGTAGAGCAGTGCAAAAGTAAAGAAAAAAATTTCAAGTAAAAGCAGGTATATGAAAACAATTTCAATTTAAAAAAAAAATTTACTCCCTTTTCTGGTAAGGCCGCGACAATAGGCTGCCTCGGCAGTGCACTCATACCCCCAAACTCAAACTGAGCATTGTCAATTCTTAGGGTTAAAACATAATGAAAGAAAGAAACACAATAGTTCTTAGGGTTAAGCTCTCTCAATTCGTCTCCCTTAATATAATGGACGGCTAGGGTATATATAGTCTAGGTCTAGGGCAAACCTTTCCTAAGTAGGAATACTACTTGGAGTAGAATTACAATAAAATACAATATTTCCAAGTTTATTCCGACTAGGATGCTTCTCCCTTGTAACCTTTGACTTGGGCTTTTCACGTGCTAATCAGCTCCGATCCATGTGCTTGATGTCCAGAATTATTCAGCTTCTTTTGCTCTTTCAATCGCTCACAGCATCAGTACCGGAGCTTCTGCTGCAGCGGCCCTGGTTCTGCCTCGGCAGGACTTTCCTACAATTGCATAAAAGATGCCGTAAAGCCTGCTTTTTCTACAGATATTATCTTTGTAAGCTATGGAAGCAAGATATCAATTATTGTGCATTAAGTATATGCATTAGCTTGAATTGGTGTATATTGAGTGCATAATGTCCATAAAAAGAGTAGTAAATAATAGCCTTTTAGGCACTTATCAAAAGGGTATGTTCCTTTCGAAATCCCGAGAGTCTAGAAGAGACTACACATTTGCCTGTATCCCCGTAATAGTCAAGGATCTTTTAAATATACTCTTCATTAGAGTTGTTCTTTTCCAGATTGGGGTAAATATGTCATTGTATTTGATATTCAAGAAGGCAAACATGTTTTAAATTGTTTTGCAATGAACTTCCAAATCTCATACAATTTTCCAAATTTTTCTTGCATATTGAAATACATGCAAATAAAATCTTTTTTCCAAGAATTAAAGAAAATTGAGAGTCAACCGCCATTGAGGTACTTTGACAAGCATAAAAATGAAATTAGGACACAGAGACGTCCGATCAACCTTTATACTGATCCAAACGAGAATACAAAAAATATAAGCAGGGCATCATTGTCCGCAAAATGACAGAAGCAAAGCTCAGATCAAAAATGACCAGAGATGTCATGAGGACCAACAAAGTTTATTAAATGAAGCTTATATGGTCAACCGAATGAGGATCAGGGCACCAACCTTTTTGAAACAGAGTTAACATAATATCATTGCATACCTACAGATAGGTTGAATTTGTCAATCCCAAACATACATCATGCACACATGCATAATAAAAATGCTCATGCATCATTTTTTTTTATGAACAATTGTCTTACAGGAAAAGACAAATAGTGATCAAGAAAGATGACCCCAACAAGAATTTTGTGCATCTTTGCACCTTCCACAAAACGCTCATTTGAATATCATCTTCCAACAAAAAGAAGAAAAATAAAAAATTTTGACCAAAGAGGTTAGCATTTCAGACTTTCAGACCGTCACATTTGATGGACCTTTTGATGATCAGATCGACAGAACCGAGACATCACAAAAAAGAAGAAGAAAAAGAAAATAAGAAGAAAAATGGAAAAATATTCTCGAGACAAAACTTGGCAAACAGTGAATGTGTCTCCAAAACAAAAGAAGAACCGAGTACAAAGATCATGACATTGGGGCAATCCAGAAACCCTAGATGTTTTGAGAAAGAAGATTGACAACTACTTGGCGTGAGTCCCGACCAGATGTTTTCAAAAAGAAGATTGGCAACCACATTGGCGTGAGTCCTGAATTTGAAAGAAGATTGGAAGCCACCCCGTCGTGAGTCCCGATTCAGAGAAAGATTGACAGCCTTTGAAGGCGTGAGTCCCGATTAAAAAAGAAGATTGACAGCCACTTGGCGTGAGTCCCGGCCAAATGTTTTCAGAAAGAAGATTGATAGATTTCCCGGTATGAATCCCGATTCAGAGAAAAATATTGACATCCACTTGGCGCGAGTCCCGAAAGACTCAGAGATGAAGGTTCCATATAGAAGGTACCGACATGTTCGAAGTCCTACAGAAAGAGAATTTACAGCAGTTCTATACAGAAAGAACTCACAACATCAAACACAAAAACTCGAAGCTCTATACAAAAAGAGCTAGAAGTGGAAAAGTTTATCCACGACTCGACGGTTTCATATAGGAGAAACCGACAACACCGAAGTGAGGAGTTCTATATAGGAGGGACCCCTCATTTTTGTTTTAGTCTCTGAGATTGAAGCTTCATATAGGAGAGGCACACAACTCGAGACTTTAGAGCGAAAGGTTTCATATAGGAGAAACCCTAACTCCGGATCCAGAAGTAAAAGTTTTGTATAAGAGGGATGTTATTTTGCAAGATCCATTGTGACACTGAAGGTTTTATATAGGAGAGACTGACAACGTGGAAGACCTGGAGTTTCATATAGGAAAAACCCCTATCTTCGTCATAGTCTGAGTTAAAAGCTCCATACAGAAGGGGCATATAACTCGAGACTTCAGGGTGAAGGTTTTATACGGAAGAGACCTTAACTTAGGATCTAAAAATGAAAGTTTTATATAAGAAGTGCTTTTGTTTTGCAAGATATGCTCGAAAGGCGAATGGTCATATACATGAGTGACCTACAACCATCAGAAGGCGAACAAGTTCAATACAGAAGGGACTTATGAGCCAAAATACTCGGTTAAGGAAGGTGGAGAGTTTTAGAAAAACACGTCATTCCAAGGCCACTAACGAGGAAGTTGGTTAAAAATGAGTGCTTTTGATCTTTGCTTTATTCTCATTTCACAAGAACAAGCAAAGAGGGACAACTGTAATCACTCATTTTTAATCAGATTTTTAATATTATTATTATTATTACAAAAAAATATAAAAAAGGCAAAAAAAAAGGAAAGAAAAGAAATTAAATTATGTGGCCAGGGGTTAGCTACGTCACCCCATTACACTTACCTCCCCTCTCTCATCGCCTATATAAAGGGGGAGGGGGCTGCTCATTTGACACCATGGAGCCGGTGAAGGCTTGGTCGAATAAGAGAGCTTAGGCTCTCGGCTAGCCGAGGACCGGGGGAAAAACCCTCGGTCTTATCCGGTTCGATCGAGTTCTATTTTTAAGATTCAATCTAGTTAAAAAATTTGGAGGGGTCGTGGTAAATCTCGGTGAGGATCTTTTGGGTTAGTCGTTCGAACTCCTAAGTATATTTTCTTCTTTATATTTATGTTGTATTTTTGGATATTTTTAATGAAAGTAATTATTTATTAAATTAGTTGGTATTTAGATTTTTAATTTATGTTTTAGATTAATATTTATGTATGTTTTAATTTATGTTTTTTTTTTAATTTTGTTTTAGATTAGAATTTTATTTGTTAGATTAATATTTATGTTCTTATGTATTTATTTATGTATTTATTTTTATGTGATATATTTAATTTATTTGTTATGATTAAGATTGCATAATCACTTATTAATTGTTAATGCAGGCTCCTAAATTTGGTCGTAAGCGAGGCCAACTCTAGTGTAGTGGTGGTGGTTTGGACGCTTACCTTTAGGTTTAGGTGCTTTAAAATAAATGCACAAATTTAATTTAAAATTAATTAGATCGTCAAATTAGCCCGAAAATTTTAATATTTTTAAAGCGGTAGTTAAACAAAAGTACCAATTTTTGGCGGTGTGGGGTGCTAATCCTTCCTCATCCGTAACCGACTTCCGAACCTCAATTTCGAAAATCTCTGGTTTTATGGTGTCCGGTCTACCTAAACGGCTGGCGGCGACTCTAATTTTTCAAAAACACATTTTTAAATAAAAATCATCACGTGTAAGACATTAATTTCAAATTGAACATCAAATATGTTTTCCAACACACGAAAAGAATTTTTTTAGCGAATACACTAATTATACGTCATTTTTTTAAGATCGCTATACCACTGTATCCATCTGTCGACGATGAGCTAAGGTTGGTGAATACCAGTTCAAGTCCATTAAAGCAGACCATTCAGATGAGCAGCACCAAGAAAACACAATCAACCTCTTCTCCTTTCTCAAAATTGAAATCTTTTGAAGTGGAGAATATTGAAGAACTCGACTTCGACCTGCTAAATGAGTTCCTACAGAATATGACTTCCCTTAAACGGTGGGCTATTGACTCTTGCCACTGGCTCAAGTCTTTATCTGGGTGGTTACAACAGCTGACCGGTCTCAAAAGATTAAAAATAAAAGATTGCGAGGAGCTTGATTTAGAGGGTATGCAATGGGAACCCCTTGAGAATCTCTCTCATTTGGAGATTGATAATCTCCCTCGGCTGGTGTCTCTTCCTCGTTAGCTTCAACATCTTGTTCAACTGAAATCATTAGAGATTGAGAATTGCTGTGGATTGAAGTCACTCTTTCCAGTGTTCCAACATCTCACTTCCCTTGAAAGGCTTGAAATAATCAACTGCTCGGAGCTGGACATTTCTGCAGACGGCATCCAAAAATTCCAAGACGATAAGAGAAGCCTATATTATGTACGTCTGGAAAGCATTCCAAAGTGTCAGCATCTTCCGGAGTGGCTTCAACATTTAACAAGTCTGAGAGAGCTTCATCTCCATAATTTGCCCAATTTAGCATCGTTTCCAGACGAGATGCACTGCCTAACCAGTTTGGAACAGTTAGGTCTGCAACAACTTCCCCAGTTGCCCAATGGGAAA